>VZRM01004627.1:458385-597010 GCA_013397955.1 Grantiella picta
AAGGAAGGAAGGAAGGAAGGAAGGAAGGAAGGAAGGAAGGAAGGAAGGGAGGAAGGAAGGAAGGGAAAAAGAAAGAAGACAGAAAATACGAATATCATAGTAATAATCCAAAAAATCTCTAAAAGACTTTGCAGATGTTTGCAATTGAAGCTTTAAATTCTGTTTTAAAGTACAGAGAAAAAAAAAGTAGGATTTAATAGAATTTCTGTTGTAAACCTAATGTTTTCTTTTGCGAATTGTAAGGGGAAGAGCACTTTGAGGTAGGTCAAACTGAGAGAGGTGTGTTTCACCTGTAACCAACAGACCAGTGGGGAGAGATCAACACCCCAGAGGATGGTCCTTAAAATGTCCCAGACATATGGGAAACATGATGCAGCTCCTGCAGAGAGGAATGAGGTTTAGGGTGTGCCAGTCCTTGTTGTGGCTGCTATCTGGGTTTGCCTAGGGGAGCAGAAAATGTGAACTACCAGCAAAGACCAAGTGAGTTAGGACCGTTTGGAGTATGGACATCAAGATCAAGGCTGGAAGGTACTTTCTCTGTAAGTGGTTGATGAAATTAGGGAGGGAGCAATTTTGAGAAGGTTGGGAATTTCTATCACAAAAATTGGCAATTATCTGTCAGAAATTATGTATTGATTCTGGTATAGCCATCCTTGTGACACTCTTGAGAACACTTTTCTGTCATCATTGTGCATTGATCTTTAAAACCTTTTTGAGATAAAGCAGGAACATTGACTCTGGCTGACTCTCCAGCTCTTAGAAGTTCCAGCAAAACCACAGTGTCTCCATACAATACCCTAGGAAAAACAGGAAACACACTTGACATCTGAATATCCATTCAGAAGGATATTGCACTTCAGAATGACCACACAGAGAGACTGGTTGTAAGAATCCATTTAGACTGAAATGCCAAGAGGTGTCCCAACACGCAGGAGGATGAGACTGGATCAGAAACAAGAGCATCACAGTATATATACAAAGCTTTGTAACTCTTTTCTTTAGAGAAAATGTATACACATAAAATATCCATTAAACTTTATTCCTAAATTTTCTGCTGCATTTCTCCAGAAGTTGCAAGTTACACTATCAGTCTCCTTGTAGATTACCTCTGTGGGATTTCACTTTGAGAGGAATTTCCAGAGAATATACAGAGGGACAGGTTATAATAATTTTCATAGATGATATATCACTAGAGTGTATGGACCATAATTATAATTTTCTGTAGTTCATTTCTCACTTGTGTGGATGTCATTGGAACATCCTAGTGATGCCATGTAATTCCAGTGTTGAATTCACAGAATATCTCTACAGTGGCTTGATTCTATCCTTTCAAAGGACACAAACCATGAGTCATGAAACTACTTACGAAGAGTGGATAAAAGGGGGAAAAATATAGTCCTGCCTTCCACTAACATCAGGTTCTGTCAGGGCATCAGGGTCCTGTCCAGAACAGAGAAAAACCACTAATCATTTTAAACATTAAAATTACAGCAAACCAATAATCCAGTCCTGGTTGTTGATTCTGGTTTGACTGTGGGCCAGAAACTTCACAGTGAAAATGTGATTTTTCTAAAATATAGTTCTGAAAAATGGTTTAACAAATCTGGCGAGAAGTGAAGAGAACTCTCTTCTCCCTGAGTTTTAGAAACTACGCAGTGTACAAGTCACTGTGATCAGGATGAGGTGGTGGCATTTTGGATACACTTAGGAGCAATTAATTCAATTTAGCAGCAGTAGCAGGGGTGGCTGTGAAGATCCCAGTACCTGTGCAGAACTCCTGTGCCAGCCCAGCACCTTTGGGCCGCACAGACACTTCCTGATGGGGGTTAGTGCAGATCAGAGCAGATCAGCACGTTCCCATCCCAGGTGGTATAATGAACCAGATCCAAAAATAAGGTTTAAATGCTTGATTCAGTTCAGCTTTTCTCTTAAGTGACATAAATCCTCAGGATAATTTAACTTGCATGCATGAGTCCAATTAGATTAAAGGTGCTAGTGGTACTACTAATCATCTTGCCAACAGCTATACCAATTGCCATTCAGGACGGTCCTTCTCTAATTGCAGGATTATTCTTTTGAGTTGTTTACTGTGGGTTTCTTTCTCCATCCATACTCTTTAGACAGGAAGCAGATATTAATGTAAACCTATTAGAAATGTTGCATACATGTAAGACACCAGTTCTTAGCTGGTGTAATCCTGAATATTTTTAGCCACTTCGGTAAATCTGCAGAATAAATTAATCTGAAAAGCTGGCTGAGTAGTTTGAATTTGCTGGGGCTGAGTCGGTGTACCTCTGGGTTTAGTACCTCATCAAAAAAACTATTTGAGTTCCAGATTTTTTGAAAGTGCCTGTCACTTAGTAGTGTATCAAGTTTTTAAAAAGAAACTCAAGTCCTCATGAAGGAGCTGTTAATTTGCCTTTTGAATTATTTGACTCAAGAGATGAATCTTCAATTCATTGTTTTTTCAGTGTTCCCTGCATTTTTTATAGATTCCTTAGAGATGTAGTTCTACTACCACTTTTCTTTCCAGCCTCTCACTGGCAGACTTCACTTAACAAATATATTCAAGCAGCATTTTCATTTCACTTCACATTTCCATTTGTTTCCATTTCCATCCCACTTAAATATTTTTCTATAGATCACTTACATTTAATGTGATTATAGTAATAAAAGAGCTTTGCCTGGGGAGTTTAAATTATACATGAAGCCCATGTAAGCTCAATCTCTTAAAAATACACATTTAAATAGAAGGAAATTGAATGTTGAATGGTAAGGATCGGTGATTTACAGTGAATTCTGGCTCCATGTGAAATAAAATTGAACAGGTTGCTTTCCATTCTCTTATTTTTATTAAAAATGCAGTTTATATAAATGATCATTTAGCTGCATATTGGCAGGTAATGCCTTCTGCCTCAATTGAACACTAAATGGAATTTAAAAGATGGCTAATTTGAAGACTTTAATTGCCTCATTTTTATACTTTTCCTCCTGATAGAGAAGAAATATGTCCCTCCTTTGATTTTTTTAAAATTAATCTGAATAATTTTTGCTATCTTGAGATCTCTTTATGGTAATCACAAGCAGTAATACTTATCAAGAGTAAACCAGTTTTATTATACATTTTATTTATATAACTTCATTTTTTCTATGATCGATCCCTTACATAACAGAGTAATATGCTGCTTCAATAATTTATGTTTCAAGGATAAAAATCAAAGAGTTTTAAAACTCTCCTGAAAAATTGGAGATGGTTTTAATCAGCTACAATGTGAAGTTCTGTGCTTCTGCTGAGTAACTATTTTTTTGAAAGATGAAGGTTAAGCATCGTCAAAAGAATTTCTCATTTATAGTGTTAGATCTCTCAGCGAATGCATCTGCTCTCCAGTCCCTCTGTGCACACACAGCCAGAAACAAAAATAAAAATAAACTATTTGAAAGCAGAGATAAAGGTATTTGATCAGAGAAAGAAATTATGAAGTTCTCTAGGAAAGAGAGAAGGTAGTACTTAATGGGCTTGGTACATCCTGAATTTGTATTACCTGCTCAGGAGGACCAGAGACTTTTTTTAGATTAGAAAGATCTGAAGACTTTTTTTTTTTCCCCAGAATTGATCTGAAGGGACCATCTTTACTGTTTTTATAAGTATTCAGATTAAGTTGTTCTGCTTAGCATTTCTTTCAGTCTAGACAGATCTTGTAAATAAGATTTATTTTTGTAGATTAAAGCTCTCAGTCTCTAAGGAGAAAAACTGCATCTAAAGGCAACATCTGCACTCAAAAGAACTGCTCACACACCTGCTGCACAAGTGTGTTGTAAAAATCTAAATGTACATGTTTGCAAAATCTAAGAATACAAGGAAAAATCTATTTGGAAAGGGAAGAACATACCAGTACATTTACATGAGACAGAATACATACACTGTAGATGCATTTAAATATTAAAAAAAAAAAAATCGGAAAAAATAGAAAATTCCCTTTTTCTCTTTAAATTTTGGAAAACGAAAATAGTGTTTAACATGCCTAGAAATGACTACTCCTTTGGGTAGATTGTCTTCCCCTTCATGTTGGGAGAGAGAAGTGGCAGAGAGGAAGAGAATTCTCTGTCTTTCAGCCTGGGCTATCAGGTTTAGCTGGACAGCCTCACCCCACAGCCTGCTATGAAATCTCTGTCCCTTGATTTTCAGATCATTTTTATGTTATAGGGCCCTCTTTGATCTCCACAGAAGATCTCACTTTGACTTTTCATATATGTAGGATGCTTTTTAAAGCTTGGCACATTACAGGATGGGGCAGAGGTTATCTGTAACACCATTTGAAATTTTCTTTCCTCTGAATGAAATAATATACCTGGTGAAGTTCTAGTGAGGAGATGAGTCCATTTTCCAAACAGTCACTATCAACAATGATCAAGGTGTTTTAGCATGTTTGATGATGTTACATAACTTGCACTTTTCATTTCATTGTATTCACCCATTTAAATTATGTTTGTAAACATATTTAATCATATATATTCATAGATGGAGAATCTCCACCTACCATTTAGTGCTTTGCTGCAAGACAACTTGGCAAAGTCACAAAAAAGAGCAGCCATGGTGCAAGAGGGTAATTTTCTTTTGTTTTGACTGCTAAATACAAACATTTCACAGGGGTTTCTTTTTCATGTTATGCCCCAATAATATTGAAAATTAAGTTCCTCTTTTTTCTGTCTTGTCCTTCCCCTTTCTCTATTTGAAGTTCACTTCGGCTACATTAAGGATTCTTAAGCAAAACTAGCAGGTGTTTTTACTTGAGCTGTTACTTCAGAAGAAATATTGGTACAGTGTTTTTAAACTGCCATTAAAAAGGTGGCTTGTCTCAGTTCTTCCTGAGCATTTAATAGACCATGTGTGATCACTGCCTTGTGGTATTCCTAACATTCTGTTAGCAGCATGCACATTTGAGGCAGCTGGTTTTTACTTCTTTCTCTTTCAGAACATATTTTTGTATGGCTAGCAGAAGGAAAATGATAAAATTTGGCATGGGCCTGCATGACAACAGCTCCTCATGAGTGCATTCTCTGCTGGTACTTTATAGTATTAATTTTTCTCACAAGACCTTAGGCAGGCAGATTTGCTTATGCGTATTTAATCTGGCTAATATCAATTTGTCAGATTAATGCAAGGTGTTTTACATCTGCTGCTATGTTGCTGATAACCACAATTTGCTGAAATAATAACATCTGATCCAGAGATCCTGGAGTCCTGGATAGGACTAGGAGGGTGGGTAACCAAAATAAGGACCCACCTGTTAAAATTATTTTGCTATTCTGAAATTCTTTGCAATGCTGCGGAAAGCCTATGGAAAATTTAATCAGTTAATGAATGTGAGCTCCCCTATTTAAAAGGAAAGAAGATACAATGTGGAGCAGCAATGGAGAATGTAGAGGTGATAAATATAATGTGCAACATTGTAGGAATTCACCCTGACTGTCTTTTGGTACTAGAGGGGGAGGCTGCTCTTATTAAGCTACCCAGGAAGAATAAAAGGTGTTGAGAGAGGGTTTCAGAGTGCTTATACTAATCTCATGGGTTTGAGACTCCAGTCTATGCTCCCAAGTTCTCTGATACTAATCAGCATGAATACTATCTCTTAAATAGCCCTCTTGGCTGTTGAATTTTCAGTGAAGGAAAGTGCTGCAGGCCCACAAGCAGTCACACATTCCCATGTGGTCTGCAGAAGGCATTTTTTCTGGCAATTATTTTTCTGTTGCTTGTGAAAAGTTTCCATAACCTGCAACTTTTCATAATTAATGGTTAAACCAAGGCACTGATGTAGAAATAGCTGTAATTGCTGAGAAAGTTTAGCAGAAGACTCTTGATTTAGACATAATCTCATGTTTTTGAAAAAGTCTTTCTTGATTTTTTAATACAATCATTTGGGCTAATATCATATAAGTCCCATTATCGTACAGCATTGGAGTCTAAGGTGATTTTGGCAGAGGTATTATGGAAAATGTGAATAGGTGTATAAGCCCAAATCTGCTGGGCTACACAGTTTACCATAGCAAGACTCTACTGTACTCCCCCATGGATATTTAATTCATTAGTGCCTCCCTAGTCCTTAGGGAATTATTTAAATGGCCAAGATAAATGGTTGTTTAAGAGCTGCTATATATGGCAGTAGAATGTTTAAATCAACTTCTTTTCCAAACTGAGCACTCACTGGCTATTTCAGATCGATCTAATCACTGGTCTGCTTGGAATGTCTTAATTTTCTACTTTTAATGCACTACAAGTTAATGTTAGTTGCTGTCCTTATAAACAAAAATATAAAGCTAATAAGTACTCAAATGAAAGGGTTGACAGCTATTCAGAGTAGCTGACCCATCTAAATACTTTCAGCTGTGAATGTGGAGAGATTACCCATAGAGTATTTGACTCATCTCTGCATAGTTTCTACTATCACCATCCAGCAGCTCATTGTGTCATTTTTTACCATATTGGGCATGCAGTCAGGAGGAAAATGGGATGGAAGGTATTACCATGTACAAAAAATGAATATATATTATGATATGATATGATATGATGATATGATGATACAATATGATGATATAAGATATCAGATCCTCACTCCCAAAACCATCCATCCAGATTCCACAGCCCCAATTTACCACACATTAGCTCTGTAAAGCTGCATTTTTTACTTATTATGGCAATTAAATACCTAATGTTTGGTTGCTGCATTACTCATCAGAAGAAGTATCTTAACAAAATGTTAATGCTAATCTATTACTGTTAGACAATAGATTATAACAGTCATGCTGGGCAAAGAAGATTAGTTGCACATTCCATTATTTTTGTACTTAAGGTGTAAACTACTCATGATGACTCATGAAGGTGAAAATAATGAAGGTTTTGCTGAATCACTAACATGTAATCTTCCAAGTTTAATAGAAGTCAGGAATGCTGTAATGCCCTATGGGTTGTCACTGAAATATGTGAAAACTAGTTACAATTTACAAAATATTTGTAAAAAAGGATAAAGTGACGGTCACCTGTGTAGCATTCTCTTACACATGTGCAATGCCTTTAGCTTATTTCTGAAATAAGTCAAACCAGCCTGGGTCCCCTTTCACTGCAGAAAAATGATGAGACAGAAACTTCATGATTTCAAACAAATCTTTTTAAGTGTCAATGTATAGACAAACTTAAAGGACTTAAAATTTGCCAGGGTTTGTTGCCCAATTGTCCCTACTAAATATGAACTAACTTTGATATGGACTTCATATCTTGCTGGGACTCATCACAATTATCATATCAGATTTACTTGCAATTGCAATACTTCTCCCATAAGTATTTCACAAATGGCACCCTATTTCAGTGAGGTCAGCAAGTTGTGATCCTCCTCTCTAGCTGGACATTATTTATATGTACACATATAAATATTATAGGTTAGGGTTTCTGTTTTCAGCTGTGACTGTCAGCTGTCCTGTAGCTCTACAGTAATTCCAGCAGTGGCACTGCTGACAACAGACACAAGATTTTTACTGAGTCTAGAGGCCTCAGCACTGAGCTTGTAATGCTTGCTTCACCTGAACTTGTCTTGACCTGCCTGGAGCTTTGCCCATTCTTGATTTAGCTGTAACAGCAACTTGTCCAATGGCTATGCCTAATTTCTTTTACCCGTCTTCACGTGGTGTAGCCAGGTTATTATATGGGCAGTACAAAACAATGTATTCTTCACAGAGTAAGATCTTTATGAGGCCAGTATAAAGACACTCTGTGGACAAAGAGAGGCCTTGAGAAGTGGGAGCAGAGGACTTAATACACAGGCAGTGGCACAAGCTGGCACTGGAGACCTCTTGACTATCACATCTCACCAGTGCTCAGGATAGGGTTAGGAGAAACAGAGCAAAGAGAGAATATGACCAGCTACGTGAAAACCACCATGCATAGTATATTGGAAGCAACATGAACTCACAAACCAATGGAGAGAAAGCAAATTTAAAAAAAAATTATTAGCAAAGTTAATAATTGCCCCAGGTGGGCCATTGACTGAGGAAGAGGAGACCATCAATATCAACAGCACATGGCAAAGGCCACAGGATGGTGAGAACCAGCTGTACACCCCATTACCACAATCAAACGGAGACAGTCAACATTAGGACTCTAAGAGGCAATGAAAGAGCTTGCATAAGATGACAGAAAAGCATAGACATGAGGAAATAATTATGTGTGCACTGTATATGAATTTGAATTTTATTGTTTTGAAACATTTTCTGTAACAATGCTTTATTTTTTCATTAAAAATAGATAATCTCAATAATATCTTGATTACATTGTTAAGATTTAATTTATACTAATAATTAATTCATAGGTTTACATATTCAGTATGTTTTATCTGTTTGTCCTTAATCAACTCACAATCTTATTTATAAAATAGGCTAGAGGAATTGATATATGATTAGGTGTGACACTGCATACTGAGCTGTCAGAATCTGAACAGGTTAACTTTGATGTTCTTGAGTAGTCAAATGGAAAATTAGGATACATTCTAGGTATATCGGATTGTGACTGTTTACCAGGGGCACAGATCTGATCTTTGCAAAGCAGGAGTTCATTCTTGGTTCAGTTAACCAAGGTAAAACTTCAGTGTGTGTGTTGGCAGATTTGATTTTCATGGTGAATGAATCTTGCACACTGTAAAATACTAAGCTGTTGTTTGTAGGACATGAAAACCTTGACAGCTTTCTAAAATCAGTCTGCTGTTTTAGTAAAGGTATTCGCCATATGGGTAATGGGCTTCCTTACTTGGGGATTTAGGTTCTAAAGTCAGAAAAATTAATTCTGGGAAACAAGAAGACTGCAGCACAAAGTTCAGTGAAATTGGGTACATTCCAAGTGATGGCATCATAAATTTAGTATGTTGGTTGTTGGAGAAGACAGAAATTCCTTGATGCTGGGAATATGAGCCTGATTCACAGATTGAGGGTCTGAACAACCTGGAGGCACCACAATTCTGAAGCCATAAAGTCTTCCTAGAAACCCAAATCAAAATGAGAGTGTTGTACCCACATGGTGTGGGGATGGTGACAGCCTGGATGAGAGCTCATGTTGTTCAGAGCTGAGTCCTTCCTCGGGAAGGATCAGGAGCAGACAGAGGCATTGACTTGGAATTTATCAGACAAGTTCAGTGCAGACAGGAGGTGTGTTAACATCACTGGGAAACACCTTGAACTGGTGGATTAATTTTTACATCGATTATTCAGAGAATAACATGCCTTTTTTTTTTTTTTTTTGTGGTACCAATGCTGTTGTCTTGGTCTTTTTTTTGGTTGGGTTTTGGGTCTTTTTAGAAAAATAGATGTTCTATACAGTATTTCCTCTGCAGTTAATTGCTCAATGTAAGCTAAAATTTGTACATTAATTTTCCAATTCTTTGGGAATTTACTGAGAAAAGTGAAATTCTGAGTTAAATTCTCATTCAACAAGAACGTAGTATTTATTTTTCAATTTAATTTATTGATTTAAAATGCATTATTACTATGTTCCTTTGGCTGCTTATCAATTTAGTTCTTTTAACTTCATGATTCAATTACTTTCACTTTAGAATAATTTCTTTTTAATTTTTTTGTTTTTGCATAGAGTAATGTGTGCCCTCATTCTGCTTATTGCACAATAATCTATTAATAAGTTGACCAGAAAGTGAATCTGACTCTCAAGTGAACCTACTCCTTTTATTCCTGTGTTAAGCAAGAAACCTCAAATTCATGTCCATCAAACTAACTAGAAACATCTGAAGTGTGTGACTACAAAGAATCAGGACTCAGGACTCATATCACAAGAGCAGATTTATACAAATTTCACAGAGTATCACTAAAAGTAAAATTTATTCTCATTTTTAAAGACATGTAAGGAGGATCCTTATAACAAAAACAAGATTAAGCAATAGTAACAGTTACATGCTCACCTCCTGATGGCTTTTTGGTCATGATGGGAGCCTGGGGGCCAGATTTATTAAGAGACTTAAGTACCTAAGGAGCAATTAGGTAATGAGATTTGTCGAAGGTGCCCTGGTGCCAACGGATGTGCTGGCAAAGAGTAAAATTACTGCCACATTATTGATTAAGGTCTGTACCTCGTATATTCCATATTTTCCAGCTATTAAACAACTCTTAATATCTTAAGTCTCTCAGCTTATTTATCAGTAAAACACCTTGTGTGACTAAATACCTCCTCACATGTAATTAAATATCAATTTGACCAAGGGGAGGGACTAAGGATATATTCTCAACACAGTTCTGTCACAGTTGGCAGAGAGATTGTTATCTCTCTGCTGGAATAAATGTCTTCATGAACGCTAATCTAAGTAACTCTTATGTGCAGGTAACCCATGTGTGTAATTAGCTGTTGTATGGATGAGGCTGTCAGAGGCTCTGCCACTGCTCCATAGAGTTCAGATGGTTGGAACCAACACCAGAAAAGAGAAACACACAGTTTGGGTGTGTACGCTGACACTTCTCAGTTAGAGGTTGTGTTTAATATTTTATTTTGGCAAACCACAAGATGAATTTCTATCAGTGGGATCAAAGGAAATTGAAGAGACATTTAATCCATACAGTAGCTTTATTGGAATACATACAGTTAACCTTAGCTGAGACCTATTGTATTGACATTTTTTGATCACAATTCATATTTCATGGCACCAGGCCTGTTGGCAACAGGTGGGGTACTCCTGTCTTAAGGAGGTGTGCTGGTTTTGCTCCACCCAGTTTTTGGTAGTGGGGAGGGCCATAAAGATGGCCTCTGTGAAAAGCTTCTGGAAGCTTCCACCATGTCCAGCAATTCCTGATGGCTCTGAAGATGGACATGCTGCTGGCCAAGCCTGGGCCAGGTAGAGAGGTTGGTTACACCTCTGTGATAACGTATTTAGGAAGAAATCTAAACAAAGCACACAGTTTTTTCCTAGCGAGAGAAGGAGGGGGAGGTGAGAACATGTGAGGGAGAATAATATGGAGACACCAAGATCAGTGGATAAAGTGGGGGAGGAGGTGCTCCAGGCACTGGAGCTGAAAACCCTCTGCTAGCCTTGGTGAAAACCATGGGGGGGCAGAAGGTCCCCCTGCAGCCCATGGAGTCCACAGGGGTGCAAAGATCCACCCACAGCCTGTGGGGAGCTGCCCATGCTGGAGCAGGTGGATGCCTGGAGGAGGCTGTGATCCATTGGGAGACCCAGTGGAGAGAAGAGGCCCCTGATTCCAAGCTGGAGCAGCCTGGCCTTGGAGGTCTGCACCCTGTGGACAAGTGACCACAGCAGTTTTGGGAGAACTGTCTGCCCGTGGGGGGAGACTGACATTGCAGCAGTTTTGGGATGACTGCTGCTCGTGAGATTGGACCATGTCAGAGGAGTTTGCAGGGAACTGTCTCCCGTAGGAAGGACCCCATGGCATAGCAGGGGAAGGACTCCTCTCCCTGAGTGGTTGAAGAAAGAAATCAGTCATGAACTGACCCCAACCCCCACACCCTCTCCCCCTGTGCTATTAATAGGAAGGAGGGAGGGGTTAGTGGGAAGAACGGTGTCTTTAAGAGCTTATTTTACTTCTCATTATCTTCCTCTGACTCTGTTAGTAATAAATTCACTTTGCAACTCTAAGTTGAGCCTGTTTTGCCCTTGAAGTGTTTTCTCCTGGTCCTTATCTCACTCGTGACCCCCTTGTGCTAACTGTTTTTTCTCCCCTCTGCCCAGCTGTGGCAGGGAAGAGGGAAGAGGAGATGTGGGTGCCTGGTGGTTGGCCAGGGTCAAACCACAATGGGGGAAAAATATCTTTGCTCAGGGGTTAGCCTCTTCTCCAAAGTAACAAATTTCGTCAAGTTGCACTTTGGGAGGTTTAAATTGGATATTAGGAAAAAATTCTTCACAGAAAGCATTGTCAAGCACTGGAACAGGCAGTCCAGGGAAGTCGTTGTGTTACCACTCCTGGAGCTACTTAAAGATGTGCAGATGTGCATGGTTTAATGATAGACTTGGCAGGGTTAAGGGTTGAACTAGGTCATCTCAAAGGCCTTTTCCAATCTAGATGATTCAACAATTTATGATTCTATGAAACCCCCCATGGAACTTAATAGACAAGCACTATGCTATTTATTTTTTATCTAAATTTTAGCCTGGAAAGCCAAAATTGAAGCACAAGGTATACTTTGAGTAAATTTAGATAATTTGGCTTCAAATTAGCTGAGCAGAATTTGTTCCATCATTGCGATTGTCAGGCGGTTTATTTTTGCCATTCTGCAAGTCACGTAAAATGACTTTTGCCATTAAAATGCATCTAAACATCCATGCCAAGCACAGAAGAGCATGGTGAAATCCCTATTCTGTACACTCCAAACTGATTTAAGGCTCAGAAGATATACACCTGGACTGTGAAAGCAGAACCAGGCTACTGAGTTCAGAAAATTATATCATCCCATTTCCAATACCTTAATCAATTTACTTTAGTTTTTATTACTGATCCTGATGTACAGGGAAGAGACCAAACCTACTTTCAATCTTCTTTGATCTTATTGAGATACTCTCAGGACATTCAAACGTACAAAATTTCATACCTACAAAGTAAGAGCAAAGTCAAATTTCGGACAATATCAGGCAAAATGACATGGGTTATAACCCTGAGTATATGGCAAGGAAAATTTTGCTTGCAACAATTTCTACTGATTATTACTCACTTTATATGGGCAGCAGCTCTCCCTTCTGAAGGAGGGATAAGTACAGATAAGTTTCTTGGATTTTTGCTACTTTGAAGAAATTCTGTTTATACATTAAATTTTTCAATTTATTAACTTTATTGAAATTGCAAAGACCTAGTGCACGACATGCTTTGTCAGTGAATAAAGTGGAGTGATTTTTCTTTGAAGAGAGCACATTCCATTTTGTGAGTTCAGTAGCGGAAAAAAGAAATCTCACAAGGTCCAACAATGCACTCATTTGTAAGGTTTGCGCTGTTTAGAGTTATTAGGAAAATAACTGATAAACCATTATGAGGCAATTCCACTTGTGTACGTCCATGGTTATGCAAATGAAATGTGAAATCACTGCTATATGGTACTCACCAGAGTCAAAATCTGATTTTGACATCCACAAAAGCTGGTGGGTGAATGACATCAATAGGCTGTAGATTTTGCTAGGGGAAAACATATAATTTATGGCAACATACTTAAAGTACTTAATGTACTTACAACTCAACGACAAGTAGTGACAACATTTTGGAGAATCTGGACATGCTCCTTTTTCACACTTTATATCTATAATTTTGCACAATCTTAAACTTCCAATGGGAAACAATGTGGATTTAGAAATATCATTATGAGACACAAGAGTAATTAATAAAAGTGGGTTTGCCATGATGTGAGAGGCATGGAGACAGAGAACAGAAAAATGGAAGACTTTTTAGCAAGGGAATCCTAGAAAAGCAATTGTGAGTGTCAGAACCACCTTTCATTAAAAGGAAACCAACTAGCCTTTTTCTTAAAAATTAAGATTCTTGTGGATTCAGTTTTCTGGGGGCCTTTTTTCACCTATCATAATATCCAGCACTGAAATTAATAAACATACACCTAAAATAGGGTATTAGTTTTTCAAGTATTTCAACAGCTGTCTTGAATCCAACTAGTACTTTGGAGACTGAGCATTTTTGTAACTTTTAAAAGCACTCTGAACACCATCTAAGAAGATAAATCTTAAAGTCACCAATAAGCTTATTTTGTGTAATCTTAGTAAATTCAGCCACAAAGTTCTAATGCATGTCTCTTAGCTAAATTATCTACATGAAGATGTTTGCTTGGCAGATAGGAAATTACTGGACCTACTGGGTAGAAGACAAGCTTTGTAAAATGGCATTTTAAATGTGCATCTAGAAATATCCTTACATGTTTTAAGCTAGGCATCTGAAGTATGGCTGTACTTGGAAAATCATAGTAGAAATTAATTTGTGAACAATTCTAAGTGTCAGTTCAAAATAATGTAGTCTGAAAGAAACATCTAACTCCTACTCAGAGTGTAGATAATTCCAAAGCTAGAGATGTTTGTTCATGGCCTTGTTCAGCTTAGTCTTGAATGGATGGAGATTCCAGTCTCTGTGAGAACCTGTTGTATTGTTTAATGAAATGGACTTTCTTCCTTTGTTTGTGACCTTTGGCTGCTGCTGCTCTATTTTTCTGCACCCCTATGATAAGTCTCCCTCTGCTTTTGCTATAATTTCCCAGCAGATTGTGCAAGGCTGCAATGAGATTCCGTCTCCTCCCCCTGCATCTCCTTACAAGTTACCTGATGACTTCTTTTTTGTAACACAACCAGAAAAGTGGATAACCTCTGCCACCACAAGAGCACACTGCTGACACGTGGCATGACAGGCATTGGGGGTGATAATTTAGAACTCAGAAAGGATTACAGGATTCCAGCAGACTTGAATTTTTAGAACTGACCTGAATTAATAGCAATGGCATGAATTTAAAATCTTCCATGATTTAGCTGGCAAAGAACAGAGTAATTTTTTTTTTTCTTCCTGTAGCTATTCCACAGATTTTGCCTATACAGAATTCTTCTCATGTGGCACAGGGAGTATCTCCATTATTTCTTGTGGAATTAAAAGTTAAGGATTCAAACGGTACTCCTCACATCATCAAGTTAAATCCTCTTTCAGGGTTATAATCCCTGAAACACATTTAGTAGAGTTTCTTGTAAAATCTAGCTCAGGCTTATGTTTCCGGTGTTTGCACTAAGAAGTGGTTCCACTACGCTGACAGTTATAAAAAACTATTCTAATTCTCAGACTAGATGTATTCAGCTCAAGTTTATAACGATTTGTAACTGTGCTGGTGTTGCCTTTTAACTGCAATAGCTCTTTATCCTCCCCAGTAATAACAGTCCTGGTGTATTTATAGATACATCCCTCCTTAGCCTTTCATTTCCTAGTTTCAAAAACTGAAAATCACAGAGTGCAGCACAGAATCTTTTCTAAAATATTGTAAAACTGTATTAACCCACATTATGACTCCATCTGTTTAATAGTTCCCTTAGTGTCTCTCACCACCTGCACTGCTTTCTTTTACCTCACTCATTAAACACCTGACCTTGCTGCCTGGCTTTTTTTGTGGGTTTTTTTGGTTTTTTTGCAATACTGAGAGGCTTGATTCTGCCTCACGTATGTTCTGAAAGAGCTGTGAGCATTGGACTACTAACACAGCAGTTTTATTTCACCTTCCCTTTCTCTTTCTCTAGGATACTTCAAGCTACTCAAGTTTTGGGTGGGTTTTTTTCCCCTTGTCAGCTGCAAATAAAATAGATCTGTGGAACAGATGAAAAACAGAACAAAAGTAAGATTATCAAATGTGTTTCTATTGTTCCTATGATGTAGGTGATAACTGTGAATCTTCTTGTCAGAGCTGTCATGAGCTATTTGAGTGAAACTCTCAGAAACACTTCTTGTACTGGAATTTGAGATGGAGAAGTAATTTCTTCCCCATAAAGTTATTGATCCAAATTTTAAAGGCAGTTTTTAATGTCTTAAACACTATGAACCATTTCTCTTAGTAAAAAAAAACCTGAAAAGGTGAATATGCAAGTGAGAGTCACGGCATCACTAGAATAAATTTCACAATTTGTTGCAAAGTCTATGGAAATGTTGTCTAGAGATGTTCAGCATGGGTTACAGAAAATGAATTATGTCCCTACAGCATGGATGGATGAAGAAATACAACCTTTAAAGGCTATGAAGATTAAGAGAATGACAGAAAAGGACTAAGATATTCCTTACTAACTGTTCAATATTAATCTTTCAAATTAGTTGAAAAACTGGTCTGTATGAAATGCTGGGAAAAAAGATCTTCTAGGAAAACAGAGTTTGCATTAAGACACAGAAAGCATAGTTCTCCTCCTATTTTCTGCTTTTTCTTTGCAATGCTGAAAGGATATGTACCTTTTCCATTCTGTGTAACACTAAAGAAAAAGATATGTATAAACAAGGGTGAAGACAGCAGCAAACTTGATAGGAGAATACCATTATTACTGTATAACTGAATTTTATAAATACATTTTCAAGTGAATTATCTATCTCTTAATTTCAATATGCAATCTATTTCTGGTATCAGTAACAGGCATATAAAGTAAGTTTCACTTTAAATGGTGGAAAAGTTGTGTCTTAATAGACATCTGATGAAGTACCAGTATTAAGTGTAAAAGAGTAGTTTTCTAAAATGTGGCTTGTAGTTTTAAAAACATTAATTTGTAGGGGGTTTTGTATTTTTTATTAAGTTTGGGTTTTCACAGTCTTAAAAATGGATATTTGTTTCTACTAAGCCTTACCAGGTGATTCAAGGACACATTAATTAATCTCATCCTACAATGTGTAGTCATGCCTGTTAGCAAGAGGAAAAAGGGTTGTGGGTGTTTTTTAATATGCAAATCCCATGAGTCCTCTGAAATTCATTTGTAAATTAACGTTTTTCATTCAGACAAAATGCTTAAGGCTAAATTAAATAACATAAAGGACAACGGGTATCCTTACCTGACAAAGTCATGCACCCACTTAGAAATATAAATAGATCCAAAGAGTCACCTGTTGGGTCTAGACTTAAACCTACACTGTGTTTTCCTACACATATATTACATTTTGTACATCTTGATGCATTTCCAGCAAAAAATATTGGCTGGATATGAGGAAGAGAGGCAACGATTCATTTGAGAAGGAGACTTTAGCTGTTTTGACAAACTGAAGTACTGGACATTTAAACATATACTTACTTTCAGAATCCTGCATGGAGTTTTACTAACAAATCTCATCTTCCCGTAAAAGCAGAGGCTGGCGCTACATGTTTACAGAAGAAAGTGTCTAACCCCTGGAGGAGTATGCCTCCCAGGCTGATGACAGATTAAAAGCAAAAGTAAGTAGCCTTTAGAATTATGTTTTTTAATGTGAAGAAAACACATGCAACTAATATATGATACCTTAGACATGGAGAATTACTATTCTAAAGCTCATGCTATGCATCCCTTAAAAAAAAAGTTCTGCTTTTGTGATAATTTTGACATAAACAAGGGGCTATGCACCCCTAAAAAAAAAAAAAAGAAAAAAAGTTCTGCTGTGGTGGTCATTGTGACATAAACATTAGGAGAGGCAACACTAGGATTTTGCCTTTTGTACAAGATACAACAAAAAACCTACCCAAGGTCACACTCTTCTACCACAAGCCAGCTTGTCTGTCCCCAAAGCTAGGGGCCAAAAATAAAACACTGGTAAGTTTTAGATTTCAGAAGTAGCAGACATCTTTCCCCCATCCCATCATGCTTTCATGTTAAGTTCCTTCCTGCTATTGAATCATACCTGTTTTAGCAAGAAAACACATGGACTGCTCAACAGCTAACTAATATAAACTAATGAACAGTGGTTTGTCTGAAGCACAGAAAATGCAACTGACTAAAATCACTGGAGGTACAAGTAGTGACTTTCAACTGAGCTAACAAGATTTATGTCTTCCTTTTTCCAGACACTTGATTTGATTTCCACTGGTAGGTCTTACATAAATAATAGCCAACCTGACACTGATTCTTGCCCTAAAGTAGTGAAAACAAAAGGTCTGAACCTAAATCCATAACTGCATAGGATCTTCTTCGCATTTTCATCATACCACTTCAACTCTTATATCACTATCATATTTTTATTTCTGAACAAACACACCTCATCTCAAAATTCATAGTTTTAAGACTAAAAATTATATACAGAATTTTTAACATTGTAAAAATAAGACCTTTACTTTGGAAATATGGATTTCCTTCTGTTTAGAAATATGCTTTGTAACCTCTCTGTGTTAATATCCTACAGAAATGCAACACATGTCCTCTAGCTGAATACACTGGCGATCAGGCTGCAAAGACATTATGATTTGCCTTGTTTTTCCTTTCTCTGTTCCTGTGAATTTTGAATTATCCTGTTTTTTCAGGAAAGCACAATTTTAAGAGAAGCCAGTCACTTAGCTGCAGGGCATTCTTTCACCTGATCTGAGCATGGGTTTAGCCACCTTCTTGTTGACACAGGTCTTTTCCTCTGCAGGTAATCATTCAATCCATTATGTCATAGTGCTGGAAGGCAGGCAGGTGCCTTCACATGGACTTCTGTGGCTTTGCCCTGGGTGTTCCGCTCAGGTCAGGCAGCAAGCCCCGAAGCCACATCGAAGCGGGCGAGCCACCACGACGACCGGGCACCGGGCGGGTGCAGCAGTGAAGCTCACAGGTGAAGGCGAGAGCTCTGCCGGGGACAGAGGCCAGCAGGAGACAAGGCGAGAATAAAGAAATGCAGTCTCTCGGGATCGGAATCTAGGGTTTACTGGGAGGAGCAGTAGGGCCGTGAAGGCAGGTGGAACTGGGGAGGGACGCAGAGGATGGACACGGGCAGGATTCGGAGCTCGAGAGCCCAGAATGTGACTGCGCAAGGGGTTAAGAGGGGCTGCAGCATGGGAGGGGTTTACACGGGAGGACGAGAGGTACAGGATTGACAGGGACTCCAGGGAATGGGGACGTGAGGAGGGAAGGTACAAAAATTTGAAACCCATGGGGAAACTCAGCTAGAGGGAACAAAGATGAACTTTCTAGAACAGTAACTAAATATGGGATAGGGGAGGGGAGATGTGCAGGGCCAATGATCTCTGGCTGCAATGCATGCTTAAAATTGCAGACACACACTGCTACAGACTTCAAAAGAAAACATATTTGCTCTGTTCTCAAAAGAATGGTTTGAGATTACAGCTTTAGCATGAAACTGAAGGGTGGGGTGTAAGATTCGAGCCTGTAGGATTAGAGGGGTCTGTTTGTTGGTTTCGGACGGTCAGGACAGACATGAGAGATCTCTGGAGTCAGGTCTTAAAACATGGGGTTTATTGTGAAAGGGTGTGGGTGTAGGATACCTGCCAGGGGCTGCCACGCAGCCCGAAGCAGGTCAGGGAAGCGAGAGAGAGAGAGAGAGAGAGAAAAGTTAGATGCTGGTTGCCGTTTACAATACAATAAATCATCTTCTCTGTTGAATATCCTAATTTTCATTTACCAATCTAGAACAAGCTACAAATCCTACAACATTTACATACAACCTATAAGAATCATCACATTACCATACAGCGTTATATTTTAAACCCTAAAAACTGCTTTTTGGACCCTCTGCCAAGTGGGCAGGGTCTGCTCTGACCCTTGGACCTGTCTGCAAGCAGAGGATATTGTTTCATTAAGAGAGGATTACCTCCAGTTGGCCGTACCATTGTTTTCTAGTTGCCCTGTAACTGGGGTTTGGTAACTCAAAGCTTGTCTTCATTTCAGTCTCGCTTATATTTTCCATATTCTCAGCATCTTTTGCCAGGTAATCATATTTATAAGGCTTTCCTATTTCATCTTCCCCAACAGTGGGGGGTCCCAAAAAAGGATAGGCATGTCCTGATAGTTCTGGATCAAGCATCCCAGCTCCAAAGAGATGGGATTTCAAAACATAGCCTTTCCTCCATGTTTTTTGTTCTTCAGCACAGGGCCCATTCCTGCTGAATGGCTCCTTTTTGAAGTGCCCTGAGATACATCACAAGGTCAAAGCAGTGAAAAACTAAACAAGGAGGACTTACGTTTTAAGATCTCTCTCTAAGTTACAGCAATAATACGTGACCTGTAGAAGGGTTTGGAGTAACAGTGGATGTATTAAAACCTCTGTGTGATGAGCATAGTGGTGGAGCACTACAGGTGATGGGAGGTGTAAAACTTTTGTGGTTTTTATGATGAGTACATTAGTTGCAAATGCAATTAGTACTGGATTAGTCAGTTCATACTCAGACCAGTTTTGTGTTGTTTTACATTATCTTACCCATGAAATTTTCATCATTCCTGAGAAGTTGTATATAAGAGAGCATTTCTCTTCAGTTCCAACCTTAAGGCTGATTCTGAAAAATCTAAATTAATTTTCACATTAGGAGATCTTTATAATAAAATTAATTTTAATAATTGTTCACAAATTATTAATTTTATCTTAGCATATTATTGTTCCTTTTTTCCTAAACTTCAGTCACAGACTTAAATATCCCATATGAACAGCCTATTTCAATCTTGTAACCTTTAAAGCCTTTATAGCAGAAGTCCTTGGGAGAAAATATCTAGGAATGAATATAGCAGATTCTTCAGGTTCAAATGGCAACTAATACCTTGATAGCTTAAGTAGTATTTTTTTAAGTCTTCTTTTATAAAGGAAGAACATCATTCAGTGATCATCATAGTACATTTGGAGAAAAGGACATTGCAATTCATCACAGACTGCCAAAAGCAGAAAGTGTATGTTAGACAGTAAAACAGCTGTACTTCCATCTAGAGAGGGACAGATAAGAAAGGCTTTTCACAGAAATGAGTGATAGAGATTGTGTTAGCTAAATGTTCAGGTCTGATCAAAATTAGTCCTACACTTTCTGGTGGACATAATACTCTGTTCTGTCTACTATGATTTTTCCACAGGTGCTCCATATATTCGTGGTAGATGCTAGCCCATAAAATACAGCTGGTCAGTGGCAGTAAGAGACGCAGTCCAGGGTCTCCTGAGTCAACAGTGGCAGACCATGGCTGAGGCTAGCATGTTTTATTCTTTTTCTTAGCAGAATGTGTTCTCAATAGCAAAAGCCAAGAAATTTCAGGGTAAAATGTATAGGCCATAGGAAGACAGCCTTATTATATTGAAACTGATAAAGCAATGGCAATCTATTTTCTGGATTGTTCACTACTTAGTAATAAGTTGTTCCAGGCCACATTTTAGTGTGGGGAGTGTGTTTGTTGACCATAAATAATATAAACATTTTGTATTTGTGGCTCACAGCAATCTAAGTGGGTTGCTACTCAATGACATTATATTAATTTTTCAGATTTCTGTGTGCAGCCAACTGAGAAAATGATGCTCTGGAGCCCTTCAGTTCCTGTCTAGTCTGAAAACACTACATACAGGGAAGAAGAAATTAACTCCACTCCAGAGAACCCCTGGTTTCACTGTTTTCTATTTCCTGCCACTAGTATCTATATTTAAAGAAAAAGTATCAACCCTCATAGTAAATGAAAGGCATACATACAATAACAATAACTTAGATATTCAGCAAAAGTTTCTGAATTTAAATGTACTGGATGTGTGCATATGAATACTTCTCTTAATAGAGGATCTAATTCTGCTACTGTTATATAATTTATGTATTGACAGTGGTAATGAAAAGATGGAAGTAAGGGAAAGTGTATTGGAAGAAACTCTAATATATGCATGTAGCTTTTCTTGGCAGACTTAAAAAGGGCTGTACTGACTTTGCAATAGTTATGTGCATAAGCTCTTCAGGGACCTTGATCCTAAATTGCTCCACACCGACATAAATATTATTACAGACACGAACTGTCACAGTGAAGCTCTCTACAAGAAAAGTCAAATAGGGATGCACAAGTTATTTCTCAACTTTCTTGAAACTTACTTGTAATTTCTATGAGCAGCTAAGGTAGAGGAGGTGTTCATTATCACAGGGAAGTACAGAGCAACTGATCACAAAAGAACAAATGATCTAAGAGTAAAATACACTTTGTAGTAGCTTTATTCATGTTTTCCTTTTCTAGAACTAAAGAGCAGCTGTTCCAATTAATGTGATGTTTTTTCCTTTTTGTTGTTACAGCTTTTGAATTTCTCTAGAAATATAGAGGTACATGTTATATGAAGTGAAATAAACAGCAAAGTTGAATTGAGGTTAGAAAACACTGCAAATATTTCATTTTTGTGAGAGAAAGAATGATGATTACATGGCCATAAATGCCATTAATTTCTTTTTTTTCTGAATAAAACCAATAACATCATGTACTTTTTTAATACACTGTGTGACCCTGAGTCTGCAAAATGAGACACCCTCTTTTCCCATTTTTCAAACTAGTAAAAACTGGTCTTCTATACTTGCAGGAAGTCTTCCAGGAGTTTAACTTCCAGATTGAGGGGAAAGACCAGATTTGGTCTACTTAAAGAAAATAAAAACCTCTGTATCTAAAAAGAAAACAGATGACTAGAGTTATGGATTCTGAAGCCAAAGGGATCATTAGAAATGTTAGCCTGGCTTTCTGTACACCACAGGTAAATTTTGTTGTTGTTGTTTATAACTACTTATTCTTTATTGAGGGCATTGTTCATTGTTGTTGAAAAATTGTCCTTTTTTTCCGACTGGCTGCTTTAATATTAGTTCATTTGCTCTCTTGAAGGCATCTGTCTTTCTTTTTCTTTGAATTTACTTGGACCAGGTTTAGCTTACTTGAGATCTACAATTATGTGAGGCTAAAGAGGTTACTTTATTGTCTTGATGGCAATTGCCTTTTGTAACACAGAATTTCCAAGTCAGAATTAAAACAAGTTTAGTGCCATATTTTTTCCTGGATTATGATGAAACTATTTTCTAGCAGAGACTTCCAATCTCTGACAAATTCTGTTTGAAGTATTCCACTTTGATTCTTGTTTTGTTTCTTTCCAAGATCTGTAAGTTAGCTGTTTTTTCAATTATGTGTGCAGAAATTTTTATTTTGATATTATCTGGTCGCGTATAAAGTCTCCAGTACATTGTATCGACATAGTTGCCTTTATTAATCTGGTTTTCTGTCTCGTTAGAGAATTAGGTTTCTTTTTTAAAAAAACATGATTTTAACTGACAATAATCAAACCCTTCACCTTTAATTCTTTATTAAATTAATCCTTTACCAGCTTTTCTGTTTATTTTGTCAGTGACAAATTTCACTTAACTGACCAATAGGATCATCCTGTTGCCCTGTGGTGAACCAAGCATTGTTCCAGTCTTGGCATTTCCTCTACTTCAAAAAAACAAACAAAAACCCCAACAAACAAACAAACAAAAAACCCACAAAAAAAAACCAAACAAAAAAACCAAACGAAAAGAAAGCTGTGTGGGTTTAGTAATTTTACAAGCTTATTGCTATTAATGCAGTTTAGCATACTCCCTAATTGCTAATCACAGAAAGGCTTCAGGAGGTGCTTCTTCAAGGGAACAGCTTAAATTTCATTAGTATTTTCAAGGAAAAGTATCTAGAGTTGTTTATTCATTTTTAACCACCAATTCATTAACAAATAATAAATTGACAAATCAATGAAAGCCTCTTTCAACAACACTGGAATTGCCTGTTTGTTTAATATTCTTGGCAACACAGGCAGTATAATCCCAGTTGTTTGGAGCATGAAAAGGTTTGATCTTTGCAAGTTCCCCCATTAGGAGTCTGAGAGCCCTGACTGTGGAGTGGTGACATTTATAACTCTGTGTACCTGGGTATTGATTATTCTCGTATTTATGAGTTCATACAGGAACAGATGTTAGTTGACATTTTTGTTTAATCTTACAGACGTGCCCTTGGAGATTTGGGTGAATATGGAGAGGCATATTATTATCAAAAACTGAAACCACGTGGAAACAAGCCAAGAAGATTTTTACTCTCAGAGAACTATAGAAGGCTCTGGGGCAATTTCTGATAAATTGCTCATCACTACAAGAATTTTTAGGAATTTTTTTCTATTGTGCAAAGCCAAGTGCTTACCTCACTTGGAATCTAATTGCAGGTCTAGTTCATATCATCTAGCTCATGAAATAAAAGGTAGTAAAGTTATCTTTGTTTTTCACACACAGATACTGCTATTTTTTCACATACACACTGAGAAAGATAACTATTCTCCATGTAGAATGTGAGCTCCTATATGGCCTTCAGGGTGTTCCCCATAGGCTCCCATCAGCATGCAAACTCATAAAACCCACATACCTTCAGGTAGGATTTGAGGTTTTAAAAAAATCATTATTGTAAATATTGCATTTTTGTATATCACTGATATATCCAGCCTTTTGTAGTTACTGAATGAGTCATGGGCTGTTTGGAAGAACATACCTATGTCTACATGTTATTATGCACACAAATATTTATAACTCTACGTGCCTTCTTAAGTTGACATCCTTTAATCAAGAAATTTAAATGCTTTTTGCTGACTTTTGAGTTTTACTGCGTGTTTGAGGTACAGTCAAGGTTTGAGTGGGATTTAGGATGGGGGCTGTGATCACTCAGTTGTAAAACTGATCTCTGTTGCCCTTTGGTGGTAGCCTCTGTGTGTGTATTAGCTAATTGCAAGGTCTATTAATGAAATTGCAGGAGTCTGTGATGTTTAACCTGTGGTGTTGGGGGAAGAGGCATATGGTTTCTGAGACCAAGATTTGAAGAGTTACTCTTTATCCCTGACCATGTTGAAGACAGAAGAAGTTTATGTCTCAGACAGTACAGTTCAGTGTCTTGTATTAAGTTTCTGGGTGGCTGTTCATGCAAGTATTGTCATTAAAGTCTATAGCATCACTGGGCATTGATGATTCAAAGCCATTCCTATTTACTACTTGACTGCACAGTTTAGGAGCAACATAGCCTTCATGTCTGCTTGAAGACTGTATCAAGTTTTTAGAAAATGCTTTCAGCATTGTTCCTCAACATAGGTAATAAACTTACATGCATATATTCTCAGCATTTTACACTTCTTGATGTTTGCAGAGCCATTTATTTGCACATGATTTGTGGCTGCATGAAGTTGTGAGACAGTGACAAGCAGGGCTGCATAAAGGAACACAGGCTTACAGCACAGATCGCTTGACTTGAGAGAACAAAACTAACAGGAAGCAGCACACACAGCACATATCCCACAATTTGAGTATCAGTATCCCACAGCTGAGCAAGTTTTAGATTCACTGGGCTGCCTAAAAGACAAATTCCATCTTTACATCAAGACAATTCCCAGACAAGTGCAGCTAAGCTGATCCACAAGACAGGTGAGGTTGTAAAGAAAACTCTCAGAATTCCTGGATTTTTGAAGCAGCTGAGGGAGGAAAATGCTCCATCTTGCTGCTTGTATGTTTACCTGTGCTCCCAATGATTTCATATTCCTAGCTTTTGCTAGTTAAAAAAAAAAAAAGTAAAAAAATTCACATGCTTTGCATAAGATCTCTCACCATGAATATTCAGACTACTCTCCCTCTTTTGGGATACAACATTGTGTAAGCTAACATGCAGTTTGCTGGCATGATGATACTAATATCTGTGTGTCTTACTTACTGAAGTATAAAAGCAGAAAAAAATGAAAATAAATTAATACTAAATATCAATTGTTAAACTCTTAAAGAGCTTGTGAGTAAAACATTTCACTGCAGCATATGTCTCCTTCCTGCAAAATAGAACCAGTGGACTGAAAGGCAGTATTTTGGAGGTGTGACCCTTCTACCCTGCTGGTAATGCTGAAGATTTCATTCTGTGCTGCTCCTGGTTTGAGCAAGTCATAGTTATATTTCTTAAGGGAAACACACTTTTCCTAATTCCACATGGTAAGATTTATACATTACTTATGTTGGAAGTAAAGCCGTGGACATTAAAATCCATTTTTATTTCCACCTTAAAGGAATAAAGCAGTGTATAAACTCCAATTCTTTTCTATCTGATGCCTTACTCTAATTTTTCCTTTGGTTAGTTCATAGGCAATTGATGCTCCAAGACCACAGATTTTTTTAGAGCCAAACATTGAGCAACTTCAAGCAGAATTTTTACTTAAATGTTAAACTCCTATTAAACTTGAAAAGTTTGCCAGAACAAGGCCACAACCAATAGGAGCAAATCTAGTAAGAGTTTAAATTATTTATATCCATTCTATCTGAGTGAAAGGCAAAATTTGATTAATATGCAGTACTTAGAAATACAGCCAATCAACTAACAGTATTTTTTCAGATCTGCTTGCAACATAGCAAGGAGTTTCTTCTGTGGAGGATTTCCAGGACTCCTTCTTCCCCTGTGTTCTCCAGGGAGATAACATGTTTATGAGAGTAATAATCATTTATTTTGCCAGGTAAAAAGCTAATTTACATTGCACAAATGGAGATTCTTATGTTAAATATAGCCTGTTCCTGGGCAAGCAACCTCAGTAATGCTGGCATGTATTCAGCCTTCTGGAAATAATATTTTGAGTCCTGGCTGATGTTAAACTAAGCAAGATGGACAGACAAATTTTCATCTAACTTAATGTCCTTGTCTTACATATGCCTGTGTTATTCAGAGATTTAAATTATATGAAATTTGGACTACGAATGTGTCAATGCCTTATGACTAAACAGAAGTAGTTTTATTTGAAATAGAAAAAGGAAAGGAAGAAACCAGAAGACTAGCTGAGACTTTCACTTTAGTTAGGTGGAGGAAGCCCACCTGTATTTCATTAAATACTCATGGACTACTAGCAAAGAGAAAGCAAAATAAAGGAGTCTCCCTGACAGTCTGATACAAAGCTAAAAGAAATGTGGGCAGGGTCACAAGGATTGCTTGTGAAGTGTGAAGTCATTCTTCACCACTCATTCCTAATGATACAAACGTATGGTTAGGAATAACATGACAAATTCAGGTCTTTGTTGTATTTCACAGAGTTTGATCATCTCCTACTTGAGATTGAGACAAAACTGAGCATCCAGCTCCCCCACTGCCCCAAAGATAAACATTTATCTCTCTATGGTCTCAGACTACATTTGCTCTTACCTAGATCCCTGGCTTCAAACTGTTCCTGTTAATTCTGCATGATACCTCATGTATCAACAGAAGAGACTGCTATCCCTTTTCCATTCATTTTGATGCTCATGCTATCAGCCTACTAAAAAACAAATTCCTTAAATATTAATACTGATTTAATTAATCACACTGAAAATAACGAATACATATCTCTGCTAGTGGTTCCTTCAGCCCTATAAGACACAAAACTGTTGTGGAAAAGAGTGCTACATTTCTGTAGGAAAGTGAAAGCTGGTCTGACACAGAGTTGTGCAGTTTCTAAATGCAAAATTTGCTGTAGAGCCATTGAAAAACATGACATTAGATCCATAGTAGAATCTGAGAGGGGTGTGTGAGTGGGTGTTTTACTTTTCTTTTTTAATCTTTGTGTTTGTATTTGTGAACATTAAGAGTAACATTGATTGCTAATACGAGGCTGACATTAATTACAATAGCTGTGCTGAAGACGTTGAACTTGGCTGGTGTGCACCAGGCAGGATCTAACTTTCAGAACCTTTCCACTCAGCAAGGATCCTTTTACTTCTGTCATATGCTTTTGTGCAATTCACCATACCACATCCAGGAGGACCTTTCCTTTCAATACCTGTCAGCACTGTCTGAAAGCTTGCTGGTTACTCTTTCACAGGCTGCAAGGGAGAAGAAGAAAAAAAAAGCAAGGCTTATTTCCCCCCCAAATTACACTTCTTTACCCTATATCAGAGCACTGTCAGTTTTGTAACATATTTTGGAATGGTCAGAATTATGCATTAAAGATCCCATTTTGTATTTCACAGATTAATCACATAATGTATTCTGTTTCTGTTCTAAGTAGTCTAACAGAATATGGCAAATTTGGTGCTAGAAAAGTGAAATCTTCCTTAAAGATTTAATTTCTTATTTTTCTGGGGTACAATGAACTCCTCAGTGTTACGCTCATGTGCCTTGTCTGCATTCACAGAGCAGTTCCAGGCAGGGGGAGAATGTTCCTGAGCCAGGATAGGGAACAGAAGTAACCTAAAGTGGACTTTGACTGAAACCTGTTCTAAAAAAACTGTTCTTGTTCAACAGTGTTATGGATATTAATTAGTACATCTGCTATGGTGTACTAAAATGTCTTGGCTTGAAAACATCATCATTTGTAGACCCATCACCTGATATAAAGAAGATCTTCGTGCCTCACTGTGCATGTGCCTGTTAAAATTAATATTCGGCTAATATAGTTTTTCCATTGTGACCAATGAAGCTCATAGAAAGCTGTTTTTTCCGGTTCCTGATGAAACATTCTTCCTTAATTACTTACAAAGTATTATCAGCTGCAATGAAATTCTGAGTTTTCTTGAGACAGAAAGATCCAGAAGAGACATTTATAATATGAAATGCTTTGTAATATATCAATGGAGTATTTTAGTAAATGTTTTAAAGTTTCTTGCTCCATAACTTCATCTCCCTCTTATTTAATTAGGATTAAAATGCTGTGGTTATAACATATGTCCCTGATGTTTGCCAATCCTTCTGGGGTCCTACAAAACATATCCACACAATGTCTCTGCATATGTAGGGCAATTTACAGCTGTATAGTCAAATACTGTAGTTTTAAGGGTGCCATGGATAGGTTTTGCTATGCATCCCTGACAGACACAATTATCCATTGTCCATGGCCACAAAGCCATGCTCTCACTCACAATTTTTACTAGGACTTACCTGCATGCTCACAAGCAAAGTTCTGCTTAAACTCTGAAAAAGTAAATTAATATAACCAAAATAAATTCTAAACAAAAATGTTCTCATTCTCTTCTTGGGTTGTAGCTTATCACTTCTGTTTATGGCATAAAGAATTTTTAAAGACTAGAAAACTTGTCTTCTCTTGCTACTCTACCACTGCTTCAACAGCAGGTATTAGCCCTCACAATATAACTTTAATACATCAGGATTTAATTTAAATATAAGTAGTTGAATGAAACCTAGAAATGAGGTGATGACCCATTGTGATAAAAAAGATAATTAGAATCACCATTTTTTCTGGTATGAGAAGAGCCATGCAGTGGCATATACTTGGAAATAAGTCTAGATACGTGGGAATATGTCTAGGCATTTCCATTAATTTTGCCTTGATTTTCAATTTGAGTTCAGACAAAACTCAGCTGTGAGTGTTACTGTGGAAACTAAATGCCTGTGCTACCTCACCTGTTATGTTGGACTCCTGTATAGAGTACAGTTATACTCTCTATTTCTATCAGTGAGCACTGGAAAATGAAGTGTTAGCACAGATCAGCAATGCCCCTTGTGAACACTCTAAACCCTATTTCTTGAACAACTCCTTAGTAGCAGTACAGGTTTAATTGGTGCACCTTCCCACTGTTTTTCTGGACTCTTTGCAACCCCTGTGTAATGCTTACGTTTGCATTTGTCAGATTTCTCGATCTGGGGAGGCAGCAGGACTCCGAAACCTCATGAAAAAAGGGTCGCCGCTCGTGATGCGAACCCTCACGCAGTCCGGGCCAGTCGGAGCCGGGCTGCCGTGAGCACGTGGGAGCGCGCAGCGTGGCATGAAGCTCGAGTGACAGAAGCTCTGCAGGAAACGTGGGTGAGGCGACAGAACATACTGGACACTGTCTCTGGCCTCCCAGGGAGGTTTATTTGGGTCCTCGGGGGGGTTGCAGGGAATGGGAAAGGGGGAAGAAAGCAGGTGAAGGTCAAAGAGGCTGGGAGCCCAAAAACAGTGACTCCTGGGCTCACGCTGGCATGGGCTTATAAGGGAAGGGAAGGGGGGAGGGATTGGCTCTGCAGAGCCAATCCCGGAAGGTCTGAGGGGAAGAAAGGCAGGGGAACACGCCAATAGACTTCTGATAAGGCAGGGTGCATATTTCAAAAAGAGCCAATAACATCCAGAGCAGGGGAACAAAGGGAAAACCTGGTGGAGCTTTGCAGAGCCACACTGCAACATTTGTGCTTATTATGGTATCAACTGGACTGAAGAGCTGATCCAGATCCAAAGTAACCGTTCATCATTTAGCTTGAATATTATTAAATATTGAACCATACTCTCACATAAATCATAAATTAGGAGTATGTGATCAAAAAATGTTATGTTATAGGCATAAATTCCAGCAAGAGATAAACGCATGCATATTCTTTGCCTGCCCATATATCCACCATATTATCTTGTTAATTGTGCTTGAAAGCCCAGTGAAAGTTCAGGCTGACAAAGCTCATGCAGCAGGAGCAATATCCTGGCTGAAAGAGGCAGATATTCCCATTAATTTTCCTTCTCAATTTGATTTTTGATAACTTAAGCTACTGAAT
Organism: Grantiella picta; assembly: GCA_013397955.1. NCBI lineage: Eukaryota > Metazoa > Chordata > Aves > Passeriformes > Meliphagidae > Grantiella > Grantiella picta. The sequence continues at coordinate 488,289 of VZRM01004627.1, forward strand.
TAATGGGTAGTCCCAGGTCCTTCCAGGCCCTGGTTCATTTCCAGTTGAGAATGTTATGTGGGGTAGGATATTTATGGGCTAGGTTTTGGCAACAGCTCAGTTTCATAGTTTGGATTTCAGTGCCTTAAGAAAAGGCTGTGGCTTGAAAAACAGCTCTGGAAACAAGTATTTATCCTTCTGAGAATAGCTCACCATATTACTGCGGCCCAGTGCTTAAATTCTCACACATTTGCAGCATCTGGCTTTAATCAGCTGGTTGAAGACTTGATTCAAAGACATAAAGACTTGTGGTTCCATGGACATAATGACTTAAATCCTTATTATGAGCAAGAGCACAATCTGTCTTTCATTAAAGCCTTTGTTATGAGGATGGGCAAGTTGGTGAACCCATGAGGCAGCTCCTATGTCACAAATCAGCCAGGCTGTGAGACTGCCCTTGTGCTGCTTTGTCTGGTGGCTCACAAAGAGCATGGCACAACGGTGGGTGTCCCCAACCATCCTGCAAGCCTTTGGAGCATCGTTGGAGCATAATTCACATTCCCATTGCATCAGGAACAACTGCCTTCTCACAGCTTGTCTCCAGTATCGAAACAAGACACCTAGTTCTGCAGTACCCATTGCAAAGCAGGGTTCTGCAGGATGGAAAGCCCCCATATTTCACTATACTTGCCGTATGACATTATTTGGGGAAAAATTATTGAAGTAGGAGGAGCTCATAAAGATATTTTGGGTAAGGTGCTGTTCTATTAGCATACTCATGCTGGTTGGAAGCTAGGAAGTGGGGGCCAAGGTACAGCTGTTCCTAGCTACACAAAACATCACTGGTTTCTTTCAAAAAAATCTTATTGTAATTTTTCTGACATCAGTGTCATGAAACCTTCAAATATTATTCCATATAATTAACAGCAAACTTAGATACTAAGATTACCATTCAGCTCCCTGAAGTGCCATAAGTGTTATCCAATGGAATATTTCCAACAGGGTAAAACTAAATAGTGAAACCAATCATCAATAAAAAAAAAAAATTTACATCTCTTCCAGAAAACTTAACTACTCATGTAGGATCGTGTTATGATGTATACCTAAAGCACGAAGAAGATTGTTTTTCCCTTAAGTATGCATCTCTTTTTTTTTTTTTTCTAATCTGCTGCTAGAACCTTTGCAGTGTATTTTATTTGATTCATACATAACATTAATTTTTCAAATTTGTTTTCAAGCTTACTGCCAAAATGTTCTTTTATTTTTAAATTGCTTTCATCATTCGACTTCTTAGATTAAAACATCGCAAAGACTTCACAATAATATTTTTTCATGTTTTATGGAACTTTCCTATGCAATTATCTATTTCCTTAATAAATGACGTTTTTGTTCCATAGCGTATTTGTACCTCAGCCAGGTCTCACTGCTCCCATTTTCTTCAAACCAAGGATGCCTACAGTGAAGAATAGAAATCCCTTTGCCCTTTCACAAAGAAAAAGCCAAACAATTCTGGGACACAGCTCACCTCCTACATCCAAAATAGATATTACATGACTACAGGACTAAATATTTAGGAAGAATTCAACAGAGCTCAGTCATGATTTTAAATCAAGCAACTAACCTTGTATTAGTGTTCCTTAGGTACTACCATAGTATCCGTGTAACCCTGGGCAGCCAGAAGTGTGCTGATGGGGATCCCCCAAATCCCAGGAGGTCACTGTCAACATGCCTTTTCCCTCTCAGACTCCTGCCAGCCAGGAGCTGCTGTGCTGTAGGTCCACCCTAAAGGTTCCTATGGGATCAGAGCTAAGTTAAACGTTAGTTTAGAGAAGCCCTGTTTTTTTGCCATTTCCATGGAGGCAAATGTAGGGGTTTAAGACCAAGGAATGGTAACTGCCTTGTTTCACGTATTGTGTGACTCCTTGCTGTCACTTATTTAGCTTATTTAGCACTTGTTTGCTGTGTCACCCATCACAGGCTGGACATTTCAGGAAAATGCTGAAGTACACAAGGTGATCTTCTGAGCAAAAATCACACAAACACCTCTAAATTCTACTAATTATCATTTGCTCTCTACTACCAATGCTCGTTTCTTGCTGTCCAAGCTGTACTAGGAGAGCACTGGACTGACCAGAGTGGAAGAGGAAATCAAATCCCTTAGAAGACAGTGATCAGATCTTAAGATTTTCTCTGTTACACTGCCAAATACAGTGATAAGCCATCATTTGGCACCTATGCAACAAAGTAAGAAAAAAAAGAGATGCTTCGAAAATGGAAATGATTTTGTTTGTAAGCTATTATAGGCCTACATATTTTGCTAACCAAGACAGTCCTGTATGCTAACCAGCTGAAATAAGCTTCAGAATAATGCTAAAATAGAATTCAGATGCAATTAGTCAATTACCTTTAAACATAACTGGTTTAATTGCAAAAAACAAATAGCTATACCATATGTAGTCACCCTGAGATTGCAGGAATTTTAGAAAAACACTTCCACTGGCAGGAAATATTAAAAATCAAATTATTCCTCTTTAATGTGTTTGTTACAAATATCCTATATATATATATTTATCCATATATACGATTTGACTGGTATGAATCTCTGTCTATATCATCTATATCTCTATATCAATATCTCTATCTATATATATCTATTTCATCTAATCTAGATATCTGTATCATCTATATCTATAACTATCGCTCATATTTCTATAGCACAGAAAAGTGGTGTATTTTTATATTGGAACTTACTCATTATTAGCTTTGATACAGTTTGATATACTTACTGCAGATATATAGTATACATACAAGATCTCAGCACATAAATATGATCAGAAAATGGATAATGCATTAAACTTGAGGATAATGCATTAAACTTTAGGATTCATGTGACTTCTGTATGGCTGAAACACTTACCAGGGTGGATTTTCTTAGCTCCCACCCATAAGACTTAAGTGGCTGGAAGCAAAAAGTATAGAAATGCACTCTCTGACCATAGCAGCACAATGTGGAAACTAAAATAAATATTGAAAGTTCTCCCTTTTCAAAGATCTTTTTCTAATTGCCATTACACTCTTGACAAAGCAAAAAGGGAATTATAATTACTGGAAATATTAATTTGAATTAATTTTAGCTATGAATGAATGGCACAAAGACTTTTTCTTTCCTCTTTTGTAGGTCACAAAATGAAGGTGAGACCATGGCATTCAAACCGAGTTAAAATAGTGGTGCCAATTTTAACCTCAGTAGATGAAATAATGACCCTAGGGTAAGGGAATTACAGGATTGTTCTAGTTCTAGTTTCCCCATGGGCCTGGGTATCTCACCAAACAGTCAAGTGGAAGAGTGGCTGGAGGGGGATATGTGATGTCAGGACCATGGAAATAAGCCAGGGAGGGGAGCCTGAGCTACCACCACCCATGGCAAGGCATGAGCCATAAAAGACTGCAACAGAGTCTCAGGACCAGGACATGCTAACAAAGACCCCACACTGAGGATCCCTTAGCTCACAGATAGATGGAGTTGTGCTTCTTTTAATAGCAACATCGAAAAATTTTATTGTCTTGGTAACTGTGTTTGTAAAAAGGCTTCTTTTACACTGTAACTTACACTTGCATAGACTCCAGAAAAGATAGGTAAGATGGAAATAACCAAATATTTTGAAGCACCCCACAGGGTTTATGGGATTTCTGTATGCATTAACAGTCATAGGAGCATGAAATAGTAAGCACCTCAAGCATTTCAAATATGATATTCTTGCCTCTGCATGAAAAAAAACCACACAAACTCATCTAGAGACTTCGTCATCTGAAGAAAGTCAGCTGATTGTCAAGAGAGCAATGACTCAGATATCTCTCTAATATTGCTAGATGACCTGTCAAGGTTTACTGAAATTCCAATTACCAGAAGTCATTCAAGCACTCTCTAGTAATAATTATATCCTCTGCTACCTTGTAGATGGTACTGAACAGGAAATTGGAGGGAAAATATAAATCTACATTACATTCCGATGACTTAAAATTTAGTGAACAATCCAAGGAAAAAATGACTATTTCCAGATGATTGCCCTTGAACTTCATGAATAAAGATAAATACTAAGTATCTTCATTGATGCACAAGAAATGAAAACATAGCTGAAAAAAATCACTTATTCCATGTCTTAATAACCATGTGGGTTCAGGTATTTCTCATTACCATGGTTTGAGAAGGTACAAGATTTTGCTTCCTCCTCAGTCATTATGGCCTCATTCCAATATTTTAATGTTTAAATTAATCTTTATTTTTCTGTCCAAGGGATCCAGCTAGTTAGTGGTTGAACAGCAATTCTAAAAAATGTGTTGAACAAAGTAGACAATCATCATCATAATTTAAAATAATTCCATAAATGCTTTATCACCATTGTGTAATATTGTAGTTTTAGAGTTTGATTTGGTGAAGCCTGCACTTCCCCTGTGACCCTGGCCTCAAAACAAGAAGCTCATTAGGAAAATTGCTTAAGTATTTTATCTGGCAGTTAAAATATGCAATCTAAGAGTGGTCATCATTGACTCATTACAGTAACAAATACAATAGCATAAATCCGATGAGACAGGGAGATTTATGGGGTCAATACATGTGGATAAAAGAGCATGGGATGAGTCCAAATTCATTAATTGCTATGGGTCTGTGGGAAGAAGGAAGATCCTGGATGGCAAGCGTTGCAACCAGGTGGCATCCGGCACCAACATCTATCTGGAGAGCTAGAGAGACTTTCAGAATGGTAAATCAAAATTTTAGCCATGATCTCGTGGTTGTGCATGCATGGGGATAGTAGATACGAGATAGATAAACTCATCAGGTAATGTAACCAGCCTAGACTGTGTGTCCTGCTACACCTTCTGCCAGACAGAACACCCTCACATGCACTGACTAATGAGAACAGTCCCTGACCTGTTCAGCTCATCCAGACTATGAAGCAAAATGGATAACTGGAGGCCAAAGCTTAAACCCTTGACCAGGCTCTGTTCAGTCTGCAGACTACTGTGTCCTATCTCATTATCTCACAAGTGCCTCTGTCCTGACACAAGTTGTTTGGGCACACTCTCCAGGAATTTACATCAACAGCTCTGAGCAGCGTTTACATTTCCACAATGTCACTTAAAGAGGTGACATGAAAGATTTAAGACACAGCTGACATATAGAAATATCAGAATGTCTTTTAGACGTTCTTAAAAACTAGGGGTGTTTATTCTGTGCTGTTCAGTGTCAAATAGCTCATACCAAAATTTCCCAAAAATGCTATCTCCTTTATCAGGTTTTCCCAGTTTAGGAAAAACAGAACTAGTAACGTACAGAATTCAAGATCAGGTACCCATTAATACCTTCTTGAGTACAAGAAGTGGGAGTACTTAGTAAGTGCCCATGCTGTCTCATAGCGAGGCATTGCAAGGCCCCCAACTCTGGTGATGGCATTTCCTAAGGCTCAGCTATTTCAAGGTGCTGGAGCTGCTTCTAGCTTCTACCTTTGCAGTTGAAACAGACAACTCAGGCCTCTCTCTGTTCTTCTGTTATTATTGCAAAGAGACTAGATATTGTCCCCTTTTCTTTTTGTCTCTCTTCTCCCTGTGTAAAGAAAGGCTTTTGCTTTTGTTATCACCAGGGCCTGTGACATTTTTGCCTATCACAATCTCTTTGGAAAGCTGTGTCAGATTTAGCTAATAAATGAGATGATTTCTCAGTTTTTTTTTGTATCAGCAAGTACTCAGTGGAACTCCTATCATGTGGCAGCAGTGTGGGCAAATCTTATCATCAAAAAGGGAAAGCTGGGACACAGGGTTACATACTGATGCAATGGCTCATCATATTCTCAATAGCAGTTTGGGTAATCACCATCAGCTTCCCCCCATAGTATTGGAAAGGCAGGTTTTGGTTTTCTTTTTTAAACTGATTGGCATGCTGTGCTGGGACTCTGTGCAGACAGAGCTGCCTGCATAATTTTCTCTAACAGAATACACCCCAAACTTCCAAAGACTTTTGAATCCGTAAATCTGGAGATTTTTCACAGGTCACTCTAGAACACCTAACTCCTTAAACAGAAAAAAACAAACCAACCAGGGTTAAATAGATGAAAATTACAGGATTTGTTGCAGAGAAAGTTCCCTTCCTTCAGAACTGTCAGTAGCTCAGAAAAATCTGTGCAGTTCCCTATGAACCCCTTGAGATTTCTCCTTCCCATCTTGGCTGGCACTTGACAATGCAACTGCTCTGTGTCTTGCTGGGAACTCTTCCTGGCCTGTGACCGAATGTCTGAGCAGTGGCTCAGGGGATCTCTTGCTCTCCGCCTGCCCTACCCAGCAGCCAGAGAAAACACTGAGAGCAAACATGATCTTTTCCCCCCTACACATGCAATCCTTTGGCTTTCTATCACTTTGTATTTGCCAGAGGCTCCAGAAAATGAATTAAAAATAAAACAAATCTTACCCAGGTTTGTATCCAATCTGTAAATCGTGTAATTGCATCTGAAAACAAGCAGGAATTAAATTCCTTGGCAGGTTTTCTTTCTTGGTTAAACCTCTCTTAGCTACATGGATAAATATTTCTTACTTAGCTAATATTGCTTACTTAGCTAATATTGACCTCCTTTCAAAGACATGAAATTTATTTATGTCAGTGCCCAAGGACCAAAGTTTAGTTCTCCATTTGAATAAATGGTTTTAGCAAGTACAGTGGTAGATAAGTCATTGTATATTGTAGTGCTTCTGGGCATCATTTTATCTTGCATTTTATGCTACATCGTGAACAACTTCTGGTACTGATTTTGTTGATTCTGAGTTTGAACAGTACACAGCTTCCTCCCCCAGGTCCCTTTTCCTTCTCATTTTACATTCTCTCTCATGTCCAAACTGCAGAGCCACTATCTGTCCCTATAAACATCAGACCGGATGAAGCAAATTCCTTTGCTTGCCAGATTTAATTACTTTGTCAAAGACAAATTCTGGATCTTTCTGAATGTTCTGCCTCAAATCCTGTAATAATGTGTTCCCTTAGCCAGAAACTCTCCTCAAATATTCTTTTGGTACTCTCTCAGTATCAATAAGAATACATCTGAAAAGTTTGTTTGGGTTTTTTTTTTCATTCTTTTTCCCCAAGTAAAAAATCCAACACTTGACTCATCCAGTTTTGTCAAAGTTCCCTATTCACATAACAGCTCAGTGGCCTATAAATTATGCCTGTTTATAACGGGAGTTTTAGACTGATGACTGGAATCAAAGTTATCAGATTGCTAGACTATAGGAAAATTGGTTCATGAAAATTTCTTTTTAACATCTTAGTCTGCTATTACGTAACAATTTCTGTCTTCCCTTAAGATGAATCAAGTTAAAAAGAGCCTTTTTGCTGGACAAAAGTTATGGTCAATTTTAACTCCCTTAATTTATGATTGCCTGTTGGTTAAAGATTTCTGGATACAAGGTCCAGAATTCATTAAAGAAGTTATAAATACTGACCTTGATCCACCCTTTCCTCTGGTGGTTCTCATAACTGCTTGCCTGCCCAGGGGCAAGGATACTAATGTTGAAAATGTATTAAAATATGCTTCCACAAAGATTCTGGCTAATTGGCCAGATTTTTCCAAGATCAATAGCAAGCACACTGGGCTGAACTCTGAGTGCTTGACCTATGAATGATAAAAAATTCCAGCAACCAAAACTGATAGGTTATTAAGATGTCGTCCCAGGATCCCAGAATATTTTTACTAACTGCTAGCTTTTCCTGCCCCAAAGTTCAAGCCATGAGCTTCATGTCTCCTACTGTATCCTGTGGCACCACATTATAGCCTCTGATATTTGTCTCATAATTTGTTCAAAGGTGGTTTTATTTGGTTGTCCGGTTTGTTTTGATGTCTCCTTCAATTTGTGAAAGCCTCATTTATAAAATGAATCAAGGCAAGCTAGAGAGGAAATGCACGAATCTTTGCACTGTATCTTTGTTTGAAGGGAACATCCAGAATAGGATTGTTCTCAACATCTAAAGATGTCTAGACCTATGCAATTGTTTAAGCTCCCTCCCTCATCAACAGAGAAAAACACTCACGTCCAAGCAGTGAGTCATCCTATCTATTTTAGGCATCTTAGCAAGACTCTGGAAAAATAAGAGATGCTTATTTTTTCTTACTTAAGAGAGATTTCTTAGCTCTGTTAGATTAAAGTCAAGGCCATCAGGAGTTACATTTTTAATTGGCATGAATTAGATTACAAAAATTATGAAAAAATTGTATGAAATTCTATCACATTACTAAAGTTATTTCTTTGGATAACACTGAAATGAATGACCACTTGATCTGGTACGAATATGACACAAAAAAACTTCCAGTGTTGAGATTGTCTTCAGATTTTCACTCCATACTTGACATTTGATGTACTCTTCATTATGAAGCCTGTAACATTTCCTACGCTTTATCATAATCATGTCATAGGAAATGATAATTCCTATGACAAAAAAATGATCCTTTAAAAATACTTTTGCAAAATGAATTTATGTTTCTCTTTAAACTAGAAGTGTGTTGAACTGGAAAGCAAACACTGAAAATACTTCCAGATTCATCTTTAAGGAGAACCAGGATTGTTCTTTAAGGAGAAGCATCTTTGTCACCTTCTGCTCTGAAATATGAGGACACAGATAAGTGGGAATATAGCGAAAAAGCCTTGGGGGGTGATAAAATACAGGCTGCCTATTCAGCTGCTCCTGAGGGTTGCATGCCGGGAGAAAAGCAGAAAGCAGGGGGAAGTGGTTTAGTGCTGGGAAGAGCTGAGCCCACTCTGAGCCAGCCTGAGCTGCAGGAGTTCATGAACCTGCAAGCTTATGAGAGAAGAGGAAGAAAAAAACCCAAAACACAAAACAAAACACAAGCACTTCATATCTCAACTGTCCTTAGTGACCCAGAGAGAACTGTGCAGTTTCAGGCAGTCAAAGAAGCCATGGAAAGCCAGTGGGCTAACATCAAGGGGAAAGGAACAGAGAGCAGACAGAGGTTTCTTTTGAAATTTTTGTTATAAGCCTTTTCAGCAGGAAGGCATAGTTCTCTCCATTTCAAAAGTGACATTTTTTTATAGTATAAATACACTAGAAAATTCTGACTACAAGAGACTGAAAACAATTGCTGATTTCACAGCAGTAGTATTCAGTTAAACGGAAAATTGTAGTCCAGTATGTCAGGGACTCATCAAAAAGAGCAAAACATTCTTTAAAATCCTCAGATATAGTCACATTGACTTAATTTGTTTGTAAAAACAAGATGCCTCATCCTTACGTAAAGAACTGCTTGGTAAATTCTAGCTCAAGGTATATTCAAGATATCGGTTGGACAGATCAGAGCATTTGTGTCTTCTCTGAGAAGAAACTTACTGAATTTTCCTGAATATTGCCATGGTATGAATAAAACAAGCAATAGGTTTCTCTCAATTTAAAATGTCTTTCATAGTATCCAAGTCTAATACTTAATGCACATTTTTCCAGTTCTGAAATCCTTACCAAGGAATAGTCTTTTTCATTGTTCTGTGTTAATTTATAAAGACCTAGGTTTGAGGAAAAGACAGTGAAGTCTCCTTAAATTACACATTACTTTGATCTCAGATAACCCTTAAGCTGATGTGCACACAGCAACTCAAGTTTGCATACATAAAAATGAACTCTCTTTAGTGTATTGAAGATAGCAGTAATTTTTACTTCAGGTTATTTGCCTTCTGCTTTAGTACTAAGCCAGTTCTGAGCTAGACTTCAGTTTGCTTTAATTTGTCTTTTCCTTCTAATTTTATTTTAATTTTTAATATTGAAGATATTCAGCAAAGTAAGGTAGAAGAAAAGGAAATGCTTTATTTTTTAATATTCTGCAAAGAAATAATAGGCAGAAACTGGCTTTGACCATATTTCATGAGAGCTGGAAGACACCTCAGAAAATGTTGCCTGTACCAAAAAAATTGCAGGTGAAGTTTTCAGTTGAAAACTGCGGTAAAAAAAAATTCCTGACATTCCAAATTACCGATACAGAAAAAACCAAACAAATGAACAATGGCATTTAAGTTTAGTTTAGGAAGAAGAATTCATACTGAAGAACAAAGTCGCTGACTTTCCAGCTGTATTTTCAGTGACCAATTATAAAATCACAGAAAAAAAGATGAAAAAATGGACTGAGAAGGTCGCCTATTTTACCTTCAGGTTACATCAACTATACCTAACCAGTCCTGACAGATGTTTCTCTAACTTGTCCTTAAAAACCTCCAGTGACAGGAAGGCTTCCAAAACAGTCTCAAACACACCAATTTATTATGATAGATAACTAAACAGTTTAATCAGAGATTACATTTAATGCTCTAAAGGAAAACATGTATATAGTTTTGAAAATGCCTGAATATCATCCAGGCTGGCTTGAGAGAATCACAAGATGTACAATTGCAGTTGACTCAAGGTCAAGGCCAGGACTCAAGGAAGTACATCCATTTGCCTGAAAGGATGATGGATCAATTGCTGAATGCAACTGCAATACAAAATTACAAATTACTGGCAAAGGTACAGCACTAAATCCATGCAGCACCTGGTAAGTACACATGCACATGTAGCCTCACCAACTGCCAGGTACCCTAGTTCTCGTTTATTGAGTGGGAAGACACAAAGACAAGAGACTGAACACAGCCCAGTAATGTGACACAACTGATTAAAAACTCTCACCACTGTTTACTTAATAGTATTTTCATGTATCTATGCACAGGGAATCGATAAATAGTACAATGTATTATAATCTTGATTGTGCTAAAGATTTTGAGAGAAATATAGAAGGCTTCTTTTTCTTGGTGGTTTTTGTTTTGTTTTTATTTTATCAGGGTTTCCCAGGATCAACCAACAGACAATCATACGGGAGTCTCACACTGAGAGTCAGATGAGAAAAAGATCTTGATCTTTCATAAAAATCTAAAAAACAACCAAAGGATTAGGCGATATCCAAATTTCTCTGAACTGGGTAATAGGTTGTCTGTTGTATAACTGCACTGTAAAATCAATACATTACTGATATTTTTCAGTTCCTCCAGCTTTCCCAGTATGAGCAGAAAACTGTCTGACCTGTGCATTGACTTGCATTGGAGATAAGAACGTCTTTTGAGTTGTGAATACGTACTCAGTCTCTTGGATCATATATTTTGCACCTGTTGTGAATGACACCAAATTCACCACAGACCACACCCTTTAGAAAATGTTGGCTAAGGGAAAATTTTTGCTGAAGGGCAAAGAAAACAGTAATAGTTGGTCCTTCAGATACATTAGGAGTAAATATTGATGTGGACATGAGATATTAATACAAAAGGATCTATTTACACTGACTATACACTGCCTGCACAGGGACCATAATTCAACAAAAGAATAGTAAAAGATTTTACAGATGAACTGTAAGACAAGATGGGTGATGCTAGAGTAATTTGGGAGGAAAAGAGATGATTAAACAAGGGTAAAAATGAAACTAAGGCACATATGGGCATTTTCTGGGAGCAGGACGATAGTTTAATTGTCAATAGGACAATTACACCAAGGGAAGTTTAGGCTGGAAATTATAAAAGAGCAGGGGGAGTTAGGTAACATTAGAAAATGACCTTTTGGCAGACAGAGGCTGGGGAAAATCTGTCTCCAGATGGTTTTTGAAGATCCTTTTACAATAAACCTCTGTGGGGACTGCTTTCGGAATAGCTGATCTTGACTTGGAGCAGGAGACCAGATCAAGACACCTGCAGCTCTGTACTATACAGAATAGATTTTTAAGGGTCCAAAACTTTTGCTTGCTTTAGTGTAAGCAACACAACTTAGAATTTGTCAGTAAAGACAAATTAAATATAAGAAGAGAGTTTCCTGCATTGCTTTAGCTGTCTGGAGCTAATGGGCTATTCATTACTGCTTAGTTGTAGATCCATTATTGCTTTATAAACTTGCTTGTAGGCTTGCCTCAAATGCAGAATCACAGTGAATCTGTACCAGTGAAGTCCTAACCAAGTAGCAGAGAATGAAATCAGGAACAAGGCACTGAGGCAGAGACTTTTGAACAATTGAGAGAGGAATCTCTCTGAGTGTAGCCTGCTACAAAGGCTGCACAGTTGTGTTAAATAAACTCAATGTAAAATCCTTCTGAAAAATGTTATTTTGTGAAATGAACGGGATAAACTATTTCTTGGTCTGGGCATAAATGGATAAACTGTTTCTTGGTCTGGACATAACTGGGATGGGACGCTACATGTCCTATGGTAATCCAGGTCAGTGGGACTGACATGGTTCATTCAATTCAGTATGTCCACTTGAGTCCTTTTGCCTCTTCACAAGGACAAGGGCAAGCTGAGATCCACTGAAAGGGATTTCTTGTTTGCTTTTGTAAAATTTTCTGTGGGGAAGTTAACCAAGTGAACGTAGTAATCCATCTACAGCTCAAATATATTTCACAAGCAGATAGGCTAGTAAGCCTCAGACCATGTGGATCAGGGTGATGTTGCAGTACCCACTACACATTGAATATCCCAAGCAGTTTGAAACACAACTGACTAATTTTTCATGAGAATCTGCAGAACTGACCACAGATTATGGAGAGAAGAATTATTTATTTTTGTAAACCTCATAGTAATGAGGGTCTTATTTAAACCAGGAATTTTTTATTTGTAAGATTTGAGTGCTATGTGACTTTGCTTGTATATGGTATGCTATTAGTAGCTTACTGAAAAATATTTCTGGAAATGGGATCCTCTCCTTGGAGGGCAGAATAGTCCCTCTATTCTAACAATTAATCTCATAGTCCTCTGAAGTGACTGCAGGATCAACAAATTTGCTGCTGTTACCACAGCTATATCCCAATGGCTACACTGACCAGTCTCCAAAAAAAAAAAAAATTAGAAAAAAGGATTGTATATCTGATCATATCTTGTCTCTGGGGGGGATTTACTTCACAGCAGAATGCTGCACCTGCCAGAGGGCTGGGGTTCCTTGCATGGCACTTTGGGGAAGTTAGGACACACCCATTTTCACTCCTGCTTAGTTTGGAAAATCACAGAGCAAGAGTGTCCAGTGCATCACGACCTTCTAAAATTGGAAGGTAATCAGTAATCTGTATGCTTTTCTCAGTCCATGAACATATCTGTGTTGCCATGTGTTTAAGCAGCATGAATCTTTCCTTACATCTGTGCATTTAATTTCAATTAATTAGAAACAGTGCTAATGCTAGCTGGATTATGCATGGATTAAATACATAGAACAACCTCTAGTAAGAAGGTTGATGTTTTTCAATGCCATGTTTCACCACCTAATAATCAAGCATTCTCTCTGAGTTGTATGTGTGACCAGGGAAGGGTCATACTTACAAGGTCAAAGCACACAATAAGATTTAAGAATGATTAAGAATGATTTAATTTTAGAAATTGAAAAAAAAGGGCACCATATTTTTATTTTTTCCCATAGTAAAAGCAATTGTCAATTCAGAGACAAAACAAAATCCAACCAATTCCCAGAAATGTTAGTGAAAGCTTAATGAATGTACTTGAAAAAATATAATAAACTAAGGAATAAGTGCCCGGTGAGCAAAAAAGTAATGTTTCTCTACCTGTGTAACTATTTTAGGAGAATTTTGCTGCTTAATTATCTTAGCCTATTTCTATTTCTAGTTTTGCAAGTACTGCTTTTTGGGAGTCTTGCAGCATTTGATACTTTACAGTGGTGTGTGCTGTCCCAGATGTGTCGTTCTACATGCTAAAATATATTTGCAGCGTTGCAGGTTTTGTTCTGCTGACTCTTAGTACAGTATCAAAGACAGGTGCATGCAGGATTTGGATAAAAAATTTTTAGCTATCCTATAGCCTTTTTTTAAAAAAAATTGTTTCAGTTTTGGGGTCTTTTTCAATTTGGTTTGGTTTGGTTTGGTTTCATTTTTGTAAATATACAAACAATTTCAATACTTCATAGGCTGCAGGGACGAAAAATGCAAAAGCTCAATATTGTAGTTGTTTTAGTAAAATTCCAGGGAGTCGCTTATTCAAACAAATTTTACTATTTTGTTAATCCTACGGATGAACCAGATGCTCAGGAAAAGACTATTTGGGTGGCAGATTTGAGGGCTGGATTGTATTGTGAAAGCTGCCACATGTCTCTGGAGGTTTTTATTAATGCCCATCACTGTAGGAGATGGGGAGGATACATGAGTTGTAAATTCTTAGAGGAAGATAGAAGTAATTACCAAGACAGACCTAGTCCTCAATACTGTTACTATTTTACCTCATCTTTCTTGAGCCAGATCATCTGATATGTAAAAAAATGTGGGTTTAGCCTGAATCTCTTTAAGCACTTGCACTGAAATTGTTCCTGTTTCTGAGGGCTTCTGGATAAGAACCACTCGTTATTAAGTTATTACTTTTGTGTTCTACTTTAAGCAGAAAACCTATGTGTGGCTAAATCAAAGTTCCAGGAGCATCTTCACAGAAGCTCAAGGTCAGCTGAGCTGTTCACGTCTTCACCACAGACAGTTTGCATGACTTTTTAAAGAGTATTTAGCAATACCAAACCAGGAAGACACAGAATAGGTTTTTTTCCTAGGTTTTTAGACATCATTCTTCTGCAAAGTCTCTCAGTATTAAAAAATCTCATCTCTGTAATAATGAGAACAAATTAAAGAAATCTTTACTGGTAATATCAACCCTTGTAGTAACTTTCCCTTTCCCTCCTCTCCTCTCCCCCTGACATATGCTTGGCTCTGATTCATCCTAATTCTCTTATATGATAAATTCCTAAAGCTTCTCGAAGCTGTTGGCAGGGAGAGACGTAATAAAAACAGCGGGGGGAGAGGTCACTGGTTCTTATAATAACACTGTCACCAAATGACTTCCACCAGTCTGAACAGTTGTAAACACATTCCCAAGGAGGGGTGCACCAGGCTGCCTCCCCCTGCCCACAGTTTAGCTCCACAATGAATAAAGAAATAGAGAGACATACATGAAATGCGATCATAATTAAATATTGTAGAATTAAAGTATAAAACCACATTTTTTGAATGCTTAAAAGTTTTGGAATCTTTTAACTGCATTTAGCACTAGGTAAAAAGACCGATAAAATATTATTTGCATCACTAAAACCATCAAATAATTAAAAGCAAATTATATTTTTAGATTGTACTAGGACAGGAGCTTTTGGTTTATTATGTACATTCCTAAACAGGAGTAGAAATTTCAACAGGCAGGACACTCCTAAGAATGAAAGCAACCTTTCTATTCTGATTACTGCTTTGTACATGATTTTATTGTAGTTTAGCTGACAGACAAGGAGTTTGTACATGAACAAAAGAAAAACTATTTCATACATTGAATAAAATGTATCTTCTCTAATTTCTGTCAGAGTGATAGATTGCATTGTCCGATATGTGTTGTATATATGTAAAGAATACAAACAAGAAAAGTGAGGAGCCTGCGAAACACATAGTTTATGTACAGTAAAAAACATTCTTGAGAAGAAAAACATTATTAATGTTTCCAGGATTAGCTGGTCTATCACCATCTCTAGGTATCAAGGGGAGACTGGAGGGCTTGAAGTTCACAGTATTCTCCCTCTTGCCCTTTCTAAGGTGGGAGTAACATTTGCTTGTCCTCCTTTCACTATTCCAATTAATCTTGTTATCATTAACTGTAAGCAGTTTCATGACATGGCACGTTACTGTATAAGAAAATACAGATGATGACCTTTTTTAATATTCCCAGGACAAGACTCTCAATTAGAATTATTTTGGATGCTGTTCTCCTTAAAGCACACAGCTCTCACTCAATTCAAAATTAGGGAAAAAAAACAGTTATATTCCTGTGATTACATCAGAGCAAAAGAATACATAGGTGTGGCTCTTTGACTTCTCACACGGAAATTACTTTCTCAGTGAACTTCAAAACTGTGTTAGGACCTACAGTGGTCCTTTTGATTTCATGTGGACTGAGAAGAGACACTAACTCTCAGAAACTTAAAGCTATGTTAGATCACATCAGTTCTACTGGCAGTAAGTCAGTAAAAATTCTGGGAAAAAAAGCAAGGAAAAATAAAAAAAAATCAAAAGGAACTTTATCATAACAAAGGGAAAAGGTTGTTTTGTTAGTTGTTTTTGTTTTCTAGTAAATATTGGCATCTAACTTTGCTATGGTTTTTTATCCTGTGATATAATGATGGAATATTATATAAGTAAGATGAGGAAACAGAGACGTCACGAAAAACTTGCGAAGCCTTATACATACATATTAAAAAGTGTAAATGCCAATTTTCTGTGGGTGCATAATAAACAGAAATTTCTATAGAAATCAAATTTTTGAAGAATAGATGTTTTCATAAAACATCAGGAAGAACTGAATAAAATGAGTCATAAATACTATCAGTAGGAATATTGTCTTTATATATCACAATATGTTCTTTACTGAACAAATTGCTTTATCATGATAGAAAAAACTTGAAGAAAAATAGCTTCAGATATTTTAGAGAGGGAGGCTGATATATGTTTATGCAGGAATGATAAGACAAAAACTGAGACTGCAGAAAATAGATGCAAATTAGAATATGTTTTTTAAGAATCAACACCATAAAACATCATATAAGTCCTAATATTTCCTCAAAACTTAGAAAATGCTCCTGGAGAATAAATAGCTAGTTCTCACATGCATAATGGAGCAAGAAAGAGGGAGCCTGTCAGATCACTATTTCATTTTATAAATAACTTGTCCCTAAAGAATTTAGAGCATCATTACTGACACACCACCCCAGGTTATGGTCCCCAGAAGCTCTGGGAAGTAGAGGCTGATGAATTGAGGTTGATGAACTGAGCACTGCAAACTCATGAGATAACAATACACTTGTGAGTCACACAGTGAAAAGAAACAACCAAACCAGTCAAGGACAGAAATGAAAGGCATCTTCCTTCTTCTCCCCTAAAGCAGCTTGCTTTATTTTGACAACTAGTTAAATGAGGGCTGTTGAAAGAAATGTTTTCACCAAGAGGGACTCAGCAAAATAGCAGCTGAAGAGAAACATGACGTTTTTCTGTAACTGAATTTGAAATAGACACATCTCAAAGATGTTGGGTTTTGCAGTTTCAGGGGTCTCAAATGTAAATAATATGATAACACACAGCAATCAAACCTTAACACTGCATATTTAGAGGTATTAAAACCTTCTATGGAAAGCCTGTTCATGCAGAACACAACACCTCACCAAAGAGAAAAAATGGGGATGAAGTTCAGCAAATCATAAATGATTAGGAAATTATCAAGGGCTACTAGCAAAAAGATGAAAAATGAAAGAAATAAACAACAACACAACAAAAACAAACAGTGACGATACACCTTATGCATCATTGAAGTCTGTAAATTGTGAATAAAAAGTGTCCAGCAAGTGCTGGCTTAGGTATGTGATAGTAAAACACAAAGTGAAGGTTTTGATCAGAGAGTATTGTCTTACATAGCCAAGGAGGGTAACATCTTTGAATGCCTGACGAAGTAATTATTTTCCATTAACATGCTAAATTGAAGCTTCAGGATCAATAAAGAAGTCCCTTTTTTTGACAACTGTCATTTTGAATGTAGGATTTCCATCATCACTACACTAAAATGTATTCTTGCCACAGAAAATGGGACATGCAAAATGGAAAACTAAATAATGAACTCAGTACTGCAGAGTCTGAGACCCACAAAGAGATGCTGCAGCACAAATAGATGGCAATGGATGATCAGAGACCATACAAAAAAAGCACAGGTATAAAATGTAGTCAGCTGGCAATTATTTAAGCAGAAGAAAAAGAAGATGTTAAAATTAATATTGACTTCTGAACTGTGACCGAAGAAGATGCAGTTAGGTGCTCTAGGGGATTACAGGAGGTGTGCAGGTCCTACACACATAATTTGATGGTTTTTCCAGCAGCTCTGCTATTAAACCATGACCCCATCAGCTATTAAACAGACATGTGGTAGACTCTTCTCCTTCACCTATATATGAAGGAAGGAACTCCTGGTGATGGGAAAACCCATACCTAATGCACACTGTAACTAAACATCTGGCCTGGGTATCTTATTCAGTCTAAAGCCCTGGAAGGGCTGCAGCCCTGGGATGTGGGAAGGTTCTATGCTTCCTTTGCACTGAAATTTAAATCCAGGCTGTGCTTAATTCCACCTGCTTGGAAAACATCTCATCCAGCAGTCTGTGAGAAAAACACACCAGAGTACTTTTACCTGGAAGTCTGAAGAAAAATCTCCCCATGAGATATCATGGTGACAGAGGTGCTCAGGACATTTGTGTCACATCACCACCCAGTTGAAGTGGCTATTTGAGGTTCAGTCCTTTAAATCCCAGATGATTATTTATTCATTTATCTGGCAAAAGTCCCTAGCTCCCAGCCAGAAATGAAGGCCAGGCTTTGTCTAGGCATCAGATGAGGTTCTCAGCTCTGAATTCCCAGTGGAGGAAAATGCTTCTCTCTGGCCTAGAAAGAAGTATGTGGCTCAGCAGCATTTCCTCCAAGGACAGCTTTGGCTCCCTTGGCTCTCACTTCTCCTTGAAATTTTGTTTCTGAGTCAGGCCTTCCCCTGCTTAGTCACAAGCCTATTTGTCGGCACCCAACTTGTCACATATGTTGTATCAGGGAGCCCTGGCAAGGTGAATACTGTGAAGGACAGCCTGAATATTTGATAGTGTGCAGTGTGTCCTGGAGTGCTTGCTTTTTCTCAGCTAATGAGCAGCATTTTTCTACGGACACTGCCAAAATATGCCATTTAAAGTGATTTACATTGCTAATGAAATGAATGCCAATGAATATCCCATTTTCTGAGCCTATCCAAGGCATGGTTTCCAAGTGTATATAAGGATAACACATATTAAAAAAATGTGCTTGAAATATTTCTAATAAGAACACAAAGTCTGAATTTGATTGCCTCACCTCCTGTAAATAACCTTTCTTCCTAGACTTCTATTTATTTGGGATTTTAAATTTTACTTCTAGACTTCAGGGGGAGGGTCATTCCCAATCAACCAGAATCCCTCAGTTAGGCAACTGCTTCAAGATCAGAAAAGCCTACAAAGTTGTAGCTGTGTAACAATCACGTGTGATAGAAATCAAACACTTTTTACAAACCCTGCAATTTTAACTGACATACAGAATGTTAATGACTGAGTAAGGAACAAAGGCAACGGAACCTTCAATAATTGCTCATGCAAAATTAATAGGCAACTTTGAATGAATATTTGAAATAAATCCAAAATTTTTACTTGTACCTGTAGTTTCACATCTGTATATGACAAAGCTTTTCAATCTGTCTTCCTTGTTCAAGGAAGTATGAGTGAAATCGGGGTGGGGAAAGGCAAAAAACTCCTGCCTTGGTGCTGGGAATCAGCTTTTTTATTCTTACTCTGACACTCAGAACTTTAAATGTTATTACTGCCCTAAAATGAGACCCTGAAAAATAATTTCAAATTTCTCACAGGATATTTTTTTCCCCACACTTTTCTTTGTCTGGCTGAAACTATATTATCTTAAGGGCAAGACTCACACAGTCTGCATATGTGCCTATATAGAGACAACTATATATTACCACACATGCACAAAGGCTTCACAATTTATTTACAGTTGGATGGCACTGAAATTAGACATCAGTTGCCCAAGCAATCTTGTCATCAGAATGACAGCTGGAGTAAAGGAATTGCTGTTGCTGTGTAATTGTTTACCACAAGAGGCATTTAATAAAGAGAAATTAGGTTCCTGTGCTCTTGGGAGTGTATACAAGTATTACAAGATTCTCTGAGATTTTCATTTACCAATATTTTGTTAATTGTTGTTCTACTTCTGTCTTAGCTGGTTGCATCTAATTTTACGGTTGAATTCCTAATATAATTTCTGAGCTTTATTATTAGTGATCCGGTTATTAAGAGACATATGGTGAATTAAAAAACCCAGTAGCTTGTTAAAAGGGGACCGGATGTGCAGTCTATTGATATCAGTGGAAATTTCCCTTTGATTATGGCCCAAGCCCAAGGGAAGCTTCTCAGCCACCAGGAATGCCAGTAACTCACTACGTCCCCATTGCCTCCCTCCAGCAGCGTCCTGAAAGCAGTCCCCTGTCGTCTGCTATAATTCTGCAATCTCACTACTAAAGAAGGCCATTCTATTTTGTTGGTTTATTTATGATTTCAACAATTTTAAAGCAGCCGCACTGTATTTGACAATATTCACTAACGATTCATTTTTGACGAGGAAATTTCTAACTGGATTCCATGAGACTACCTATTGCCAAGACTTTGCATAATTTCTTGACCTATGATCAACTTTCCTCCATTAAATCAATACTTATATTCCTTTTCTCATAAAGCACATTGATGTCAAAAACAGTGGTATCAATCAGTCGTTACTGCAGTGAAAAATGAACTTCTAATGCAAAAATTTTGAGACACGTGTAATATATTGTAGAATCAGTATGTGCCAAAATCACAGAGGTCTTACTTAAGATCCCAATGTAGACATATATACTTATTGTTCTAACTTAAATACATAAATTCACCATAGTAGAATAAGATCACACAATTCTCTTTACAGTAAAACTCAGATTTTAAGAGCATTCTTGGATAGATTTTCAAAGAAATTTATATCGCCACCCAATTAAGACTTTTTGTTTTTTCTTATTTTCTTGAAACATTTTTTACTTCATTTTTCTTCAGTAATTCAGAGTTTAACATGCTGAGATTTTTAGGAAATGCTGCTAAGTATGCAGCAGGTTTACAGTTCCCAAACTACTTATTAATATGACATTCATAAACAAAGAATAAGTTTGAATCAATATTAATTCTATTATAGCGCACCATATATGCATTTAGAGATGAATTACAGAAACAGAGACACTGAAATGGCTACCCCCAATTCCTTTTTTTATACCCTTTCCTGGGACTCCCAAAGCTATTGAGGCAGGCTGATGGCAAAGACCTGGTTGAAGCTGTCAGAGGGTATTGTCTTGTGGAACTTCATGGAACTAAAATATTAGAAAGTGTTTCTTTGGTTAAAATGATACAGAATGCCCACATGAACAGACAGAAACAGACCGGATGATAGAAACAAGCAGGACACTCTGGGCTGTGTGCCTGTGCAGTGCAAGCACCAACATGGAAAACAGGAAAACAAACATGGTGTAATGAGTGGACACCAGATGTGAAATGGCACTGCCTCAGGGATGCCTTTTAGCACACTCCTGCTCTATGGGGACACATAGTCCCCCTTTTTCACAGAAAACACTCCTTGGATTTCATCAAAAGGAGGGGTTAAATTAGCAGGGAATTGCTGACACTGTAAGCTGGGGCCCTGGCCCCACTGCAGTGGCTTGTAGCCATGTCCATGCTGCAGCAGTGTTGATGGTCCTACACCATGAGCTTGCACGGCTGTGTATGACAGCGCCCAAGCACAGACTTGGTCCCCAAACAGGCTAATTTGTGTCTATGAAGGCAACACATAGCTTTCTGACGTCATTACTGCAGACTTCCATCAGCTGCACTTGGGGGAAAGGTGTTCTGCTTTTCAAAACTGCCCTCAGGAACAGCTTCCACCTGAGAGCTGAATGCTGCTAGCAAAATGAAGAGTATGCCACTGCCTGAGGCAAGATAACAGACAAGAGAAACTGTGTGGTCTTGACAAAAAGCGTTTCCTAAAATGTAGGTATTTCTGAGGAAAAAATCATGCATTAACCATTTTTAACTTAAGAATGTCTGAAATTAATGTATACTAATTTTAGAAGCCCTCTGCCAAGCATAGTCACTGAGTGTCTCCAAATGTTAGTGAGAGGAGTATATAATGGCCTCTGGAAGGAACACTGGTGTAACATCAGGGAGACTGAGAAGAAATTAGATAGCTGGCTTTGAATGCAGTCTGCAGTGTGCCCAGTCCACAGCCAGACAGCCCAAAGCTCCCCCACCAGCACACAGAGAAGGGAGGAAGCCAATAACACAGAAGAAAGGATGCTTTCCATGCAAGGACGTACATGAGGAAGGAACTTTGCCCACTGCAGGAGGTTCCCTTGCAGAACCACTTCAGTACTCTGCAGTCTGAAGGTCCCTCACATCAGGAGAGCTGCTGGGGCTGGCTGAGGCAGCCTGGTCTGCTTACTGAATAACCAGTGAAGGACCTGATCTCCCTGTGTAACACAGCCTGGAAAAGGTGGCAGGGGATAGCTCTGGGGGGACTCTCATCTGTGGGGAACAGAGGCACCCATGTGCTGACTTTCTAGATGTCTTTCTAGACATCTAGACACTTTCTGGAGAGGTGTGCTGTTAATTGGGGGATCATGTCAGGGATGTCACTGGGAGACTACTAAGCCTTGTATAGCCCACTATTACTCACTGCTGTGATTTCCCATGGATGCCAGTGATACAGCCAGGAGCAGTCTGAAGAGTATCAAGAAGGATTGCAGAGCCCTGGGAATGACAGTAAAGGGCTCTGGAGCACAGTTACTTTTTTCATCAGTCCTTCTGGTCAAAGAGAAGAGGTTTGAAAGGGCCATCTTCCTCATAAGATAGGTGTGGCAGTCCTCTAATCATTTTCCTAGCCCTTCTCTTGATCATCTCTGGTAGTTCCTTGTCCTTCTTGAACTTGGGAGCCCAAAGCTGGACGCACCACTCCAGACATGACCTCACCAGGGTAAAGCAGAAGGGGGCAGGATCACTTCCCTTTACTGGCTGGTCACACTCTTTTTAATGCATTTCAGGATACCACTGGCCTTTTTGGTCCTAAGGGCACACCAGGACCCCCAGGTTCTTTCCTGCAGAGCTCCTTTCCATCAGGTCAGGCCCCAGCCTGTACCAGTGTGTGGATTCTTCCCCAGGTGCAGGACCCTGCATTTGCCTTAGTTGTACTTCATTAGATTCTCCAGCCTGCCCAAGTCTCACACAGCCTGCTGGTGTATCTCCTCGCAGTCCTGTGTCACCAGCAAACTTGTCCCTTCATCCAGGTCATTGGTCAATAAGCTGAACAAGACTGGACCCAGCACTGACCCCTGGGGAACACTGCTGATTACAGGCTCCCAACTGCACCCTGCACTGCTGATCACAGCTCTCTGAGCTCTGACAGTTGCAACCCAGTTAGGTGCCACAATAGAAAAAAGACAATAAACTATCAGAGACCATCCAAATGAGGGTCACAAGGATGGTGAAGGGCCTTAAGGGGGAAGCCATGTAAGGAGCATCTGAGGTCACTTGGTCTGTTCAGCGTGGAGGATACTGAGGGCAGATCTGATTGTATTCTACAGTTTCCTCATGGGGGAAAGTAGAGGAGCAGGCACTGATCTATTTTCTCTGCTGACCAGTGACAGGACCCGGCTCCATGATGTGCTGGTCTATCTTTCAAGGAACAGTGGGGCACTTTGCAGTCTCTCGGCTTGTCAACGTAATCCTATAACTTATTTACGACACAGTGCTTTTATAATCCATCAAGAAAATCTATTATGCTTTAGAGAAAGGCCTCATAAGGTTTTGAACACCGCAGCAGCCTGTGCTCCAGTATTAAGGCAGTTACTTGCAATGTGACCAGCTGTTTTTCAAATGGCCACAGCCTACTCTGTCTCTGCACGAACATCATCTCTTGTCTGCCTCCACCTTGTCATCTGCTCAAGCTGAAGGCAGCTCTCACAGCACTTGCCTTCAACTCCTCAGAAATGGATGAGCAGAAAAGCATTTTTAAGTCTCAAGAGATCACAGGGAGAATGTAAACACACAGAGAAGTAATCCAGAAGTAAAAAGGTTTCACAGCATGTAACTAAAAAGGAATGCTCTGAGTCATAAAATGGTTGCTACCCGGACATTTTGGAATTAAAAGTTGATGAAAATTTTCCATTTATTGTCAGTGAGGTGCAGGCAGAGATTAATTTTCTTTCATAGTTGCATTATCAGAGGAGCATCTGAAAAGGAAGATAGATTTAGTATGTCTGCTCCTGATAAAGTACTCATTGAATTATTAGCCCAGGTGAGCATAAAAAGGTTTCATTTCAGCCCCACAATTAGAAAACAAGTTGTACCAAACTGATATTAGACTCTGAGTTTTCTTATATAACTTGTCCAGTTACCTGAACCTCAGTTTGATAGCTTTGTACAGCCACGTCCATGAACAGGAGTACTCATCCCAGTATGACCAAACAATACACTCCAGGACAAAAGTCTGAAAAGGAGAAAGAGGCCACCCAACCCTTTCCCTTCTCAAAACTCTGGAGAGCCAACCAGGAAGTAATTTGCTATGATATTGACAAATCAGTATGTTGAAACAGCTGGTGCTGAGGCCAAAATGTTGCAAACTCAAGGGTTGCAAAGGTAACTGAGCCCTTCTGCAACAAGACCCAACCTGGAGAATGATGAAGCAAACTGCTTGAAAACCACAAATGCACTGAAACAAAATACTAATGTAGGCACTGCAGAAAACACAGACAGCAGAGACAGAATTTGCTCTGTCTCCAAGAAGATGCAGTAACAAAATTAGCCAGAAACATGTAAGGGAACAAAACTCTTTTTCCTTAACATCTTTAGCTCATTTGTCTCTAGGAACAAAGAAGTAGTTTCTGAAAGGAAGCAGGATAAGAGTATATAGAAACTGACAAGTGGCAGCTAAATATAAATATAAAAAATATAAAAAAGATAAAAAAATAAAAATAGAACTATAACTATAATATAAATATAAATAAATGCAAATGTAACTGCAAATATAAATATATATACACACATATACATATATGTGCACACATTTGTGTGTATTAGTCCAAATGCACAATTTTAGTCTTCTCCCAAAGCTCATTAAATGCAGGTCATGTAAGTCCTTGTTCTTTCTCTGCTGTAAAGAAACACATCTCACTTTTTTGGACTCGGTTTAGAATTCTCTGAATTAATGAATTACTGTCAGTTCAGTAAATACCTGATGAGACCCATATATTACAACAAAGCACAGCACTCAGAGGTCTGGCCTACCTTGTATGAAAAGCTGAGAACACAGCCCTCAATAAGTATTTAATATTGCCTTGTAAGTGATTGATTTTTTTACTTTAAAAAATCAAGGAAAGAATGTGAAGATAATAAGTCATGGTTTCAAACTCTAATTGTTTCATAATGTATACAAATGTGTTTATAACAGCTCTGAAAACTAGATTTCTATTAAAATCCCTGGTGGTAATAAAGATCTAATTTTCCTCGTTGAAAAGTAAATACAAATCAAATTAATGTACTGAATATCTTTAAAAGTAATTTTTACTTTTCACAGATGTTTCCTTAGACTTCTAAAATTATTTCAATTTAAAATGGGATACTTACATCCTTATCAATTGTAGAGTTGTCACTGTAAACAATTAAGGAGTTTGTTTCATCCATCAATAATGCTGAATTTTCTCTCCCTGTAACAATTCACAGTTAATAAAACTAGTGCAAAAGTGGCAATTTGTTGAATATTGAGCCCCAGAGAGTATAAAAATTTGACCTACCTTTTGTACATCATGCCCAGAGTGTAATTAATCAAATAGTATTAGCACTCTTGAGTATTGCAAAGTAGCCCACTGCAATAATTCTTAGGATGCACCATGTTAGGGACAGGCTGCTGCCCCTAGTGAAGAAATCAGGTGGCAAAGTGAAAAACAAAGTGTCTTTTGGCCCTCCACCCATGCTTGCATTGGTTGCAATGCCACTAGTGAATGAGTGGGTGTCAGTCTGTCAGGCTTTCCTTTTGCTGCATTCAAAGAAGACTGACAGTGATAAACTTATGCTTTCAAAAATCATGCATTAGAGCTAAATAATACTGAAACTCTGCTCCTTTTCTTGCTTACCTTACATCTTGAACATATTTTCATATTGGCTAGATTTACTTTATTTTTCTTTTAGTGAAGCTGACATGCTGGTACGTTCATTATTCTAGTTTTAGGGCTGCTATGAAAACGATGAAATAGCAGAAGAGTCACAGTAAATTAGTGAGGATTGGTAGCACTGTACTATAATAAGATTACTATAACAGACACCACTGGGTATTGCTGTTTGTATAAAAATTTTATAAGAACTTCCATTAACTATGTGCTTCACATTCTCCTAGATTGTTTGAATCAGAAAGGGATCCATTTAGATATAAAATCAAGGCACATTCAGTTGGCACTAATTGTCTAGCAAGATTCAAGATAGAAAAAGGTTTTGACTCAGAATAAAAGTTTGTTGGTTATTGGAGTTTTTTTAAAAATAATTACTTAACCACTTTCTGAGCAACTATTTACTATCTTGTTGAACTACCATTTTTTGCCTTACTCTTTGCCAAAAAGTCTTGCAGAGTGTGACCCAAATTAGGAACTGTTAAACCAAGACATGGAAGTGAAGCAACATATGCCTGGATGCTGCTGATATTTTTGATATATATACTGGTTTAAGCCTACGAGGGAGTCTTTTGTCTGTGGTCTCACTAGGTAGCCTAACACCATGGCAGATGCACACGGTTGACAAGTGACACAACAGAACACTGGTGTGAAAGTGACTCAAGCAGCTGAAAGGCAAGGAGGCTTTTCTCCATGCTTCACTCATGTGCTTTCCTTTCACGTTGTGAGATCTTAATTTAAAAGTTGATAAATTATCTGGCTAACAAGGAATTTCTAAAAATGGATCTTGGTCTTTAAGCAGCCAAGCTAATGTCAAAGAAAAGAAAATACTGTCTCCTAGTATTACTTCTTTTGCCTTTTGAGCTGATTTCGACTGAAGTCTAGTGTCTAAATTTTGAGTGCACCTGAGGAGGCTCATTTTACCATGCCAAGCAGGCCTGCATATTCTGGGAGAACATTAAAAGACATTCCTTCCACTAAGCATTACACCATGTGTTGGGAGGAAAGGTCTCAAACAAGAAGATTTGGTGAGGAATGAATAATTTCACTCAAAGTCCCCTTGCAGCTGGGAATAGTAGGAATATAAATGTGGGAAAACTCCATTTACTGTGCCTAGCATTTATCCTCTGCCTGTTCTGAGATAAAGAGACACGCTCACATGTAGAGACACTCTCACAGACATGCTTGAGCCTCCTGCTGCAGTAGAGAGAACATGAAAACACAGCTTTGCAATGCCCTTGCAAAAGGGCATGTGGCAAAGCCCTTTTAGATATTGGGGCAGGCAGTGGGGCCCAACAACTGTCCATGAGGATGAGCTGAGCCTGACAGAGCCTGTGTCCTCATGTCTCTGCTGCCTGGTGCTGTTAGCAAGGTAATGATATAAATCTACTCTGCATTTCGGCTGTGGTTTGGTGATCTGCCTGGTTACTTGTATCTGTCAATTCACACACCATGAAATACAGGGCATGAGTTGTACCCAACTGATGTCAAACTCTAAGTTTTTTACATAACCTGTCCAGTTACCTGAACTTCAGTTTAATAGGTGTGTACAGCCACATCCATGAAGACAATTTTTTTGCATTTAAGCAGACATGTATAATAGGCACTGAAAATTATTCACACATGCAGTGAGTTATTTTCCTTGTATTGTGTTATACTGGAGCCTGGTGATTTCAAATTCAAGTGGCTGTTACTTTGCTCCGCAAAGGAATTCCTTCTTTGTAAAAGGCTCTAACTTTATTCTTACTTAGCTTCTCTGGGGCTTCTATATCAACACTGCAACAGCTAGAACAATATTCAGGACCTACATGACTTGGACTTACTCTGTTTTGAAGAACAGTCCGAGTCCAGAGGAGATGTGTGATACAGGATAGAGACTGGCAGTACAAGTTGCATTTATTGTCTGAGGCAGAGTGAAATTTGGGCCCTATTAAAAGCAAAGACCATTTGACTCTTGACTCTGGTAATGATTTCTAGTCCTGTTTCTCTCTTCCTTGTCTGTAAATTCAGGATAATGGCATTTTCTTGTCTCCCAGGTTATTCCAGCAACTGTTCAGAAATTGCTAATAATTTTGTTATGTTAACTAGTCAGGAAAATATGTTGACTAGCTAGGAAAAGAGTTACCTCTGAGACAAAAGAGGACGTTAGCAAAATACAAAGTATATAGAAATAACCATGGCATGAATGTTAGATGGAGTTGGTTCTTTTAATCATCAGATAAGTGATGTTATACCTCACATATATATATATCCTCTTTCAATAGGACGAGTAAATGATAAAATTCCCTAAGCAGTAAAGAGATTCAGGAGAAAATAAAACTCATGGGTAAGGAAGATAACTTTTAACTCCTTAGGGTTTAAAAAAATGTATCTCAACATCACTCTTTAATTTCCACAGCTGTGTAACCTTTGCCCTATACTTTACTGAACACTTTAAGAAAAATGTATTTCAAGACAGCTGATTCTACATTTGTTGAAAAGAATCCTGATTAATTTTAAGATAATTAACTAGTAAAATATTTTCTCAACATAAGGAAATGTTTGGCAGAAGTCACAGTGCATGGTTTGGGCATGACTGTAAGCTCCCTAGGGCAGCAGTTACATGTGCTGTGAAAAAGGAGTGGCTCTAATATGAATAAAAGAAAATTTGTGCCACTCCCTCGAGTTTTCTTAGATAAGGCAAACTGGAAATTTTATCAAAAGATATGTGTTTTTTCATACAGAGATCTTAATCAACTTTGTTCTTATGTTACTATTTGGAAGAGAAAAAAAAACTACTAAGAATTGAAAACAAGGTTAAGTTGTCTCATTTAAGCTCAGGTCTTTTCAGTTTCAGAAACCCCAAATCTAAATGCTGTCTGTCACATCACTAAAACCTATGCCCATACTTGCTCCTCTAACAAGACTTTAATGAAGCCACAAAAAACTTTGAAGAGATAATCCGTCTGTAATTCACAGAGAGTGCAATTAAGAGAAAGGACAGCAATATATTCTGAGCTAATCACACCCAACTTCTCAGTTTCCATCGCACTAACAGGTCTTTGCTTATGCCGCCCTTTCAACACAGAGCTATTCTGTCACTGATAGGAACTGTGTCTGATACTGATACATAATTAACGTGACTTGACTTCTATTTCACCTCGAATGAACACAGCCACTATCACAAACACTGTAAGATGGCTTTATATAACTATTTTCCTTTCTTTGCAAAGCAGCATATGATTCTTAAAACAAGGATTTCCAGGGCCAAGAAAAACAAAGTTTGACTTGTTTTGGAAACAGACTAAGCACATCTTCAGATCACACATTAGCTCAGCTTGTTCAAATGGTTGACTCTGTGAATTCAAACGAAGTCACTAAAGCTGCCGATTACACTTGTTTCTTGAGCTTGCACTCCTGTGTTCTGCTGAGACAGCTGCAAAAAAGATACATGGAGTCCCTGAGCTGCAGGATCCCTCCTGGACAAAACCACTGATCAGCAAAACTCTACTGTTAGCTGAGTTGCTCATTTCATTCATTGAATGAACATTTTGCAGACTGTATAGATTGAAACTGTACCTTTCCCGTTTAGAGCACTTATCTGGGAAACCACATTCACATTTCAGTCAAGTCTCAGTCCCTACTTCAGTATGTTCCATAGGACTTTCTTTCATCCCATTGCACGTGGTGGAAAGTAGAGAAGCAAAAGCTGCAAGACAGCTCTCACGTCACAGGATAAATTGTTTCCTGTATCTCATCAGTTAATACAATTGGATTTTCTTCTGGAATTTGGGTATAGACACTGATCATCTGCACGTGGGCCAGCAGAGCTATTAAGATGTTTCTGTTTCAGCATCAGTCTTTTGGCAATGTATTTAAGGCTAAGTAGCATCAGTAAACCTGATGGCAATAAACAAAATTGCCAGATTGATTTTACACTTTAATTAATTACAAGGGCTTGCAAATTATCTTTACATCTTTTAGATGTAAGGAGAGCATTAAGTAAAGTAAATCACCATTAACTGTTAAGAGAAGTTGATAACAAAAAGCACAGATTTACAAAAAATAATTAATAAAAGAGGACATTTTTTATAATGGAGACACAAATTAATGCAAGGATGACAGGCCAAGCAACCATGGAAAAAGAATTTTTAGAGAAGAGAGTAGCAGTGGCAAATGCATATATTGCTATTTTAACTTTCAGACTTCCTCAAATTTTTCATTGGAAGGAATCGAGGAAGCTGACCACTGTGTATTCTACAAAATAAGGAATGCCTATCTGGGACCACAGAGTGTAATGCAGCACTTTGCAATTTTTTTATGCTGTATGATAAAAACAGGTTCCACAAAATCCAAGATGGAACAAACTGGGAAAAAACATCATTCTTGCAAAAGTGACCGTAAAAACTCAGCTGTTTAAGGCTCTGCATCTTATGTGTCTCAAAAGCTGTAAATCACATTTGTTCAAAGCACAATTTGTTTTTTCTCCTCCAGAAACATGGCCAGAAGGCTTCTCTTGGGATAAGAACATTCTATTGTGTTCCTTTTGGCTTATGCATCATACTCAGAAAGATGATTCATTTGAATACATATCTCTGAGTACGGAAGGCAAGCTAAAAGGAAAGCAGAAGTTTCTTGTAATACTGACTACTTGCAGAAACCTTAACTTACAGCCTAATGATTCAGCACTGACTCTGAATGGTAGTGGAGCACCTCACCTGGCTACTTAGATTAACTCATGAGCAAAGTTAAAATGGTAATATGGTGACCATACTTATCTGCTCAGTCAACAAACTGAGCACAAAGGTTTGAATGTACCTGAAAATTACTAAAACTTCATTTTACATACATAGAGAGCCTACCATCAACTTTGAGATAAATAACAATAATTAACTTGCAGCAATATGCAATATACCACTGCTTCATGCTAATATTTAAAACACAAATAAAATAAGATACTATTAAGAGCAGTCTTCAACTGCATTGAAGAGCAACTCCTCTGTGTGGCTCTTCTTAGCTTGCCTCTGGATGCAAGGTCTGAGAACTGGAAGGAAATGTTTCAAAATGCCTTGAGTCTGTCATCTGAAATAATAAAAATCTCAGTAACTTAAGGCAGCTTTGGTTTGTGGTAACCTTTAGAATGTCACTCAGCCAACAAAGCCAGAGAGGGCACTCTACTGCTCAGATTTCAACCAGAAAGCACCTTTTAACCTCAAAAATGAAACAAAGTTGATAAACAACTTTTGGGAGCCTAATTGAAACCTCATCTTGAATGACAGCAATGGCTGTCACAGGCATGTCTGGAAGAAGCATACAAACAGATGTCTTCTCACATACCAGTATTTACATGCACTAGTTCTCCTTCCTACTTTTAATTTTTTTCCAGTCGTCCATAAAATTAATTAATTAAATTTTTTTATTGGTCCATAAAAATCACTGCAACGTCAATTTGATTTGTAGTCAAATAAAATACTTAATTTCCTTCAATACAGAGTGAAAGTGCAAGGCCATGTTCAGCTGGTGTGCAGGGACAATATGCACAAAACAAATATATCCTGTTTTCTGTATTATAGATGAGGATGCTGAACTACAATCCACACAGAAGCATATATCAGCTTCAGTATTACCTGTTGTATTGCTGCCACAAATGAGTTTTGGCTGTGTACCTACAAGTTTGCTGACAGTTTTTTTTCTGGTTTATAGCAGGAGACAGAAGGGAATGCAGCCCAGCCTGCTGGCACCATAGTGTTAAGTGTGAGAGATAGTAAAGATACTTGTCAGCTGAGTGAGCAGAAGAGGCTTGAGTGCATGCAGAAATAACACTGCCTGAGGAAAAAATTGGCAGTTTTACTTAAGAATTTTCCAGCAGGAAGGACACTGTATTACCTGAGACATTTCACTGCTTTTCCCCCACTCTGTGTTCTTCTCTTAATCTCTTGCTTTTAATTTGAAGAATGATTTTATGGAATAATTTGAAGAATGATTTTATGGAACTCCACTTCTCCTAAAGCATCTTGTGCAAGGGCTGCTCCACAACATCCAAGCCAGAAAAGGTCTCCATAATTACAACAAAGCAGCAGTGTCTTTTACTTTTTCACATAAGAGCACTGGATGCAAGCCTGTTCAGACAAACTGGCTGGTGCCAAGAGGGCAGGAGTGGTGTGCACAGATGGTGACGTTGCAGTCACAAAATCTTAGAAAAATTTAAGTTGGAAGTAATCTCTGGGGTATATCCAGTACAACACCCTGCTCTAAACAGGTCTAATTAGATCAGGTTCCTCAGGGCAGTGCTCATCTTCGTCTTGCATACCTCCAAGGACAGTGATGCAACAGCCTCACTCAGCTTATTTTCCAGTATTTGTGTGCTCTATCAGTAAAAATATTTTTCCTTTATATCTATTTGGAACTTCATGTGTTCCAACTTATGTTCATCACCTCTCAACTTGCTCCTTGCATCAGCAAGAAGAGTGTAGCTCCACCACATCTGTAAGCCTCTGATCAGGTATTCAGACAGCAGTAAGGCCACCCCATGACCCATCCACTTCATCTTTAGGCTAAACAAGCTCAGCTGGTTCAACCTCTCTTTCCTTGTCCATTCCCCTGGATGTCTTGTGTATCCTTTGTTGGACTTGCTCCATTGTTCAATGGTTTTCCTGCATTGGGGAGCCCCAAACTGGGCCTAATACGTCTGATTTAGTCCCACAAGTGTCACATTGAGGGAAAAGAACTCTTCCCTCAGCCTGCTGGCTGCTGCCTTGCTAATACAGCTGAGCATGTCAAGTGCTGACTTAGCTGCCAGAGGACAACCTTGGCTGAAGCTCCTCTTGTCATCCACAGGACCCTGTCCCCAGCTTTTCTGCAAAACTGTTTCCTACATCAATCAGACTGTAATGTGAATAGGCTTATTACATACCAGTTGCAAGACCTGGCACTTGCTTTTGTTGACATTCATGAGATGTCAGCCCATTTCTCCAGCCTGTTGAAGGTCCACTGAATGCCCTTGTCGTCTGTCATATGAATTGCTTCCCTGCCCTGTCCCCTGTCAGTTGTGGGGTGTTGGCAAATTTGTGAAAAGTGCGCTTTGGTCTGACTGTCAGAATTACAAAGACATTAAACAGTATAGGCCTGAACAGTGATCACAGAGGGATGCTACTAGTTACTGACTGTCAGCTGGACTGTGCACCTGTCCAACAACCCATGAAAATAGCTGTACACATAATTTAAACTGCCTTAAAAGACAGGGAATTGCTGTAAATGGCCTGTGTCTGCCCAGAAAAAAAGAGTGAAAATTCAATATGCACTAGGGAAGACTAGGAAAAAAGCTGGTGAATGAACTGCTAAATTAATAATCCTGAGCAGAACAGATGCACCAAAGGGGAACGACTGGTACTGCCATGAGACTTGGGGAACAGTACTGAAGAATTTGTTCATAGTGCTTTGCAGTGTGAGATGTCTTTACTACAGCCCTTAAAGAAAGTCCTTTGTTCAGTTCTACTGGGTTAGGGGTTTTTGGCATACTCCAACACTGTCCTCTAATAACATGAAATATAAGAAATTAAGATAATAATCAAAACTTATCCCTGCTGATGGAACCTTAATCTTAGTATATCGTACAAACTTAATATATGATCTAAATGAGGGTTCTACTTGCTGAAAAAGGTCTAAAATAAAATGTCTGAAGTGTTATATTTAAGATTTTTATATCTGGTTAACAGTTTAAGATTAGGAAATACTTTTGGCTAAGTCATTTCCCTCCACCTAAAGTTTAAAAGGAATAGTTCTGAGTATGACCTTCTTCTGGCTGAAAAACCATCCCATCAGTCATGTGTGGTATTGCATGCAATAGCTGGGGACTAGAGATGGCTGTAAACAGCTTAATATCCAATATGCAGTCTTTGGATTCAAGGCACAGAAGGCTGGGCTGTACTGCTATCTGCATAAAAGCCCATGCAAGAGATTAAGATATACGTAGATAACTGTTCCAGTTTTGTTCTATTCAATGTAATTTTATTTATTTCTTTATACATTACTGAATAGCTTTCCATCATTTAGCTGTAAAGGCGTATGTTCAAGGTGCTAGTACCAATAAAATTTCAACTAATTTACATGAGACCTATTGAGGTAAGATGCTCCATCACAAAATGCATTTGTATCAGCATTCTTAGATCTTAACGGTTAAATGAGTGACATTTCTTTTCCTCCCAAAACTCATTTGTTGTAGGGTGGTAGGTGTAGTCACTGGACAGTATATTTATTTATCCTACATTTGCAGTTGTTATCGATGATGAACTTGCTTTTCCTCAAATAGTGTTAAAACTTAATGTATAAATAGATAGAATTCAATCATATTCTGGTTATTTTATTTAAAATAATTCAAGCCTCTTTTTAATATTTAAAGGACATACCATGAAGCAAACAAGAAACCTTTCCTGATTATAGTCTCTGGCTGCCAAAGACAGTTTTATCACAGGTTTACAGGGTACTGTCATGATTTGTTGACTTTCACCACCAGTACAGTGATCTTCTGGCTTCTGGCTTCACTCCCAGAAGCCAACAAATGACTTACAAGATGTGCAAAAACAAACAACCAAAACCAAACCAACCCACCCACCCAACCAACCAACCCGTCAATGAGCCAAACAAGAAAAAAAAAAAGGGGGAGGGATGTGTGAATGTGTAGGGTGTAATTTAGAATAAATCTTTGGGAAAAACTTCATTGGAAGTCTCATACGCCAGTTACACTGTGTCCCAGCTTCCACTGAGCCCTGATGAGTATTATTTTCTCGTGGTTTTCACCTCTGTTATTTGGATGGATTCACACTAAACCTGCTTCAGCCTATTTTATAGTTTAATTAGCAATGCTGACAAATCTTGTGCACATTTTCCATAATTATAAAAATAATTGCTAGACACAGAGTGCAATGCTATCATAACAAGAAAAAAATTACTGCAGCATTTTGCTATGTAGAAAAGGTGCTACAAGGATTCATTACATCAGTGACATAAAACGCCCAGAATACCCACCAGTTTTGTGATACTCTTGACCATCTTTTTTACACTGTTCTTCTCGCAGGCCCATCTCTGAAGCAGCAAAGTGGATCTATCAACCTTCAGTTCTCAAAATAAACAAAATAAATTACCTAAAAGAAGTCCTGTATTTTTGACAAAAACAAGAGAGATGGATTTCTCCTGCTCCTCCTACTTTATCGCTATCCTCATGACAGAGCTGCTTGGCAGCCTTAAATAGGACATGACATGTTGTCATCTTTCCTCCCCTATCCCTTTCATGTCCTTCAGGGAATCTCAACACAAATGCCTTATTTCAAGGAAATAATTTTTTTTCTGCCTCTGGCAATTCTCTTTGCCTTTCATCTACTCATTGTTATTGTCACTTTTGCTCTTTTCACTGCGCTTGGGCATGACATCAGTATTTCACATTACTACTGAGAAGCTTCTCCAAACACATGAGAAAAAAAGGAAAAAATAAAACATCTAGAGAACAATCATTCCACTTGATGCAATGGATTTTATCACTCATCACAGCTGCAATGATGAAAAAACTTCTCTAGAAGACAGAACAATTTATGTATGTTCCAGATATTTGTACGTCTGTCTTGCACAGGAGTATTAGGGACAGGACAAGAGAGAAAAAGTGACCCTAGCAGAGTGCAGCAATAAACAATATGTGACCTCATTAACAATCATGGACTTGAAATAGCCAGTGTAACCAGGACCATGACATATGGTGCTCTGTGCTCAGTGTTGACTGCTGTAATAACACTGCCTACACTATGGAAGTTTACCCCAGATATGTCAGGTTTTGCCACTTATTAACAATGCAAACTCTCTTTTTCTAGCAAGTTGTTAAAACAATAACAAAAGACCAGTTAAAAACATGACTCTTCTCACAGAACACTTGACTGTCACAAACCTGAGCAAGAAAGTAACAGCTATAGAGCATACCTCTTCTCAAACTCCAAATCTAAGTGATGGCATATGTGAGATACTTTCATTCTGATTAATTCAGCTCTCACAGAAAAAAGAAACCCAGTTGGAATGCTTATTTATAGAGGATGAAAACCTTAGGGATGTGTAATGTCCTTTTGTTTTTTTGTTGCATTTGGATTTTCTGGGACATTTAAATGTGTACAAACAAAATGGGAGATTAAAAGCCTAAAGACACAGTTTCTTGCTTTCTGGCTCAGAGGTTATCTTTGATGTAACACACAGAGAGATTACACAGTGTTTAGGGACACATACCACCTTAAGTCATATATGCAATGGTGAACAAATTAATTTTTTTTCATGGTCTAAAAGCTTGTTTTCTGCTGTTACGTGCTAAGATTAGCATATGCTTTATAATTTCTCTATGTGCAGTAATTCAGTCAAGTTTTTCACTAGGAGTTCTGAACTGTGTCCACATCTTTTTGTCTTGCCAAACAGCCATGAACAAAAGCAACAGCTCTGAACTACATCATCTGTAATGTTATCTGTCTAGTGGGTCTGATGAACAACTTCTTGGTACTGGAGCAAAGAAAGGAGAAGTCAAAACCATTCTCTAGGATCTTTCCATGGCATTCACCATTTCTGCTGAGGGAACCATTACCTGTAATACAATATCAAAGGTCCAAGTGAATCAGTGAAATTACTTGAGTCCTTCCTGGAGGAAGGCATTAGCATAACACCAGTAGATTAAATGCATACAATGCATTTTCTTTATCATGTTTGGTTCTTTTTTGCATTTTGGGTTTTGTTTGTTTGTTGGGGTTTTTTTTAATATTTCTTTTTTTTTTTTTTAATATTTAACCTTCAGGAATCAGCTAAACTAAAATAGTTGAGATACACTGTCTACAAATATTGTTTACAACATTTCTGTTGCCAAGACAACTTAGCAGAGGATGAAGACAAATTACAGACAAAATGGGTATTGACTAGCAGATTTTAAAAAGCAAAGTTTGCAATTGCTATATAATCTACTTGATCACAGAAGATTCAGATGTGAATTGATCAGTCTGAATCCTATTTAGGAACACTTCTGGTTCTTTGTAAGACCACCTCTAATACTGCTGTCCATCTTCTCTCTTTACCTAGATTTCTTGTTGCAGTGGACAATGACATGGCATCAGTTACTGCTCACACTGCCTTTTGACTGAACTAGAGGAATGAGTATAATTGGATGTAAATCTTCCAGCACTTAGAAAAAATTAAATGTTATAAAACATTGCAGGCCTCTCCTCAAAAATACAGACTGGACATCTGGTGTAGCAAACACAGCAAACCCATTATTAATGTTGATTTTGCAGAGAAATAAAATATCCAATTCAAGAAGAGCCTGGCCTAGAGCACCAAAATGCCTAACTGCCCACATGAAAACTGAGACCTGCAGTAACTGTCCTCTGATACACAGGACATTTTCTTACTTCAAAACCAGATCTCTGCTTAAAACCTCTACACTGCAGAGACAAAACAGGAAACAGACTGAACACATTTCTGAAGAAAATGCAAGCATGAATAGCGGTCATACTCAAAGTACCACCCACAGAAAGTCTCAGATTTTGTGACGTTAGGATGATCAAGGTGATTCACAGTGCTAAGTGTACAAAAACTGGGTACCGATTGTTGGTGAAAAATCTGAAAAATTCAAGATTCACAGCATGCATTTCTCCAAGGACATAGTCTAGGGCAATATTAATGCTCTTACAGTTCCCTGATTAAAAAAAAAAAAAAAAAAGGAAGGAAACGTCAATCACTAAAGAAATACATCTGCATACCAAATTTTTACAGTGTTCAGATAATGCTTGTAGCTCAGACCTATGATCAGTAAACAAACACTTTTTTCCCCATGCATTATAGCAAGTTTTTGGTGTGAACAGAGGACTTTTGAATAGCAGAAATTATTGTCATTGAGTATTCACAGAGCAGTTGAATTTCACTTGAAAATTTAACATCTTATTTTTAAAATAAAACATTTTTCTTTACTGGACAATGTCACTTATACAGCAGAAAAGAATGCACATGTATAGAAACACTGGAGTCAGTGTGAGAACTCAAATTTTGGAAGCAGAAATATTAAGCTTAACTCTTAATGATATGCATCAAGACATGGAAGTTTACCTCTAAAATAAAATTTACTTTAGTTCCAGTCCAAGGTAAGGTAAGGGGTAGGCTGAGGTAGAATTAGAATTAGAATTAGTGAGACTCTAAAAATATATAAATTGGTGTGTAGATATGCATCAATATTGTGTATAGTGATATATAATTTAAAAACAACCCTTCATTTTGTTTGGCTCTGCACACAAACATGTATGAAATCATAAAGACTGGACCAGACATCAAAGTATACTCTCTGCAGAGGTCAAATGTACACAGGAGAATTAAGTTTTGCTGCACAACAGAATTCTTCTAATGTAATGCTGGTATTTTTGAAAATAATTTCATTTCCTACCATTGTAATAGAGCTATAACTTAGTAATGCAAAGTAAAAAAAAAAAAAAAAGAAATACTAGTGAAAGGAATTCATAGTACACTTTACAGTGCAAATTTAAAATACAACTACTCATGCTTGCTTAAAATCAGTTTATCTAGGATTCTAACGTACATGTAAAATGTAAAACACAAAATATGCTATTGATTTGAATGGACTGTACTTTTTAATTTACAATGACCTAAAATGTAATTAATGAACATTACTTCCACATAAATGTTCCTTTGAAATCTCAACTATTATACATAAGTTCAGAGGTAAATCATCTGGGATTGGCACATACAGTAAGATAAAGTGAAAATATGATAGAATACACTTTCCTTAAGTTACACTAACAAATATTTGTGATTTCCCCCCAGGATATTTAATATATAAAAACAAAATTTTCAAATATTTGTACTCATAATGTATTTCAGTAAATGGTAATAGCATAAATGAGAGTTTTGTGGGTACATGAATTTCCCTGATCTGCAGAGGAAACATGGCTTAGGAATTGCTTGAGTAAATCAGGCAATTTCCTTGAATTTCTAAGCCCTCTTCTTTCAGGAGTGCACATAATTACTCAGGCAGCTTTTTCTCCACCTCCCCATACTTAGAGCTATCACTTCTGGACTTAGAATAAAGAAAAGAGATAAGCAAACGATTCTTCTTTTATGGTAAAGCAAAATTTGCTCAGTTATAGAGATATTGGAAGAAAAAAATATTCATGGTTTTATTTTTTTATATATTTTCTTCAATTTATTAATAATCTTTTATATTTGTTTATTTATGGCTTTGAGCAAAGACAAAAGAAAAAATCTAACTCGTCCCTGATCATACAATTATTGTAAGAACCAGATCTATAGTCTTCCCAGCAGCAGTAAGATCCAACCTTTTTCATTAATACATTTCATCTTGTACAGATGTGAGATTTCATACTTATGGGCTTACTTATGTACAGAGAAAATAGGTCACTTCTGAAACTAGCAATGGACCTTTATATTACAGGAATGTGAGTCATTTGTTTCTTAATCTAAGTATATATACATTCATACATACATATATAGATATACGTATATAATTTTATACCCTGTACCATTTTTTTTAAATTAACATACAAATCCTAGATATTGTCCACTCTATTACAAAGTCATTAAAAATTATTTATGGTTTCACTGAAAGACCATGTGAATTAATATTTCTTCATAGTGCTTAAAATAAAATAAAAATATATATAAAAATATTTTGCTACTAACCCCATTTCTCCTATTAAATGTAAACCTTAAACAGTTTTCAAGATCAGTATATGATCTTAATTAACTGACAGAATTTGTTAGCATTAAAATAATATAAGGGGTATTGTACTCATAAATAAATGGTCTTGCAGCGTATCCATAATGTTTGAGACACTTTTTTAAACAATCATTTCCCCATTTCCACTCCAGGTCACTTAAATTAATGGCAGCAGCATGTTAGTGGGTTAATTACATCGATCTTTACTGGTGAATGTGAGTCAGCAAAAAAAATGGAAGATTTTTAAAAATTTTATTTGATGTACCACTTTAGTAAAAAGTATAACAGGCAGCATGGGTTCAAGCTCTGTTAGCTTTAGAGTATTTACTTGGCTCTCAAGTACATCTGGATTCACTGCATTACGTAGTTTGTGATGTTATTTAATTTTTCCATGCATCATTAAACTCAGCATTGATGGGAAGAGAAGAACTCCTTTGCATTCACTTCCTTAACAAAGTCAGCCGGGTTTCAAGGAACAGAATATATGCTTGTATCATATCCATAATGCTGATTTTTCAGTGAGTTAAATTATGACACATTTAGTTTCAATCTCTATTTAATGTGACAAATCAGGCACAAATGATTACGAATTTTTTTCCTTTTTTTTTTTTTGTGGATAAGATAATATGAAGGTTTGAGCAAACAAAACAAAATGTTCACAAAACAGTATGCTTTAACCCTGCTTTCTGTCACCATTTCCTTTCTGTTTTGAAGACATAAAAAATAATAAACCTCATACCTATGGGCTATGTTTGACACTACATGCCTTAGGATATACTAACCATTTAATTACAATATACACAGAGCAAATCGTGCATTTCCAGACAGACTTGATGCTATATTATATTTATTTTTGTAAATTAACACCACAGTCAACTACAAAACTACAGTGAAGACACAGAAAGCACCTGAAAGTCTAAATCAAGCTGTGGTTTACAAATAATCCTTTAAATGAAAAACCTCACTTCTAGACTTAAACCAGAGATTCAAAGTCAGCATTATAGGAATTTCAAGGTAGACACAATTAATGAATGGTTATTATTTTCTAAGATACCGTAAAGCCTTTTCCTACTGACCAAACCTATTTTTATTGTCTTTTTTCTTTTCCAAAGCATGCATGGAATATTCTCAGATGCTATTGAGGGCAAGAAGAAGAAAAGTGATGGTATTGGTGAAGTACAAGCGGTTTGCAGGATCAAGCGTACAATTTTGCATAAAGCATTGCATGTAAAAGTAACACTGTAGGTTTTAAGCCATTGCATTACAATTTAACAGTTGTGTTGCACTTAGCTTTAACAAATTTTAAAACTGTAAATTTTGAAGTGAAAAGCGGAACCTAAATTCCTAAACAAAGACCTTGCAATGGTACACCACACAGCAGCTAGTTTTGCTTGGGTCTAAAAAGTTATTTACAATGGCAATATTTAGTCTTTGAAAAGTCTTTAGCAGTGTGAAGATCAAAGTCCACCCAATTCGGTTAAACACCAGAAGGGTTGACATGCCATGAGGTTACAACCTATCAGAGAAGTGCTAGTGCCACCCTTTAGACTGCACATGTTTGCAATAATTCTTTTCCAATCTAGATTCCAATGGATGGTGCTAACATATGAAATACAATGTGAAATAACAACTGAACTCTTCACGAGAAATTAACAACGTATATGCAATAAATGAAGTAACAAAGATTTCAGAATATCACTCGGTCAGTGCTATGTGTTAGTTAAATTGATTTTTTTTTTTTAATATACTTGTTTGAAGTTTGTTGTAGTGTTGACAATTTCCCCATGAAAACAGCCAATCCCCTAAACAGAGAAATCTGTTAGGCTGATTTTAAAGTCAACACGTTAAAAATAAGTAATAGTAGAGCTAAATTTAATCTTCTGTAATGGTTGTGAAAAAGGAAGACATGAACTCAAACAAGTTTTTTAATTGCTTTTATATATATATATTTGGATATATATATAAAACTTTTACATTCGTTACATAGGGCAAAGCTGTCTAAATTATTTTTCTCATAGTAGACTGCTGGGGCACATTAGGAAACAGGCTAAAACAGTTCGGGGGATGGTGCTCGGCTTGTTGCAAGTCTGTTGCTCACAGTCACCAGGGATCATAAGTTTGAGGCGAACCGCGGTTTGTCTCCCTCGGGCTCTGTGCTTAAGACTGTGGAAGAATCCCTTTGCAGCGGGGCTGCGGGCGGCGCGGCGCCGCGGTTGGGCGGGATGGCTCCCGAGGACATCTGCCGGAACAGCGAGNCGGAACAGCGAGACCCGCTGCGGCACGCTGGCCCGGCCGGCCGGGGGCACGCTGGGGCCCGGGGCGGGCTGTGGGAGGGAGGCCAGCGACTCCCCCACAGTGGGGTGAGGCCTGGCGATCAGCGTGGAGATCTCGTGGGGCAGGGAGGGCTGCGAGGCGGACAGCGGCCGCACCTCCCTCGTCAGGTTGGTGTTGTGGAGGGCCTGGGTGCTCTTGTGCACCTCGTTCTTCTGCGCGGCTCCCGGTGGCTGCTGTGTAGCCTGCTGCT
Organism: Grantiella picta; assembly: GCA_013397955.1. NCBI lineage: Eukaryota > Metazoa > Chordata > Aves > Passeriformes > Meliphagidae > Grantiella > Grantiella picta. The sequence continues at coordinate 530,386 of VZRM01004627.1, forward strand.
GCTGCTGCTGCTGCTGCTGTTGCTGCTGCTGCATGAGGGAGAGCTGCGAGGCGGTCGGCGAGACATCCTGGAAAGTTCGGCCAGCCAGCGGGCTCTGTACCGGCGGGCTGCATACGGCCGTGGTGTAGGAGCAGGGCGACAGGATGACAGCCTGCTGTGGTGGCTGCGTGCTGGGCGAGGGCGAGTGCAGGTTGGTGTGTGAGAGGCTGCTGGTGGTGTACACGGGAGGAGACTGCGTCCTGCTGCGCGACGAGGCCGAGCTGCTGGAGTTGAGGGCTGGCATCTGCTGCAGGTTCACCGGGGCGATGGTCTGCACCATCTCCCTGTCGTGCTTCACGATCTGCTTCAAGATCTCATTCTCCTGATTATTGAATACGCCGGTGTTGAGGTCCTTCTGGAACTTCTGCAGCAGGATGGAGTTCTTTTTCCCTGCGCAGAGAGGCAGAAGAGTTAGTGAGCCTGAGGCGCAAGGGCAGAGCTCCACTGCTGCTTTATGTTTCAGCACCCATCCCGCAGGGCTGTGTGCTGTAGAAGGCTCAGCAGGCAGCGGGGGTTGAGCGGGGCGCTGCTCAGCAGCCAGCCCGCAGTAGGAGGGGCTGTGCCCGCCGGGCACTGCGGCAGCTCCCCACAGCCCTGCTCCGCAGCAGGCCCACAGCAGCCCTAGCCCTCGGAGTGCTGCCGCGCTCCGGCACCCGGCCTGCCTCTGCCTCCTCACTTGCTGTTTACTGTTACTACTGCAATTACACGCAAGAATCGTAATTTCCTGAACAACTGTCAGAAAAAGCCATCGTGCTCTGCATCGACATCATCTTTCTCTTTGCAAAATTGTCTGAATTTCTACTAAACAGTTACATATGTTAAAAGTACACCTGACATTTAGCACATTTCTGGGAGCTAGACATCAGTAACTAGTGACCACCGTTTGGCAAGAAATCATCCTTTTAAGTGTTTGTGAACTAATATGAACTCATGGATAATGTGACACCTGCTTGCACAGTAAAGACTGCTGTACACTGTGACCTGACGTCTGCTTGATGGCTCACAGTGTCTGTAAGATGTAGACGTGAGTCTGTCTGGGTCTGAGTCATCAGATGCACAGGAACACAATGGCACTCCATTGCTCTTTTTTTTTTTTTTTTTTGATAAAATACTGCAGATGGGATTGCTACTCCAAGAACAGCCTGGGCTTTACTGCTAATATTTTTCAAGCACATATTACTTAGAGTTGGACTACATTTCCAGAAAGTCTTGAGAGACAAATTGCAGGAGTTTAATGCATTGAGTGCTCACAGTCTGCAAAATAAAAACCAGCCCTACTGAAATTAGAAAACTGTATACCTGTATTTCAGTTCTTTTCCTATATTAAAGAAACTGTGTTTTTATCCAAATCATATCTTCAGCTTAGAACAATCAGTTTGACAGTTCCCTACAGTTCTTTCTGGTTTAATTTTGAAGAAACTGCAAGCACAACTGCATTGAGAAGGAGGTATGTGTAGAAATCCTCATACTGAAGTTTTCTTGTGCAGTTGAGGAAACACCACCAAACAGGATAAGTGTTTTTTGGTTGTTTTCTTTTTTTTTGCATAGCTCTGTTTTAAAACCAGTGTCAATAATGATGATCAGAGTGCAATTCTCCTAACCAAAGACTATATACTATGTCCTATTAGAGAGGTCCAAAATATTGGAACAGCAATTTTAGACCTTGTGTTTTGATAATCTGCCATACCCTTCTGCCTTTCACTTGCATATTATTGGCCTGCTTTTCTGATTGCGGGCAGATCTGAGCAATGCCAGTGTGCAGCCATCAAGGCTAGCAGTGCCCATGTTGTGAAGAAAATGAGAGCCCTGCTGCAAAGGATTAATTCACTTCAACAAACAAGGGTGTATGACTGCTGAGAGGCTTCAGCTCTTCCCAGCATTGTAGATGTCATCTGTAAGCAATTTATTTAGGAAAATGTCATCTATGGCTCGTGACACAGCATAAATCCTATCAAGTGCTGAAGGCAGCAAAAGAAATCTACGGGATTAATAAATAATACTAATGATAATTAAAGTATGAAAAATAATCCTCAGAGGAGTACCAGAGCTTTCTAAAACTCTGTGTTTTTTATTATTTAAAAGCGAGATTGCAAAATTTCTTGCCTGCATACGTGTTATTTATAGATCAAGAAAACATTTACTGCAGTATGACAGAAAAAAAACTTTTAAAGAGGGGTATTTTATCATGCAGCTCAAGGGAAAGAAAATGCAAAAATGTTTTAAGGATGGGTCATATGCAAAAAAGTAAAATAAATACCTATCCTGTCAAGTCTATCAATTGCCACCGTTTCAAAGGCCCTTCTCATCATGGGGTACTCTTCCAGGACCTCGTTGAAGTTGTCCACGGAGAGGGAGTACAGGCGACAGTACGTGTCTGCTCGTACACTGGCAGTGCGACGGCCCTTGGTCAAAAGGCAGATCTCTGGGGAGAGAAAAATTCAGCACACACTGAAAACAAAGAAGTTACTGAACCATGTGAAACTTTAAAGTTAGAAATTGACTCAGTGCTAACAAGTAATAATTTAGTACTCAGCAGCAATTTTTCTATTGCTGCTTACATGAGGTTGCAGGGACAATTCTGAAGGTATATGATTCTATTTTTGCTACTTTGAAAAAATAATTAATGTCCTTTAAGAGTGCTGCCTATAGGTGCTCTCAGTCTGAACTCTGATTTTATCAAGACTTTTTAAAATAGTGCGTCAAGTTCTAAGAAATGATCCATAAGCTGTCAAACACAGCATGATGACTTTGATTAATCCAAGTGATTCTGTTGATTTTCTTTTAAATATACAGATGCCACAGAGGACCAATCCCTTTAATTGTTCACCAGATTTACTAAACTAATGTGATGTGCTAGTCCCAAGAAACAGCCCCAAACTTTTGACTACTAATTCTGAAATCCACAGTAACATGGTGACTGCGTAAAGGCCAAAGTCAACTTCCGAGGCACATAACAGCAAAACATATGGGATAGATTATTTATTTATGTATTTAGACTTAAATACAGAAAATTAGAAAGCCATTTGCAAAAAGTAGTGTTTGAGTTGATCCCGTTTTCAAACTGGGGAGTAAGAACGCACTTAGAAATATCAAGATTAACAAGAATTCTTGAGCTGAGGCAGGGTGAGAGTTTCCCTACTCAGTTCCAGCAGTTAGGAACTGCAAGTTCGTACTTCATATTTAAATACAAAAGTAGGAAACTGTCTTCTACCTTGCTTTTTTGTCCATCACATGCTCAATTTCAATCAAACTATCATTTTCAAGTGTGGAAAACCAAATAATAAATAATTCTGCAGACTTCAATTCTATGAAGTACCAACAAAATTCTTTTTTGTTTATGTTTTTGGTTTGGAGGTTGTTTTTTTTTCTGCATGTCTTTAATAAATATATCTTTTATTAACCTAGAATGTGAAGAACTTTGATGGTTTTGATGTTTTTTTGTGTCATACTTCTTGTTGAGGAATTTCCACATGCCACCTAACCCTGAAGGCTTAGGGATAAGATGCTTAAATTACAGTGGATAAATCAAAGTAAATTAACATTGGACCAGTGCTAGCACAGAATGTACTTAAACCCCAACAGCTCTGGAGAGAATTTACAGAGGCTACTAGGAGAGTAGAGTAGAAAATCTATAGAGAACACTGGTAAGAGTCTTGACCTAAAGTCCCTCACAAAAGTTGATGCCCATGAAATAATAACAGCTTACTGTAAAGACCCAGCCAGGTATAACAGAAGTCAGTCCTTTCCTTTTCTCACACCCAGTTTAGCCTGACCTCCTCTCCTTGGATTGAACCAACTGCATTTTAGTTACAAGAGTGAGAAGGACATTTTGCCCAAAGGGAGCAGTTAAATGAAGTTAATATCTGTTGCATTGTTTCAGATATTCTTTGGATCTCACAGAGAGTAAAGTTTAACAGTACATGGTGAATTTAGACATAACTGTCTGGAAAATCTGTGTGACTAATGATCACCTCTTGATTTTCAGCTCTCTTCAATTAAAACTGCTGGAAACAATGCAGGACACATAAGGAGGTGTCTTCTGCTACTCTTAGCAAATACTTGAGTTTAAAAAGCATCAAATCCCCCAAACATAACAAGCGTCTCTTAAGTTCCTATCATTCTGAAAAGTGCAGAAAAAATTAGAGAAAGTACAGTTTTCGTCATTAGTGATCTTGACCACAGTATTGTAGATTGCTTATATAGGAATGATGGGAAGAAACCATAAGAGACAATGTTAGATTTCATCACAGGACAATGGGACCATGGAATTCATGGATATTACTGCAACAAATAAAATTACTTTTTTTCTTCTTTCATCTTTTATTATTCTTGTCAAGTAAGGTAAATGGAAGAAAATCACTGAAAACTATGATCTGCAGACTCTGTCAACCCTCAACTGTCTTGAAGGCTTTTGATATCCATAATCCTACTAGTTAGATAATATAATAAGGAATGGCTCAGAAAATATATGATAAATGTCCCAGTGCCCAGAAACTTATCAGGAAGTGCTGCTGTGGAGCCTGCCTGCTCAGGAAGCAAAGAAAGCTTTGTTTTCTCAACTGCAGTTGAATGGACTCATCCAAAAGGTGAACTACACTTTTCTTACAGAAAAAAATCCTGTGTGATGAATACCCACGTACTGCATTTCCAGCAGTGTTTCCCAGCTGATTAGAACTGTATTATAGTCACTGACACATCATCTATATTGCGTTGTTATATGTATCAATAGCATCATTTTTAGTCTGTCCACAAGACTACTGTATTTGTTAATTGTATGTGGTAATCTATCCCCTATTTGTTCGGAGCAGACCCTCAAGCAGAATAAAACATAGTACATGAAATCTTCCTTACCTGGACCAGAGAGGGAGAACACAGAATATTGAAATGTGTTCCCATTAAACACATGTGTTCATTTAAATAAACCAACATATTTGTTTTTCATGAAAAGAACAAAGTAATGAAAATATCCATGGCATATTTAAAATGAGTCTTACTGGCATCAAGTACACCAGGTGCCCTCAACAATTATGTTCTCCTTGATGTTCAATTGATTTAAATAGAGTAGGAAATACAATAATAGCACAGGAGTGTGTTGTGAAACACAAAAGGCACAGACTATTTTTAAGCAGCTTGGACTAACAAAGTTCTCTATTAGCATAAAAATAAAGTGTCGGCATCATATTACTCACTAATATTCCCATCTGCATTTGGCATGGTGTATTGCCTTCATGCTGACACTTTCCGTGTATCAAATACTACATTTCCTTTCCAAACAAAAGAATGTCTTTAGTTCCAATTAATAATTATCTATTAAGCTACAATGAAGCTGTAATTCAATTCTGAATGCAAATTTTACTTTATTTATTTAATCTCTTTGGACAACAGTTCCCTAGAACACTATGAAACAAATGTCAATCACTGCCCTAATGAAAAGACTGTTTGAAAGCTCTGAATGATGCTAAAAACATTCATTTGTCCTTACAGTCCATATTTAATGCAAATGTAATTAATTAATTTGTGAAAATCATAGTTTGTGATCTGCTAGGATCAGATCTTTCCCAAAGAACAATACATATCTCAAAAGAATATGGAAATGAGCTCAGATATAATGTACTGTGAAGACACTGCCTAAAAAGTGCAATGTTAAAAGTCTAAAGCTAAGCCTGTTCTGAAAATTATAATAATCAAACCAATCACCAGCATATCAGTTGCACACATACATGGGACATGGTTCATGCTGGTTTAACAGCTGGACTCAATGATCCTAAAGGTCTTTTCAATCTAAGTGATTCTATGATTCTGTGGCAGGATTTCAGCAAGAGCTGAATCACCATGAACACCATGAATTTCTGAAGAAGCTTGCCCATATCTGGATCTCGTAAAATGGGGAATGAGTAGGTTGTATTTGAGTATTGCATTAATATGACAGAACACTCTGGATAGAAAATTCTGCATACCTGAAAGACAGCAGTAAGGAAGGCTGACTTCAGGAAAATCTGAATGAGTTAAGGTGAGTGACATAGCCCACAGGATGAATTTTAAAGAATCAGGATGAATAGGCCTTTTGTAAGGATCAAGTTTTGATTCCAGCTGAAACCAGGTTCATTGTTCTTATGGAGTGTACTGATACGCTGTAGGTGATACTTCCCCTACGCTGTTGCTATGTGATTTCTAAAAGCTTTTTTCTTCAAGAAATAACTGCTGTGGATGTGGAAGAGATCAATCACTAGCACCATGTATGATGTTGATCTCTTATGTATGACGTTGATAATGGTGACATTTTTATGTATGATGATTTCTTATGCATGATGTTGATATCTTAGTTTTTGCTGATGGGTATATATCAACTGACTGTCATAGCAATAATTTCCAGTTTCCACTTTGTACAGCCTAGAAAAATTACTTTTTTACTCTGAGAAGCAGTACCGTTTTTCTGAGAGTGCATACTTTTCCATTCATCATCTGATCATTTTATATATAAACTCTGGAAAACATTAAATACATTTATTTATATTTTTTCTAATTTTTGATGTGTTCTTTTTATCTTTCAATGTATTATCACCAGTGTACAGAATAGTAAAACCAAGACATGGTGCTTTTTGTTATAGTTACTAAAATAACTACTACCAGGTCTTTAAATTACTCAGAATGTAGTTTGAGCCAATTAAATGAGTTTCAGTAGTCTGTGTTGTAAAAAATGCAGTCCTACCAATTAAATGAGTTTCAGTAGTCTGTGTTGTAAAAAATTCAGTCCTACATTTAAGAAATCCTAAAATATAGTCACTGCTCAAGAGGACCATTTCTACAGCAAGGGAGAGAACTTAAGGAGGAAGGAAAATGGAGATAATTCCTGCCTTTTACAACTAGATTTATAATCTGGACTGTCCAAAATAAAGATTTTAAAAACCTGCAGCTTTTGCCACAATGTTTACACTAAATATGGAATTGCAGACAAGTCAGTTTGAGTTAGCAGATATTCTCTGCATGACCTCTTCATTTAAAGAATGACAGCAATAATTGTCTGTAGAGTTGCTTTCAGACATCTGAGTTCCTCATCTGGAGATCATAAAACAGCCTGGATACATGACTGAGTAATTGCTATTTTGAAGAGGTACTGAAAATAGCTGATTAGAATTAAAACCAACTTCTGTAGTATCCCATCTTCAGTCTTTTTTCACTTAACTGTTTACCTGAACCTAATTTAAAGATGTCTATTTATAATTTGTGATAGCTTTTGCCCTTATTAGTCATCCATTAAAAAACTCAACCAAACAAACGACAAAAAATCCCAAACAAACAAAACCCCTATAGGTTAGTTTAGCTGACATTTTTATTGCCTGTTTGTAGCAATTTGAATTTTCTGTCTCTGAAGACCAACACCTGAGCTCTCTGCATGTTCATTGTTTAATTTATCATATTTAATTTAATATAACAATGGCAAAGGTGATAGCAAAAATTTACTTGGGGGAAAATTATTAATTTGGAAGGAACTGCCTACATTTCATTGACCCAAACTTTGATAGAATTTATAGACAAATACTTATTTTAAGAAACATTTCATATTTATTTGGGGTTTGACAACAACCCTGAGAGTATGCTCCTTTATTTACCTATCTTCACATGTGTCTTTTATGCCACTTACCTAGAAGAAACCATTGTCTTGTCTTTATAAAAAGTGGCAAGTTATCTGACCAGAGACATTTTATTTTCCATCCTGACCTCTCTTTGCTTTTTTCCATGTGCAGGTACTGAAAATAGCTGTGGCAAACTTTTCATGACTAAAGCAAACAAAAGCCAGTAACAGAATCACTGAGGTTGGAAAAGACCTCTGAGATCATCAAGTCTGACCTTTAACCGAACTCTACCCTATCAGCCAGACTCTGGCCCTGAGTGCCATGTCCAGTCCTATGAACATTTCTTACATCATGCCTATTTCCAGTATTAATCAAATTCTTCTGAGAAAGTTCTCTTAAATAGAACAGAAACTTAGGATAATTTTACAAAATAGAAATGCAAGTGCATATTTTATCTTTAATGCTATTTATAAGAGAGCATCCATGCATTTTTCTCCTGCTTTAATGAAGTATTCTTTCTACAAAGAGAGACTAATATAGTCTATTCATTATCTTGTAAAAGCTCACAACATTACTGATAATAATTTCATTTGCCTTAAAAAAACAATAATTAAGCTTAGATTATAAGATAACATGCCTAAGTAAAGATTTAGTTTTCATACTTGCTGTGTCAAAGGCCAAAAGTTATTTTATGTAATTCCTTTACTCCTGCTTTTGTTCAGATGGATGCTTATTCCCTACTGAAAAAAGTCACTTAGTTTCTTATGTATTTAGTGGTATGCTTTTGTAACCTTGAGTTTGGCAAACAATAACAGTTACAAATTAAACTATTCAACTTGAATTAAAGTGGGCTATAAAAACATTGTACTTCTTTCTTTTCCATTAAATTATTTAAAAAAATATCAGAGACTGTCAGTTCTGAATTAAATCTTTAGATTAAATATTTAATGTAAACTCAAATATTTAGATAAAATTCTACTGTGTGAAATTGAAGGTACTTGCAAAATCTTCTTCTGGTTTATCTGTGTTGACCACATTAGATTTCCAAGGCATGCTTGCTATGTGGGATTTTACTTTTGTCTAGTTATTGTATGTATCAGGTTTAAATTTAAAATGTATACTGTTCATGAATTTGCAGAACTAGAACTATAATCTATTTATGATTTTAGATTGCAACACTTATGGCTTGTGTTATTATTGTGAATACTGTAAAATTTATATTTACGTTTGCCAACTAATAAAACTTCGAAATCCAAATAAACTTCTACCTTTTAGCATAAAAGAGTAAGTTATTTTCATACTGTCTTCCTAAAAATTCTTTCGGACTTCTAAAAAGAATATTGATTTTAATTAGCAAGAAGTCCTTCTGACTGAATACTATTTTCTGTATCAAATATAGTGTCAAAAGAACAACACAACAATTTCTTGTCAACAAGAAATTATGCAATATTACGAGGAATTGTAGCCTCAAAAATGGCAAATTAGTCTGTGCTAAAAAGATATTTAATTTTTAGGCCCTCTTGTAGACAGTATTTTTAGAAAAATGTTCTATACTGTTCACCTGGAAAATGTTTTACAAATGAGTTGGCATGGAGATCTGGAGATCTGCTCCCTTAAAGCATTTAATTATGTCCTTGCCATTAAGAATATGAATAATCACACCTCAGGGGGGCTACATGTAATTAACTATTTGGATTATAGCATGAATATTGAAAGACTTATTCCATCACTACCTTGAATAAGGACTAGCCATATGCAGTATTTTTGCAAAATGTAAAATTATATATCATATCATATTGTCCATATGTAAAACACTTCAACAGAATTTTTTGTATTTATAATTAGCATTATCCTCCAAATCTTTTAAAGTATTCTATCAAAAGGAAGCACCTAGAGTGTAACCAGAATAAAATAAGTGGCAAAATATAATCTAAAGTGACTCAACATTTCCCATGGTATTATTTTCCACTGCACTGGTCTAAAATATACTGACAGTTACTGTTCCGAAAGGGGGAAAAGCTCCATAAATAATAGGTAGGTCAAAGAAGTTCTGTCTAATTGGCCTTCTACAAGCTGAAGCAAATGCAAGATAGAGTTTATTAGAATTTCAAGTGCAGAAGGGTAAATGTTAGAGCTGCATTAAATAATTTAAACAAAATAAAACATTTAAAATTAAAGTATTCCATGAACTACATGTTACAAAAAATAAACCAAAAAAGAAAAGATGCTATAATATGTCTCTGGGATATTGTCTGGGAAGACGGCAATGAGAATCTGGTTTCCAGATAAATTTGCTAGATGAGTGATGACATGAAGCACAGAGAGTGATATCTGCCTTTGAGTAAGTAAAATAAAACAGGTATTTGTTTCTTATTACAGTACAAGAGATAGGCCAATACAGTTTCATATTCATACACAGTAACTCGCATATATACACATCATAAAAAGTTTTTAAAAAGTCACAATCAATTCTTCATGTTCAACATACCTGGAAGTTGTTAGAAAAAAATATTTAGCAGTACGAGTTTCAGTTAGTCTAAAACCTGATATATCTACTAACTCCAAGTGGCATGATGCTATTGGGGTTTTCACTGGGGGGAAAAAACCAATGGGGAGCAGGATCTGCAATGGATAGATCAAAAATTGGGCAGCATGAATTACTGCAGACTTATCTACCAGAATTAGAAAACTCCTTCAACTAAAAAAAGTTCATGGGGCCCCCAGACCTAATTAATAAAAATGCACTGGCACTTCCTACTCCTTCAGTTTGGATTTCCCTGGCAATCTCAACATTCCTTCAGCTCTAAAACAGTATCTCTTAAAAACAGAAAAAAAAGGGGTTAAATTTCCTGCAACATATGTCTGGGCTGCTGCATGAAGGAAAGCCTGTGTAAACACAGGTGGGAAAACAGATGGAGAAAGGAAAAGATAGCAGGGAGACCAGTCTTATCTTGTGTCCTTTGCGGTTGAGAGGAATTTTGCCAGTGACTACAGAAAAGAGCAGGATGAGACCACGGTGAACAATCAGGCCTCTGTCCACCAGTGAGAAAGCAAATGAAGTAACAGCAGAGTCCTGAACGTGTTCCAGAAATCCTCCTTCGATTAAGCTGTGCTGAGCCTTGCTGGTTGGGTAGTGCGGGATTTATTCCTTTCTTCTTCTCTCTGTCGGCATGTCAGCCCCACTCTAACACACCAGTTCAGCATGGAGGCAGCTGAGCATGTCCTTATCTGAATCAGGACTGCCTGCCCTGAATGTCTCCTCTAACTCCACAGGGGCACAGAACCTCAGGAAACCACTCCTGCTCATTAAAGTCCGCTGCACTAGCTTTGGGACAACTTAAAACTTTTATGTTTGTAGGGGTAAAAGTCTCAGGCAAGTTATCAAATGGCAGAAAGCTGCTTTTCCCCTTTGTTCTCCAAGCAGGAGCCTGCTGTCTGTAGCAGAGTGCCTGGGAACACCATCTGACTGAGTCCAGGGTGAGGGCTATGCAGAGAAGTGGAGGCTCACGTGGCAGCAGGGAGCAGAAAGCCCTCCAGAAGGAAAGGAGAAATTGCAGGGCCAGATCTCACTGTGATGACTCAAGTAGCCCTAAGCGCCACACCTAGAGCCAACTGAGTAAGAGGAAGGAGATGACTGGAAAGGATTTATTATATTAAAGCAAATTTCCCTGTAGTTTATTACAGTCCTGCGTGATGTGATTAATTATCAGAGATTTTAAAATACCAACTTATATAATATTATTATGGAATGATTCTGAAACAATTTACCACAGCAAAAGTCAGAATTGTCAACACAGCAGTGGTATTAAATCACTTTCTTTCAATATGTATTGGTATTAAGGCAAATTAGATTAGTATTAGGCTCATTAGATATGTTAATATTTCTGCTCTGTAAAGTCCCAGTAAGTGATAAACTAATCTTTTCTATAAGCAAAAGACTCATATTCTTGTGCTTCATCTCTAAAGATGTCAAAATCTTTGCATTTTACAAATTTTATATGTATAGTGAAGAATTACTACACAATCTGTTCAGTAATTCCTCCTGTCACAAGAAGAGTAATTTCTAATCCAATCACTTGGTACTGAGAGGAAAATGTTCAATAGGATTGAAACCTGGCAATTTCCTCCCTACCATTTATTACTGGGATTACATCATAAATGAGTTTGAACTACCAAGATATTAAAGAGAAAGACAAATATGGACTGAGACAGAGAAAACAAGAATGGAGGAGCTGTTATTACCCACTGCTGTGTAGTTAATTTTTTATTTTCAGTTTTGTAAACTGTAGATACTGAGGACCATGGACAAGATGACAAAAAATTAAACTTGGTAATCACAACATACTCAAAATACAATTGTTTAGACTTTTCACCAGCCTCCTGATTCTTATGCTCCATCCTAGGGAGGCTGAGTTCAAGTGTGTTGATCTCAAGCTTTCAATTCAGCTTAACTGCAAACACATATGCAGTCAGGTTTTCTTACTCACTATACAACCACCTTCCCTCTTTTCCAGCTTTTGGAGGTTGCTCAGATGTGTGCTGCCACTTGTGTTTTCCTCCTTTTCCCATCAATCTCATGCCCACAATGTTTCCCTGCACTATTTATTTTCCCTTCTACTATTTATATGCACCACTCACAATCTGACTCCTACCCACAGAGTCCTTTCCCTGTTGGCATCTCTCTTGCTCCCCACACTGTTCCCTATTGTTTCGTCCTATGTGTTAACATAGTCCACACCATCCATTCACTCTCACCTGACCCTCATTCAAATGTTGCCCTCCCTACAGAGGCAGCCAGAAGGAGAAGATTGTAATTCCTTGGATAAAGAATTGGTTGCATGGTCACATCCAGAGGGTAGTGGTCAATGCTTCAGAGTCCTGGTGGACATCAGTGACAAGTAATGTCCCTCAGGGGGCCATATTGAGACCAGTCTTGTGTAGTGTCTTCATTGCTGAAATAAATGAAGGAATCGAGTGCTTTCTCAGCAAATTTGCTGATGAATCCAAACCAAGCAGTGTGGTTGACACTTCTGAAGGATGGGATGCCCTTCAGAGGGACCTGGACAAGCTTGAGAAGTGGCCCATGGGAATCTCATGAGGTTTAACAAGACTAAGTGCTGGTGCTGCACCTGGGTCTGATCAACATCCAGATCTTGACCAGACCAAGAGCAGCCCTGCCCAGAAGGACTTGGGGTGCTGTGGGTGAGAGGCTGGACATGCCCTGGCCATGAGAACTCCCAGCCCAGAAAGCCAAATGTGTCCTGTGCTGCATCCAGAACCCCGAGGCCAGCAGGGTCAAGGAGGGGATTCTGCCCCTCTGCTGTGCCTTCATGAAACCCCACCTACAGCACTGCATCCAGCCCAGGGGCTCCAAGATGGGAAGGACATTGATGTGTTGGAACAAGTCTAGAGGAGACCAAGGTGATCACAGGTATGGAGCACCTCTCCTATTTGGAAAGGCCGAGAGAATTGGTTTGTTTGGTTTTTTCTTTTTTAGCCTGGAAAAGAGAAGGCTTAAAGGTGACCTGAGACCCTCTGGTACCTGAAGGGAGTCTAAAAGAAAGATGGAGAGAGACTACATGAGCATGTGGTGAAAGCACAAGGGGAAATGGTTTCAAACTGAAAGACAGTAGATTTACATTAGATACTAGGAAAAAATTCTTTACTGTGAGAGTGGTCAGGCACTGACACAGGTTGCCCAGAGAAGTTGTGGATGCCTCATCCCTGGAAGTGTTCAAGGATGAACACTTGGATGGGGGTCTTAGCAACCTGGTGTAGTGAAAGGTGTCCCTGACCATGGTGAGGGGAGCAGAGCTAGATGATGTTAAACCTCTCTTTCAACCCAAACCATTCTATGATAAGTTCTATTGAGGGCAACCATATTTGTTCCAACAGGAATACCGTATCAGTGGGAGAAGTTTCTCTTGGAAAGGGAAAATATGCATCTACTGCTATGCTGATAGTGGCAGCCATCCCCAGTCCTAATAACGGAGAACTAGGAGACATATTAGCAAACAGAGAGTGGAAAATGAAGGAAGACAGTAAAAAAAATCCACTGATGTTTCAAAAAAATGAGATATAGTTTAATTTAAAATAAATCCAATAAAAGCAGCTATAGAGTATTAAAATCCCATAATTCTTCACTGGTAACTGTGGCTTACATAATTTCACTGATGTAGAAATCACTATGCAGTGATAGTCACTGCACAGTATAGTGAAAATTAGTTTCATGTATTCTTCCTTTTCTAATTCCTATCCCTTTTATAAAAACCCACATGAGCATTCCATGTGAGGACAGCAATTCTAAGGTAAGGCAGTAAAAAGTTTCTGTTTTCTATAAATGCCGGCAGAAGGTTAGGGGGAATATGGCCTATGAAAAAGGAATAGTAACAGAAATTGCTTTCTAATTCCTACTAGCACTTGGAGTAGATACGTAGGATGATAATGTCCTTCAACCAGCATTTAAAAAAAACAAACCACTTACTGGGATGAAAAGTAGCATCCTACACATTTCTGGGCTAAATAATGCCCCTGCACACAAAGTTCAAGAAGATCACATTTATGAACACACCTTAAGGTCAAGGGACAGAGTGCTCTTCCCACAGAAATACCAAGGAACAAACCACAATATCTCTGCCGTTACAGTATTGTATTTACTCCTTCCCTCCCAAAAGGAATAAACCTGGAGAAACAAGTGAGCACAGATGAGGAAGGAGGCAGTCAGTAATCAAACCCAGACCTATGGAGGGCTATTTCTACTGTCACCACTTCCCATGTCCCTCAAAAATCAACAGAAAATGTACAGCAGAGGTGTAGTCTGATTCATCTATTCCTTTGGTGGTTATCCAGGCATGTCCTCTTTGAGAAGAATTACCAAGCAACTGTAAGATTTGTCTAGTTTCCTATTAGACCAGATCTATAGGGAAGCCTGATTTTAATTAAAAACAATCATCAGGCTAGAGAATTTAAATGTTCAATGTGGGCCTTCAAGCTTCAAGATATTTCCTGGTTTTTACTGCAACTTTTGGTTTCCCAAGATTTCATTCTCCTAGAGGTCTCCATTCAAGTCACTCCCAAATACTGATGATTCTGGCTTTGGTTCTTCTTAAATCTTGGCTTTCACACTAATCTCCAGTTCTCCCACAATTTAAGGGTTGTTTTTGTTGATGAGTTTTTTACCTAAGTTTTTTTACTGATACAATGTTGTTATCACAGAAATATTTTATATATCAAGAGTTTGATAAATGCTTTCCAAATCCAAGGCAGGATGCTGATGAAACCCTCCATTGAGTTCTGGAAGTGAGCCTAGAAATATCTCCAGAGCCAAGGCCCCCAGGTAACTCAGCTCTGGGATATATCTGACAGATAGTAGTTAGCATCTCTAAGCTGGGACAAGGAACTTTCAAATCATAAGACATTTAAAAATTGAAAAAGGATCTATTTAGGCATGGCACCTGTGTGCCCATTGCTTGCTTCTGGGAGCACAAATGTTAATGTATTGTGTCAGACCTGGGAGGTATACAGATCTGTTGTTATAAGTAGCTTCTTCTTAAACAGAGTCTCAGCCTAAGATTTCTCATGTCTCCATTAAGCAAAAAAGTGATTATTGGTTTTGTGATTTGAATGCAGCCTTGCTCTTACAGTTTATTATTTTATCACTGCAATGTTTCTTGAGTCTACTTTGGTCAGGAACCTTTTCTCAGATTCTGAGACATGTTTCAGGGAAAGCCAGTGCTCTCCAGAGAGATGAGAATGTTAAATTGTTTTTTATTTTCTGCTTTGACAAAGCAAACATTTTCAACTCACAGATATCTGATTTGCAGCTTGTTTCCTCTCTTTTCAGCTGCACTCATAGAATTATGAAATCACAGCATGGTTTGAGCTGGAAGGGACTTTAAAGATCATCTAGTTCCAATGCCCCTGCTGTGGGCTGGGATGCCGTTCACTAGATCAGGTTGCTCAGGGTCCACTCCAGGCTGGCTTTCAACACTTCCGTGGATAAGGCATCCACAACTTCTCTGAGAAAGATAGGTCTTTTTTCTCCTGACTTGGAAATACACTTCTGGAAATTCACAGCAGACCTGAGCCACAGCACTTTGGGTCTTAGGGCATTTCCTTTCTCAGGTTCTCTCTCCCTGTGCACTTACTCTCTCCTCACCCCTCATGCTACAGCAGCAGCCTTTACATTCCATTTGCCCCAGCAGCTGTCGGGCTTTGGATGTATTACCACCCATTTTTGCAACACCTGTCTCATCCCAGCAGCAGTTTGGATGAGCAAAAGTGCTTTGGTGTGCAGTGTGGTAAGTTCTTGTAGTGTCTGGATATTGCAAGTAGCTTATTTTTTTGGTCTGCATTCCTGTTAAGAAGCGTAGCAGATGAACAGGATGAGCTAAATAGTTGTTTGCACTGCAACAACAGGCTGGCAGTTATGTAAAATACTTTCATGTGCAATCTCCTCTGATCCTCTGCTGGTTCAGAGGAGTATTATGGCCAGATTCAGCACGTGGGCTCCTGCAAACTCATTTTCATAAACTAGGGCACTGCTAAGCATAGAGGAAACCAAGGCCAAGGTTGCTCTGTTTCTTCGTCCTCAGCATTTACCTTTTCTTTCTGCCTAATCTCCTGTCTTCAGCATCTACAGTTTAATCCTGTGGGATAAGCACAAGACCTCTTTACCAAAGTGCTTCTACAAATACTGGTGATACAAATCACCTTGCAGAGGCTACTTCGGAGTGACAAGGTCTGCTGGCCAGATCAGTAGGAGTTGCTTTAGCATATTATTCTAAAATGGGATTAGTTAAGTAACTCTATAGCCCAATTCAAACACTGAGCCCAATTCACTTTTCTTAGCTTCCCCCCTAGAGTATCAGCTAAATGGCACTGATTAGGCATTCAGTTGACCATTTTCTGAAAGGCGTTCAGGTCAGTTCTGGATCATTCACGGAATTCAACAGAAAATTAACAAAATGACCAGCTAAGTGTATCTCTCATGGGCAGCAGTGGTACACATACAAATATTCAAGCAGCTACTGAAAAGCTGCTGCTTATAGAAGCAGAGAACTATTCTATTGCACAAAGACGTATTACAGTCACAAGGAACAACTATTTTAAATCATCAATAATTATATGTAAGAAAAGCAGTTACTTTCATCAAAATATAAATATTCAGATGCATACATCTAAGCAAAAAACTATTTTTCATTAGGATTACCAGATTAATTTGATTAGGATTAAAATTCATGCCTGCTTTTTATTAATACACATCTGTTAGCTACCTAGTCAGATAGAAAGTCCAATTTCTTATAGTATATAATGGAAGGATAAATGTTAATGTGTGCTAAAATTCAGTGAAAAAGCACTGATAACATCTTGAAATATTTATTAATTACAAATGTAAATCCCATGTAAATAATGCTCTAGAATTTTTACCTTTAGATTTATGACTCAAAAAATTGTATTCTTTATCAAAGATTAATCTTGACAATTTTACTGTTAAAAAGCTATGAAATTACTATGTAAATGATTATATTTTTATTTAAATACTGTCAAATAATAGTGCTCTTAATTCAAAATTACTTCAAAATAGTGGAAGGTCATTCTGCATTTTTAATAGTTGTCCTCACAACAGCAAGGAGACTGAATATTTTATTCAGAAATCTTTTGCATACTCTTCATTGCATTTTGAATTGTCTAGGCAAATGACTCTCAGCTGACTTATTCAGAAGTCTCTTTTTAATCTGTTATCTGTTTTGTTCTAGTGCATTCACTCCAGTGTTACTAGAGTAGAGTTCCTACTCACCTCCAAAGTAAGAGCCGTCTGTCAGCTTCAGCTCCTTGTTGGATTTGGTGATGACACCAGCAACACCGTGTTGAATGAAATACATCTTCTTACCCACAGCCCCTTCTCGAATAATATAATCTCCAGGTTGGAACACCTCAAATCGCAGTTTGCTTAGCATGGCAGTCACAAAATTTGGGTCTGCATTAGCAAAAAGAGGCATTGTAGCCACCAGCTTCCGACAGTTGAAGTTGACAATTTCCTAAATGGGAAGGAGACATCATAATAATGGTCAATAAATATGTACAAGATGATGGAAACTGAAAAAAAACTTTTCTGATTTCTTCACAAAGAATTTCTTTATGCTCATATTGGACTTTTCTGTGTTTCTGTGCTCACGTTATAACATATTTTCACCTGTTTCTAGTCAAATGATGGAAACAAAAGCGCAGTCTGACTTGTATTTCTGAGGTTAAAGGTTGTCTTCTTCTGGTGACTTTTCACATGTTATTTATTATTCCTGTTGGAGTTTGAAGGGACAATATGACAGAAAGTTTAAAATTAAATAGGAACTGCACTGCTTGATGGCAAGATTGGCTGTTGCAATAACTGTATTAAGTGATGAAGTTATACCAGCCCTGCATTTCCAAATATTACACCAGTAACATCTTTCAGTTCTGAACATATCCAGTAGTAATATAAATATACATTACAGTTAGCTACTTGAAATCCACAGGAAAATTTCCTTCCCAGTTCTAATTCTTTTTATGAACAAAGAGACACACATTTCTTGCCCTTCAAAGAGATGTGTATGAAGTAGACCCCTATATGCAGAAAGCACTACTATTTTTCTAGGGCCTAAAAGGTTTCTCCTACCAAGGAGAAACTGTGTTTATATTTACAAAGCACACTATAAGTACATGTACAGGAAAAGATTAGTATGAAAAAAGTTGTAAATGTCATACTTGCTTTAAATTAAAAAACAAAAACTGAAACAAAACCCTGTGAACAATTTCTGAAATATTTTCAAGTTCATTCTTGCAGACCTCATATTTTCTTAGGAAATTAACATGGTAAGTTGCCATTACAGATTTAATGTTGTATTGAAAAACTGAGGCTAATCAGTATTACACTTGGAGAGGGGCTCAGGCAGGCAATATCTACTGAGGCAGCAAACCCAACATGACAGGAAGAGCAAATATAATCATCTGTATATAAATGCAAACAGGGCAAATAAAAGAAAAATACAGCCAGCAGACAACTAACTGCTTTGCAAAACTAAATACGCCTTTATTGTCAGTGGCCTACCCCTACCATTTCTTACACTAATCCAAGGCTTCAAGATTGAGGTAAAGGAGACATTCTACCTACCAGTTTTCATTTCCTTGACTGCATTCCTGCTGGAAGTGGCTTTTACAACTTCCCATGCACCTGCTGTCTCATATATCTCTTATATGCCATGCAGACAACTCCCTGAGTGGGAAGGTCTGATACACTTATCCACGGATCAGACAAATTCCTTTCCTCTCCTTGTCCCGCAATGTAATATCCTGCTTGCAGACATGTTAGGGAAGTTCAGGTAATTTCACACCATAAGCAACAAAACCACAGTTCATTCTTCAAATCAGTCCCTTTGGATCTGGGAAAGAAGTGGGAGTCCTCCTCTGAAGTGAACCTATTGGCTACTCAAGTAATTAAGAACCAAGTGCATGAAGAGTGAAGAGAGTGAAGAAACAACCACCTTTCCCTGCACAGTTACATGCTTTCCAAAAAAATCTAGTGGGATTTAGCAAATTGGAATAAAATGTCTCACAAGGCACCCTGCAAACTATTCTCCCTTGTAAAAACACATGGTAAATTTGATGCAAGATATCTTCTGTTTGCCTGAATACAAAAATTATCTCAAGTAACAGCACTGCAAGGTGTGAACTACCAGATAGGTGACATTCAAATCTGTGAATACTGCTGAGTCAGTAAGTCAAAAGGGGTAATCCCAAAATAACCCTCTAAGTATATTCTTTATGAGGCAATAAATATAATGATGAGATTCCAACTGTCTGTCTTTTTAAAGCATGAGGAGAAGCTTGTTTTCCTTCTTGTTCAAACTCTGCATTTCTCAGCAAAGCTTTAGCCACCACCTCCCTCCCAAAGGAAAGTTATTTTCTTCTCCCACTGCTAGCAGCATAGTGGCATCCCATGAGGAGCCCCAGACTACATCCTCAGCTCCCTGTGGGACTGCCTTGCTGCTGTCTCCACTGATGCTGGCAATAATTATTACTTGTCTTGGCTTGCTTAGGGACTTTTCAGTAGGCTTGCTGCTTGTTTTCTGTTTCTGAAAGTGAATAGCTTGTCTTGCATGCCCATTCATACAGAGAAAGGAAATTACTAAAGAAAGCAAAAATTGAATGGAAATTATATAGAAGCTCGTGGGGAAGCACAGAAAAGGCTGGGAGAGCAGCAAGTTCAACTCCAGTCAAGATTAGAACTAAAGAGTAAAAAAGACTTGGGTGGAGTAGTACTACAAAAGAGAGAATGGGAGAAAAACAGAAGGAGGGAACAAGAAGACCTAGGAAAAAAAAAAGGCAGGAAGCTTGACTTTAAAAACAGATTGAGAAAAGAAAATTGCTGAAAAGTGAGAGCATGAGAACACAAAACCTGGAGAATAGGTGACTGGAGTGAAAGCTGAGAAGTAGGGCAGATGGAAGTAAACAAAAGGAAAATTGAAAAAAAAAAGTTATCCATAAAGTAATTTTAACAGTATGATAGGACACATCATACATGATATATAGAGAGGGGAGAATTCAGACCTGGATGACTCCTTCATGCAGAGCTAGTCCAGCCCATCCAGAAAGGAATTCATCTCATCTTGGGAATCCCAACAAAACACACCCTTGACAGAGGATTTTCACCCTTGGAATCTCATGTCCTTTTATGCCTCAATCTTCTGACTACTCTTCTCTTGCATTATATAATCTGTATCTGGATATACTCATGTATACACACACATTATCCTGCTCAGCCTGAGTTGCCTAATGAAGGTACCAACATAGCTACAAAACCACCCTGCTGTGGTAATTTCAGCTGTTATTCCTAGTAATGCATTCATTGTGTTGATTAGTTTTCTGTGAAAGTTTGTGCTAAAGTACAAACTTCCCTTATTTAAGATGTTAGAAGGTGGAAAATTACTGAGGGAGAAAGAAATGTGTCATTTTTAAGTGCTTTGTTTTTCTTTAAAGTGTTCTTTTATTTAAATATGAGATCATTCAGAGCAAGTAAAATACATTTCCCTGAGTCTTAATCACAGGCAGTTCTGCAATTTCAGGTTCTTGTGTATTACTTTAAATATCATCCTGGGGAGAAGGAAACAGTAAAGATTATGAAAGTATTTTATGTAACTCAGAAAGTACTAGGAGAAAAAGTTCTGTGCTTTAAAAGAGAAGTAACAAAAAGCAAAGTGAAAAATTAAGACTTGACATTTTGTACATATAAAAATTGTTCACTCATATTTATCTTTTAATTCTTTGGAGCTACGCTGGAATCACACTATGCTGCCCAATGTGATATCTTAATTAAATGAGATTTTGTCTCACCTCTTCTTGAAGAGAATACCAAATGAAGCCTGAGAAAAGGATCAGGGAAGAAAATACGAAATGAAGCCTGGGGAAGGGATTAGGAGTGCATTATATAGCTGAAATTGTTAAAGAGCAAGAATGATTTAGAACTACATGGAGCAAGCATTGATCTATTCCAGCTGCTGATCTCTTACACAAGAATTAAGTCAGAGGTGCAATGGTCTGCTTTATATAAGAGATTGGTTCAGTAATTATACTGGCTTCTGCTCCTTTGTAGTATATTGGGTTTATTACTCATCTTAACCTTCCTGGATATTTTTTCAAACGGATGTTAAAGCATCAGATATTAATCATTTTTTGTGGGTTCAATATTTCTTGATGGCTGCTCTGAAGCATCTCAAGATGTTATAAAAGCAGTCACAATGCTGTCCCTGCTGTGACTGGGGTTTTCTGATGGCATCTCTAAAAGTTTTTAGGACCTCTTTTCCAGAAGACTTTTAGATGAATGTAGTGCTCTTAGTTAGACTGACTGGAAAATGCTGTTGCTATAAAAAAGGAAAAGATCTTGAAAGATCTGTGTGCCTGAGAAGTTCTTTACTTTTTCTCGATGATCCAGTTGAGCTAATAAAATGTACTACTTCCATCTACAAACTATATTCTTATGTGTAAGCCACCAAAGTCCATTTATGACTGCATAGAAAAATAGCTTAGCTATGTTAGGTCAGTTCTGCATATTATTGCAAAAATCTAGTGTATGACAGAAAAAATACACATTTTTTTTCTGAGTGTTTTTTCCTTTACCCTTTGCTCTCAAAGGATGCAAAATTAAATCAGTCCTAATTTCCTGACAATTGAAAGAAAGAAAGAAATCACTTTACTAAGGAAACTATTTTTTTCTCTTAGAAATAATTTGCACATGAAAAATTACTGAACCATCATTGAGGGAGAACTACAGGAAAAACCATTATATTTAGGGATTTGAGGTTGTTTAAGCAGGTTATATATATTTAAACCCAGTTTTAAGGAACTATATTCTGTATGTGTTCATGATTTCCTGTAATTCTTTAACCCATTGGTCAATTATAAACAAGTTTGGCAGAAAGGAGGCATCTCACTGATACTAAGTTCTCACAGGTTTTATGACAGCAGGCAATCAGGAGGACTAGGATTAGTACCCCACTGGGGGAATGACTACATCATTATCTAACAACTTGTTAAATGCCAGAAAATCTACATGTGGCAATGGGATTCAATATTCTTCATTTCTGGTGCACCTGAAATTGTTCAAATTGCTTTGACACATTCTGTTGAATCATCTATAGAGAATGTATGACTTAAAAATAAATTTTGCTCAGAGCCCTTTCCTGTAAGTAACAACAACTATGTACATTTTTTCTCCTTGAATGGGATTGCCGTGATTTTCCATTTTTCAATTACATTGATCAGTTCCAACATAAAGAGTCTGCTTAAATTTTGCTTACAAATATGGTAATTCTTCAATATTGTGTCTAGAGCCGTGTAAAGAAACACTGTTCTTTTTTATTCAGGACTTAATATTTTGTCATTCTGTTAATATAACTGGGTACTGCTTGTGTCTCTTTTAAAAACCTCCCTGTCTAGCCCCTTTGGTTATATATTTTAAACCCCAAGTATGCCCTGGTCTTAGGTAGCCCACATATCTGACCTACAGACAAAGAACAAAACCTGAAAAAAACGTCTGATCTCTAAGGCGAAGAGAGTCCATGGGATCCCAGTTGCCTTGAAAACCAGTGACCAGCCTGCTATCTACATTTTCAAAGTCCATCAGTTCCCAAGACCCTCAGTATACCTAGAAACAGCTTATCCACATGCAGATTTGCCAGCCAGCTGTGAGATAAGCTTAGGCAAAATGAAGGAAGGAATACATAGGCTTTGCAGCCAAATAATGAATGAAATTCTGATTCTACCAGGACTGACAGGACTGAGTCAAAGCAGAGGGTTTTTTCTGTCTAGCTCTGTTCAACTCAGATTAAGACAAGTCAACCCTAAACAGAGCATATGGTAGCTGGTATTGCTCTCTCCTAAGACGAAGCAATCTTTTTTATGCATTTGCAATCAGAAGGGATAAAGATTTGACCAATTATATTTTCTTGGCTTCGTTGATTAAATCGTTGGCCTTCTGCATACTTTTCTGTCGTTCCCTTCTTGATTAGAATTTTCTATTCAACTCATCATATGCATTTTTTATGCTTCAGTATTATTACTACATTAAATTCAAATGCTGACAGAATAATCCTTTTGAGGCAATATGGTTCAACCAAACCTCCAATAAAGTAATTCTGATGAACGATATCCATCTTTTTCCCAGCTTGTTAATTGATTTAATGGAGTTTAAGGAATGCAGTTCTGTGCATCTCAAGCTCCTCCTTAGATTGTCCATTATATTTAGAAGATTAAAAAAGAGAAAAAGAAAGACAAAAGCCACAATCTATCCACTCTTTCACTCATCCAACTGTTTATCTGTTCTTTAACTATTTTAAAAAGGAATTTAGCTTTCATCTTCTTCAATGTTCTCAAATGTTCTATGCTTCTCAAGTTTGGTTTCCAGCTGGGAAAAGGACAAGTGGCTTTAAGATAGGAGCAGCAATGCAAGCCAGTGTTTTAAAGCAGTCTTTAAAACAGAGATAGCCAGTCTAATTTCAAAACCCTGAGAAGTCCTGATAATTCAGATAAGTAATTAAAGTTTGGGCCAGCTGACCAATCTCTTCTTCTTGAATGTTTTACCCTCTGAACTGTTCTGCCGAAGAAATCTCCTCTACATCTGCTTTTAGTAAAAAACACACAGTTTATTACAGAAGGTAGTATGGAATTAGTGCTGTACCGTAAGAGCAGTTGCTGTAGAGACTGCTCCCTCTTATTAACTGAATTGTTGTATTTGCTAATTCTATACAGTATTTAAAAAATACTATCTTGGGCAGGGGGCAATTAAGGCTGAAATCTTTGTTAAATAGGCATAAAGAAGTTGCCCATTATGCCATTGAGAATAGATTTAAACACATGTATTTTAAAACTGTAGCAGAAATGAATCCTAAGAGATGCGAAGTTGAAAAAGTCCTATTGGCATCCATATCCTATTGGTATCCATATGATATTAATATTTTGTGTTAGCACATGGAAGGCACAAGTTGGACATCACGTTTGCTTTGCAATGAATGAAGCCCACTTCATGTTTTTCTAAACATTACTTTCAGTGATTAAAAAATAGGAGAAAGTTTTGCTAATATTCACAAGCCTTTGTCTGTTTTGCTTGCTCACAGGTTACTATCTACTGCAGCACTGCTTTCCCACTGTCTTTGGAGCCTCCAGTCACCTCCTTCAGCTGGTGATCTGCTGGTTCTGGAAACCATTTTTCACTTCTATGCATTTGTACTGAAACTCCAGTGGTAACACTTGCCATCACCAATCAATATGTGGTTGACCCTGTATGTGTTCTGTGCGATAGTTACTATTTTTTAAATCTACATCCTCCCAAAAAATTAGTTCAATTGCTACTTACAGCTTTGCTCAATGAAGACTACCTCTTATATTCACCAGAGTCAGTGAGACTTCACCTGATCACCACAAGAAAAAGGGTTTTGTTTTATAATAGTGCTGGAAAGAGTGCTGGAAAGAGTGCTGCTGTTCTCAGGACAGTGCTTGATTCACCTGACAGCAAGGGATAGCAATTGTGCATGAGAGAAAGGAAAAAAGGAGACAGTGGAGCTTCACAAAGGCAGCCTGAGTTACGCTTGTGTGAATCATTGTGTAAAATATATTGATTGGGGTGTTTTATTGTGTAAAACCTGTTAGTCAGAATGCAGGACAGCCTGAAGAGTTTCTCTCACTTAAAAAAGGGAACCCATGAAGAAAATAATTTGTGGATGAAAGCAGGGAGGAAAAAATCTGTGTTTGAAGTTATCAGGAATGACTGGGGGCCAAACCAAAATATGAAGCAAAGAACTAGGTGGTGGGAAGATATAAACATGCCTTAGAAGAAATAGAAGGCCATGGTTTGGATACAAATTCTCGTGTTATTTCTGATTTGCACTTCTTTGATCAAGATCAGAAACTGAGGCTGTGAATGCTTCCATGGAGAGTTTATTGTATTCTCTGAAACAGGCAAGGAATTTCTTCTGCTATTTCACCTCTCCCTCTTTGTCCTCTCCTCCCTTCTTCAGTCCCCCACGTACTGCAACCCAAATGGCCAAAACTGAGCAATAACAAAGTTCTCAAGAGAATGTGCTTTATCTACACCCTGTGTGTATGATTTAGTTGACACAGTAGCAAGAACAACCAGGAAAACAGTTATTTAAAAATCAATGGTGATTTGTTCTCTGAGTTATTTTACAGCTCTTGAGCAGCTCTTGATGAGAAATACCATTATCTTGTTAATTGCTAGGTTAACACTTACTCTTCTTATTATGAATTAAAAGTCCATTGGCCCAAAGGCTCTCTATATAAATTTATTAAGTGGCTTAAATTAAATCTTACTGATTATACTGGATAAATCCCAGTTAGCTGAGCTTGAAATATCCACACTGAAATTATGTTTACTGTTTTTTAAGTACATTTCTGTTTGCATCTAATTTGATTAGTAACTATTCAATAAAGGCCTACTGTATATTATATGGGAGAAACACCAAACTCCTAACTTTACCTAATGCACAAAATTTAGACATTGTTACACAATGTACATTCTACATTTTTAAGTGGTAAAAAAGAGCTGTTAAAACGAATGAGAGTTCAGATTTCTTAGGCAAATGTGTGACAGGACCCTGAATGCCTGTGTGTGTGTGTGCTAAAATATTTAAAATGCCAGCTATAGATGTACACATCTATATATAACAGAAGGATATAAAAAGAAAGATAAGGAGGATGCACAATCCCTTTCTAATTCTGACCTGGCCTTCGTCACTGGTTTGCAATGTGAACTGGGCCAAGCTAATTGTAATACCATTTGAATTTGCCTTCTAAAGGAAACTACTGACAAGGGTGCTGGAGTGAGATCAGGTGCAAGGGATCTTAGGTTGTGAGTAGCAACTTACAGTTCAGGTGTAAGAAGCCCATGACCCACATTGAGGCCACTGCACCAGAGCCCAGGCATGGAGAAGTAGAAAAATACTGAAAGTGCTGAATTTAGAGCCCTGGTTTACAGTGAAACATGAGGTTGATTCTCAGTTGTAAGGGTGAGACATGAAGAGATCCAGAAAAGTTATCAGCAGATCATAAAAATGAAGGTGAAGTTTCTGAGTATAATTTAGTAAAGTGTCAGCCAGACAGCCCTCAGGACAGGATCTGGTTGAGAGTACCACTTTGGCTAATATTGTAGCTGCAGGGAAAATAGATGAATAAATGGCAAGCAAGTTGTAAGAAGTGGAAAAAATTCTGAGGAGTGCAAATGGTGACAGCAAAAACAGCCTCTATGGCAGATCACGTGGAGCAAAGACAATCTGGCAGGAGTAGACTAGTCAATGTGTACTAGTAATAACAGCTAGAGTAAAACTAATGCATCAGACTTTAAACATCCAGTAGGTAGACCCACTAAATAATGGCATGGCATCAGAGTAACAAAGAGTCACTTTACAACTAGGATCCAAATCACAGTCAATACTTAACAGATCAAGGATGCACAGGACATGCTCAGCTTTTGTACATTCTGAAAAGTCTTGTTCTAGAGAACATGGAGAAGAAGCAGCTGTGTAAATAATAAAAAAGAAACCAGGGAAGATACCTACAGCCTTCTGCTGTCTACGTTTACTACTGTTGCTCTGTTAGCTCTCTGAATGCCATCACTGAGGCCTCAAATACTTGTGCTTGTGCTTCCCCTCCAGGATTGGACATTCACTTTAAAAGCAAATGGGCCTGATGACAGCAGGGCACTCAGGAACTGCCATTACATTCTGTGCATGAGACCAGCCAGCCACGGAATGCTGGTCTTTACATCAGTTTAATATTCTTTTTCAAAACTATTTCAGTTCATCTGCTTGCCTGAAGTTTAAAATTTATTTAACTATTAATAGCATTTATTTAAATTTTATATATATATATATATATAATTTAATTGCTCACTTAGTGAATTAAACACAGGCTGAGGTTTATTTCTGTAAGAAATATATTCCTGTTATTTATTCAGAAAGTTCTTCTAATGATCTTTAGACTATATTTTAATCTCTACCTTTATGAATAAATTTACCTATATTGATTTTATATCATGGGAGGACCCCCTAAACCCCTTGTAACTACAGTTCATCTTAAGGTAATATATTACAAATATATTACCTTAAGATGGTGACATAGAAAATATGTTCTGAGATATATGGCAACAGTAGAAAGAAGAGAGACCAAGTCAGAGGACCTAATGCAATAGATGCACTTAGTACTATGCAGAGATATCAACAGAGTATTAGATAGCATTCTTCTCACATAGGTATCTTGGACACGTGTTTGGATATATGTGCCAGAATATATGTACATATGTGTGTGTTCATGTGTGTATATATATGTGTGGATACACATATGTCCCATACATGTGTTTATATATGTACATGGACATACCTATGTGTCTACAAATGCACACATTAGCACACTAAATGAAAAAAAAAATCAAAGTGTAACTAATTAATGTGTCCCATTAGAACTTAGTTATCTACCTAGAGGTTAAGACAATTCATGTAAGAGTGTGTGTTTGTATAACCCAAGTTATAATCTCCAAGCAAAGAGGTGAGAGGAAAGAAGATTCTGCTCTGAGTCCCAATTATGTTCTTTGGAAATGAAATGTCCTGATGTTCTATATTCTGCAAGGACACATGATCTGTATCTATTTTTGGTGAACATCTTCTCACATGGTGGCCTAAAAATAGGCCAGCTATGAACTTTAAATAATGGCTCAGGAAGGGTATTAACCTCTTTCTCACATTCTAAGTTTGTCCCATTGCTGCAAGTATCAATATTATGAAGAACGTATCTGGTATTAGAGAATGACAAAGCAAGCTCCGTAAACCTCCATTTCTGCTTCTCTACAGATGTCTTTGCCTCTTATTTCCCTTCAAGGTCTGTCATATATATTAAGCTGTCTGCACACAATTTCTCTTGTGACAGCATTTCTCTTCCTGTAAGTAGTGAATCTGTTTTCTGCCAGGCGTTAAAAAGCATGAACTATTTCATTTCCAACCCAGCAGGGTGGGAGACTTTCTACTCTTGGTGAAACATGGATGATTGTGAAAACTCATCTTTTCATGAATACACAAGTGTTTATTCAATGTGTAGTAATGACTGGTATATTGAGTTGCTGGATTTTTGTTGTGGGGACTGTGAATGTCTGTATTAGCTGTATTTCCCAAATCATCTATTACAAGTCCCAAAGCATAATGCAAATTTTTCAAATGTTTCTCAATAATTCTGCTCTTTTGTTACTTTTTTTAATAGACATGGATACATAGTTGCTTCCTGATTTTCAATTTAGTAAAAAAAAATCATCACTATGAAGTAAACCTAATTTTTTAAAACAGGTAAGGAATACTCATGAGCTCACAAAAACAATAGTTTTCAGTTGCACAGTTATCCAATGATGGCCATACAGTCTAAAATGAAAACTGCAAACTGCTAATTATAAAGAACGTGGCTTTTCTTTAAGTTTATATATTCACCTCACAGGTATTTATTTTATCCGCAAGGTATTTTAGTCTTCTAGCAAGGCATCATTCATTGCTTGAAATGTACTACAATGAGTGCACAAACATGCAATGATCGGGTCATAAACTGGCAACTGTTCATGTTTTAGGGCACCTCATTAATATCCTTTCAACCAACCACAGGGTTTTTTTGCTTCTAGCAAGTGAGGTAAAAGAAAAATGGATTTATTGAGAAGAAAATTAACATAGACTTCACAGAGCAAGCTGGGAGATTAAAATCCCTTTCAGGGACTTCCTTGCCCCTCAGTGCTCTACTACTACCAAGGCTGGCTTAGGATCCAGTGCTACCACTGAGCCAGGACTGTGTGAAGGTATCATGAAAGAGGCAGCGGAAACAGATAAAAATATTGCTTTGAACTCAGTCCAAGAGCTACCAGGAAGTCTGTACCTGTACTCATGGTGTCAGGCTCCACATTTTGCACAGCTTTTAGTTTCACTCATCTCTGAGACTCTCATTAATCACTAGAAGTATCACATACTAAGTTCGTTCTGTGTTAGATACTTATCTTTAAATGAAACAAGTGTAATTAAACACCTTGTGCATCCACATCGATGCTATGTTTCATTATTTAGCCCTTTGTAATAATTTCAAAATTTTTAATACAATTTCCATTTCCATTTAATCCCTTATATAAAAATTCTTCTTAAAAAGAGATTACGCTTCCAAAAGATTATTTTGCAACTGCAGAGGAGACTCCTGATTTTTCAGGTACTAAAAAAATATCCAGATTTCAAATTTGACTTACCTGCAAGACAGTTTCTGGAGAAAAGATTTTAAGTATTTGTGATACGTGTTTTCTAGATAACAGCAACAATACAAAACTACAGATCAGATGGAGTTTTGTGCAGGTTTCAAAGCAATGTACAATTTTTTTTGTTCAAGTAGCACCAGGAGGAAAGTAAAACAATGATTTAGCATTGCCTTGAAATGCAGAATTTAACTTGGATTATCTCCCACAGCTTTAACTAGATTCACCTTCCTAAATAATTGGTGTACCAACTGGAAATTAAGTTCATTAATGTGCAATCAGAAGAGATTTTGTGCTCCGTTGTTTTTTGCTCCCCTTGTCTCTGCCTTTGAGATCACATGCTTTTAAAAGGCAATTCCAGATTTATGCATGGGAAGTGCTGTGTACCCTTCTGTATGCTGTTACTACCATAATGTGCAACTGAGTGCATAAAAATAGGCACATGCTTTCACTTCTGCATCAAACAGTTAATGGCATATTTATGTCCTCTTGCTGGTGGTGAGTCACAATTCTAATCTTTATTTGTGGTGACTTTCATGGACAGTGGCACATTTAAAGGGTGTCCCCTCAACACAGAAACTACTGTATTACATGCCCCCCACAGCATTTTTACTGGTTCCAAAATGTGCTTCAAAAGCGTTTAGCCTGCTGTGTCAGTTTTTCTTGGCCTGGCTTTTGGTAGCAGGGGGCCATAAAGATGGCCTCTGTGAGAAGCTCCAGAAGCTTCCACCATGTCCAGCAGAGCCAATCCCTGACAGCTCTGAAGATGGACATGTTGCTGGCCAAGGCTGGGCCAAATAGAGAGGTTGGTTACACCTCTGCAGTAACATATTTAAGACAAAATCAAAACAAAGGGGCATGCAGTTTTTTCCCAGCCAGTGAAGGAGAGCAGGTGAGAACATGTGAGGGAAACAACATGAAGACACCAAGGTGTTGGACACCAAGGAGGAGGAGGAGGAGGAGGTGCTCCATGCACCAGAGCTGAATTTCCTCTGCGGGCCATGGTGAGACCATGGTGGAGCAGCTGTGCCCCTGCAGCCCATGGGGTCCACAGGGGTGCAAAGATCCACCCACAGCCTGTGGGGAGCTGCCCATGCTGGAGCAGGTGGATGCCTGGAGGAGGCTGTGATCCACTGAGAGACCCAGTGGAGAGAAGAGGCCCCTGATTCCAAGCTGGAGCAGCCTGGCCTTGGAGGTCTGCACCCTGTGGACAAGTGACCCAAACCAGAGCAGTTTTGGTAGAACTGTCTGCCCTGGGGGAAGACTGGCATTGCAGTCATCCCAGGTTTGGGATGACTGCTGCTTGTGAGATTGGAACCACATTGGAGAAGTTCATGGAGAGCTGTCTCCCGTGGGAGGAACCCCACAGCAACGCAGGCAAAGGACTCCTCTCCCTCTGCAGCGGAAGAAAATCTCGGTGATGAAGTGACCAAAACCCCACACCCTGTTCTGTGCTCTGTTTGTGGGAAGGAGGGAGGGGTTGCAGGGAAGAATGGTGTTTCAAGGGCTTATTTTGTTTCTCATTCCCCTCTGATTCTGTAATAAATCCACTAATAAACTCATATTAGTAAATTCAGTAATAAACTCTAAGTTGAGCCTGTTTTGCCCTTAGAGTGTTTTCTCCCAGTTCTTATCTTGACTCATGAACCCTTCGTTTAATTTTCTTCCTCTTCTCTGCCCAGCTGTGGCAGGGGAGAGCGAGTGAGCAGCTGTTGTGGGTGCCTGGCATTTGGCCAGTGTCCAGACCATGACACCTGTTTTTTGAATATAAATTCCACAGTGAAAACTCAAGGAAAAGATGTTCACTCTGACCCACTTCCATTGATGAGATTCGTAGGAAAGGGATATGGGCATGTCTGTACTGTGTATCCCTATCTTGTCTAAAATATGTTTTCTACTGGAGTATTGGCTGCATCCTTCCCTCTGCTTTCCCCCTTCCCATGCTTTCATTATGGAAGTGCCATGACTTTTTATTAGAAGTCTATGGGAGGAAAATGGAGAACCCTGGTAGGTACCAGAGTGCCAGATTCTGCATCTCCTAATCTTGACTTAAGGGAGACAATGCAATTTCCAGCTCTGCATCAAGAATT
Organism: Grantiella picta; assembly: GCA_013397955.1. NCBI lineage: Eukaryota > Metazoa > Chordata > Aves > Passeriformes > Meliphagidae > Grantiella > Grantiella picta. The sequence continues at coordinate 561,897 of VZRM01004627.1, forward strand.
TTACTTTACTTATTTTTCATCTATCTTCAGTTATTCTCTAAAGGGTCCAGAGGGACATATGTTAAATTCTGCTGTTTTACTGTAATGGAATCATAGTCACAGTTCAGGGGTTAGGGAAAACATCATTCAGTTTTAGCTAAATAAACCAAAAATTTCCACATCCTACCAAAAAGGACATATGTCAAGCCAAAACAAGCATGGTATTAAAAGAATGTGTGTACATAAGAAGAACTAACTCAAGAGTTATCTGAAGTATGTCACCATTAGTATTTTTAATCTCCTAAAAATCATCTATCTCCAATTGCAAGAGCATATTCAGGTCTGATGGAAATGAACACCTTGTAGTAGGCACCAATATGCAGCAACCTCCCTTTGCTTTCACCAGAAAATGCATGTAGACTAGAAAAATGGGCTTGACTCTTCCCATCCACTTCCCAAGCACCACTTGGGTATCAATTACCTGAGTAATTCTTTGGTCTGTTAAAAACTGAGAGATGACAGACACTTGGAAGCACAATCTTTGGCATAATAAGGCCATGGGTGAATTTTGCCTCTGCAGGAAAGCTGCTGGTCTCTCATTGCACTGGACCTCGTGCCCACAAAGACCTTTCCAATTCTGCTCTTCAGATGCCTGAATAGCAGTTCAGACAGGAGCAGGCACAGACTGGATTTACTTTTCTATAACAGGATTTGACCTCTCTCACAGTATTCCTTTTACATCTAAATAGTTTGGAACTTTTCTCAAAAAACTTACCCTTCTTTATATGAAAGACAACTACTGCACTAAGAATTGGGCATTTGATTTGGATTAGTGTATTTGAAGAGCTCATGAAAGAACTGTCATGTCTGAAATATTTATTAAACAATTAAAACAAAGGGATCTCGTAGGTGCAGTAACACGACTATTCGAAATCATAACTACTGAGAAGTGCTGGTGTATTATTATCTGTATTATTGGAAGCAGTTAGATCTGCGACTTGTCAAAGCATGTCTCAGCTCGGGATGGATTTGCTAATAAAGCATGTCAAATACAGAAAGGACTGTGATCAAAGTTTCCTGAACAACGGGGAACAGCAATGGAAGTGGTTGGCAGTTCAGCCACAGCATGTACACTGTGAATGTGTACACATCAAAGGGCAAACACACTCCCCAGAGCTCAGCAAATCAAACCACATTGTCTTAGATCCCTGGGAAACAGCCTTCAGTGTGCACACTGTTTGTTACCATGTCACACCTGCTGGGGAAAACCACCTTAAAACACAATAATCCAATCACCTGGTGATTGTCTGCCCATTCCACATTAAAATGGCCATTTGCTGCTATTTTCAATTTTAAAAAGTTCATTATAATTCCTTCTTAGAACTTTTCTTTCAGGCTTGTATACTTGGACTGCAAATGAGGCATAATTTACAAAGATATTTAAAAGCCACCAATTTTCTTTTTCGAGATTTGTCAGATAAATAATGCTGTGGTATATCAGCATTTATTCTGCAAGACTGACATGCACCATAATTCACTCGTGATTCAGTACTCCAGACTATGAATTACAGTTGTACTTTATCTGTGCCTCTGAGAAAAAGAAACAAACAAAAATCACCTTTAATTCATTAAAGATCAGGAGACATTTAAATGACTTCCAGTGTTACTACATCCATAACACTGATGCATTTCTCTTTGTTCCTCTCTTTAAGCTTTATACTAAGGATCACTGCATATTAAAATGCAGAAAAGTACAGCGGATTGCAATGAACTAGTTATCTTTCTGTATTTTATGAGAAAAAATTATGGACATAAGTTGTAATAGAACCAAAATCTCCAAATTTGCATATTTCCCTGTTAGTATTTTTTAATAAAATAATTTGATTTTCTACTATTATTTTAGTATTTGAAAGTTCACAGCCCAAAATCAAAATGACTACACTACTGAAATTTTCAAAGCATTCTGTAGACTAATCACATCATATTTTGGCCTTATACTGTTACTCTGGAGATGCTTCATCCTTTGTGCACAGGATTATAGTAAAGCCTAAATAAGAATATATTGCTTCATGGTTTCTAAACATAAATACTAAATAAAAAGGAAGATATTAAAAAAGGAGGTAAGTTTTAATGGGGAAAAGGAGAAGGTCAACAATTAGGACAAAACACCAAGGTTACCAAATTGATAACTTTAAAATTGACTTTTAACAACACTAAATCATTTGCCTACAAAAATACCTGATTTATCTAAATGCCCAAAACCATCTGGTTTGGATCCAGTTTTCACTTAGATTCAATATAAATTCTAAGTCCAGTAATGGAACCTTTCCATTATTTTGTTGTGAGAGTACTTTCCTTACAAGAACTGTCACAAAATGCCACTCTTGATGCAATGCTAAGTACTGTGCAAGATGTTTCTTGGAACCTTGCACCTGACTCATTAGGCTGTAATAGGTACCACAAGGTACCTGCATTCACTATCCCTATGGGAACAGCAAAGGTTAAGGACTTCAAACAGGTCTGCTCAGTTCCAGAAACAGCACCATGTAAAGGTGAAGAAGCTTGTTAAAAAGAAGCTGCAAGAAGCTTCTTATGGTCTGGTTGGAAGTTACTGGTGGAGAGCAATATTAAGTGATACACCTAAATAAATGCATAAAATAATGCGTCCATTACCTCTTAAAGCTAGTTTTTACCATTGCAATTAAGAAAAAAAAGGTAAACTCAATGGTTGGTAGTGATTAAAAAGCAAATTAATGTTAGGAAATATTTCCATTATTATAGCATCAGTATGCTAGCTATGGACCTGGTGCACTCAGCTCTAAAAGGCTATAGTAGACTCAGGAAAAAAAACTGAAAATGGCAAGAAGAATGATCTAGCTTCCATGCAAGAAAGAATTAAGTAGAATATATCTCTTTATCATAAATAAAAACCCCACAGTTTAAGGGTGTTATCATATAAGTCTATAAAATCAACACACAAAGAGTTGGTAGAAACTGACTGTACTATCACTTTTGCTACAAGAATTAATGGCCATAAAAACCAAAAAACATTTGGAGCCATTTTCAATCCCAAAAGAAGGTGGTGGTTTCTCATGCAGGAGGGGTCAGGTCTGTGCTCCTTGACATAGGATGGTGTGGTTGCAGAGTGTAAGAATATTAGGTTACAGAATGCAAATAAATAACTGGAAGAGATGTGTGTTAAAAGGATACAGCAGTAAAATCACATCAGTCTCAGTGCATCCGTCGACCTGAAAATATTGTGAGTCTAGGAAAGTCATTAAGGGACACACCATTATTGCCCTGTTCTTCTCCTTCCATGGACATCCACCTACAGCCACTGCTGGTGAGGCCAATGGCACAGACAAATGCCAGAGTTGAGCCTTTTTGACTCATCTTGAGCTACAAGATTAAATTAGCAATGAATGTGTATTTAAACTTTTATAATTCAGGTGCCCTTTTGGAATATAGTTCTCTAGGTGTGTGCGGGTTTCATTGTAACTTCTTTTCTTTACCATCTCCATTTCATGTTGTGGCAGTTACAAAGACCATTTTTGGGATTAAAGCCTTCGGAGGCCAAATGAGTTCAAGACTTGTAGGTTAGAATTACAAGCTAAAAAATGTGAAGGTCAGTATCTCTATCTGCTGAAGAACTAGAGATGATATTTATATAAGGGAAACATGCTAATTGTTACTAATTTCTAATCACTACCTCAAAAAATGAGGGAGAGACACAGTTAATTGCAAATGCTATTAAAGAGGAATTTATTTCACATGTCAACTGCTGTTTGAAGATGCAGCCTTTTTTCTAAGCTAGTCAGCTGGGTTTTCTTTACTGTGAGAGCATGTGTGTGTGGGTGGAATGTACAGAGAGAGCTTGATGATTATCTTAGACTTGTTGCAGAACTTGTATGGAGCTACAGATAGGTTTGATGAATCCAACCCTGTATGGCCTCTAAGAAGAAATTTAAAATCTTTCATCCCTACGAAAATTGTAACTGCCAGGAGTCTCTTGATTATCTTATTCTTGAGAAGACTGGACACTTATTATCAGATAAGTCTAACAGTGAAAAGGGAATATGCTTTTCAGCTCAAGGGAAGTTTCTGAATTTAATGAAAAGAAACCCATCTTTTGTCAGAGAGCATGTGTCGTGAGCAGGTAGTAGCACATAACATATTGCAATTTATGGTTGATTCTGTTTGAGTGTGTAGAGCTAAGAGTATCCAATTAACTACATTACTAATGGACTTACATACCCAAATTGTGCAATTACCTAAACTGGGGAGAATATTGAGTTTTTTCAGTCTGATAAATGTCTGCTTTAGTTCCCAGTAATCAAACACAATCTCTTTGTTAATACCAGATTATCCTTGAAGCATACAGGTCAGCCACTAGTTGTTTTACTCTGATTTGAAGCACTTAGACAGAGCCTTGTACAATTTAAACATGTTCAGGATTCCTTTTTCCCTTTTTTTTATGAAGCCTTAGTTAATTCCCCACAATAAACATGATTCTATTACCCAACAGTGCTAGGCACTCACACACATGCATCAAAATCTTTTCTCAGATTTTCATTATTTTAATTATCCAATCAACTATGAATGTTCCATACATAATGTTCAGAAGCTCATTAAAATGAATATCCATCCTCTTTTACAAAGAAAGTCTTAACCTCTGCTATCAAGAGAGGTGATTGTCGTTCTCTGCTCTGTACTGGTGCAACCTCACCTTGAGTCCTGTGTGCAGTTTTGGGTGCCATAATATAATAAAGACATTAAACTATTAGAGAGCGAGTCACTAGGATGGTGAAGGGCCTTGAGGGGAAACTGTGTGATGAGCAGCTCAGGTCACTTGCTCTGTTCAGCCTGGAGAAGAAGAGACTGAGGGAAGACCTCACTGCAGTTACAACCTCCTTGTGAGGGGAAGAGGAGGGGCAGGCACTGATCTCTGCTCTGTGGTGACAGTGACAGGACCTGAGGGAATGGCCTGAAGCTGAGCCAGGGTAGAATTAGATTGGATATTAGAAAAACATTCTTCATCCAATAGGGTGGCTGGGCACCAGCACAGGCTCCCCAGGGCAGAGGTCACAGCACCAAGCCTGACAGGTTCAAGAAGCATTTGCAGAATGCTCTCAGGCACATGGTGTGACTTGGGGTGTCCTGTGCAGGGTCAGGAGCTGGACACAGGGGTCCCTGTGGGACCATTCCAACTCAGAATATTCTCTGATCCTATGATTCTGTAAGCATATACAGCTTTATTACTAGCATTTATCATGTAAGAATTATTTTTACACCAGATTTTTACCGCTAATTCTATGTACTTTAGCTATTTTTAATGGTTGAATGATCATATTTATATCATGCATAATTAGTTTCCTGCTAAAAAAAGCCCCCAAATTTTAAAACGTGGACCAAAAAGAAGGTCATCACTCCTAAAGAGAGCATAGCTGTGGAAATTTTCAGCCCATACAGTAAATTTGAATGGCTGAGAACAAGGAGTAGTGAAAACCCTGCAATTCTTTTCATAACATTTCATGATGCTATAATTATGCAGCAGTTCATATGGTTTCTTTTGTTCTGCTTACTCCAAGTGAGGAAATAATGGTTTCAGATTAATATCCTTGTCAGAAGCTACTTTGATCAAGCTAAGTATGTCCTGTGGAAAGTTTACCTGAAAGTTTACCTGAAAGTTTACCTTATGCTAAATTCCAAGTAAAATCAAATGTAAGATTAATTAAAAACTTAAGAAATGCAGTAAATATTTATTCTTCAGTGATACAGCTAGGCTATCTGTGCTATTACCTATTTTAGCATTATGCAGTTATTGGCATGTAAGATGGTAAAACCCATCCCATATATTAACAACTGTGTTCCACCTTTAAAATGCTCTGATTTATTATACATTATTTACATCAAAAAGCAACTACCTGTCCTACTAGATGGCACATTCTGAAGTGGTAGCTAAAACAGAATTTTAAACTATTAACTAAGCAAAATACTAAAGTGATGTTTTCAGGTTACAGTGCATAAACTGCCATGAAAATTTGGACAGATTCATTGAGAAACCTGTTCTGGCATTGCCAGTGTCCAGTTCGTATTTCTTCTCTTTCTTTTTTTGACCTTTCTCTGGAACATTACTGTGTTGTCAGCAGGGCAGTGTGCAACCTGATTGTGGCTAATTTTTTCTGATATAGAGAGAACAAACAAGACCTGCTAAGTACAGCATAACAATAGCAAAATCAGAAGCCACTCCTTCCATGCAATTCTATTCTTTCATGTTTTTAGGGGCTCATTAATTTTTGGAATTTTCCATGCTTGATCTCTCCCCAGAAGTGCTTTTTGGTTTTTATGGTTGACCAAATTTGCCTTGCTGCTTCTAAGCTATAAGAAAAAAAGGAGGGGAATCGGACAGGGCAAGAGGAGGGAGGGTGGAGGGGATGAAGCAAAGAGGGAGGCAGGAAAAGTGGAAAACACAGGTTATTAGAGTGCCACAAGTGCAAATTGCTGTTAGCAAAATAGTATTTTTCAATGGAAGGGTATTAGGCTTCACTTTTGAAGAAATACTTTCCTTAGAAACAGGACAAACTGTTTCTGATGTCAGTGACTGATGTGTCTGTACATTCTTCTGTTCTCTTAACAAAACACAAGCTCCATACTGGCCAAGACTCATGTTTTGACTGTCACTGTAGTATAGGGATCATTCCCACACTTTCCCTGTCCCACATGGTGGATTTTTATGGTACATTCTCCTCTTGACATTTCAAAATCTACCAAGGGGTTCTGCAGTGTAAACAGGTAGTGGCAATGCAGAAGTCAGAGCTCTCTAACTGCACGCCAAAAACAAACTCACAATATAAAGAAGAAACTCAGACTACACCTATGTTAGGGAATTAAGTAGGCCCAGGATATGGAATTCAGTCATGGACAATTAAATTGTTAGAACAATCATGGTTTGGCATGATTTTGACTTGAAGCCTCGTGCAGAGACCCAGCACTTTTGGGCAGCACTCACCATTCCCACTTGTCAGTTTGTCGGAGGGAGGCTACTACTGGACTTTAATAACAGAGCAATGGATGAGCTGTGACTTGGAAAGGCTCTGTTTCTTATGACTATTTTAAATATGGAACTTGATTGATTTTGGCAATGGATTGTATGACATGTTTTCCCTTCCCAACCAAGTGCAGGATTCACTAGTACAGACCATCCACCACAGACCTATCCTCTCCTCATGCCTCAAAACTTGAAAAGAGCTTGACCAACTTTCACACATCTTTCCAAAAGTACAGATGTCATCCTGTGCTCTGTTGTGTGTTACATATGCATTATACATAGCCATATATATACACACATATGGACATATATATAATCAGCACCACCCCTCCAAAAGCAGAGGCTATTAAAAGGCACTGAAAATTACACAGATTTCATCACATACCAGACTGTTCCACCCTCTTCTTGTTTCTTTTCTCTTTTCCCTTTTTATGCCCTCTTCTCTCCAAATTTTTCAACTTGCTGCTTCTTTGGTTTTGTTTTCCTCTCCTTTCAGTAGAGGGTATCAGCCAACATCCTTGAGCAGGTCAGGCATGAGCACAACCCAGCAGAAGACAGTGTGATTTATATTCCCATTAAGCAGCTACTTCTGCTGCTGCAAGATGAACACTGCCTTCGACCCACACAAGCAATGAAAATTCCAGCTGCTTCCACACATCACATTGCATAGCGTAACCCCAAAAACTGGAATACATACTTCAGTTTTTTACATTTTTTAATGGCTTGTATGTATAATATTCCAGCTTCCTCATTGTATGTAAACACCACCTTTACCACTGATATTATTTCACAAAACAAAACAAAGTAACTCTCTGTTTGAGGTGACTTTCAGTGGTTTTATCTGTATACGTGTGGGGCTAGCAAGTAGGGAAACCAGAAAAAGACTTTCAGTCAGGATCATTTTATTGTAGCCACTCTCTATTTTAAAAAGTGGTAGAAAAACAGGAGTTTCAGTCAACAAAAATGGTGGGGTTTTACACTTTGACAGGATTTCACCCCGTGTGCATCCTTGTTTGCAGTGACTCTGACAGACTGGTTCCTAATAGAGTGAAGATCTGCTTATTTCTTTGTGTCAACCTAGTATAAATTAGATTGTGCTGGTCATTCATTGACTATGCTAGAAAAGACGAAATGTTACAGAATAGAATCAGAAAGAGCATTTTAACACAGAAACAGCGAGGATACAAAATTTTTTCATAGCATGAAGAGCTATTCAGATACTTTAACCTTACCTCCCTGAGAGGATCATTGAGCTCATTCAAAATGTTTTCCTCATCAAAGATCTTTCCTTGGTAGCGATGTTCATAGTAATCATGGATCTTCTGGCGCATTTCAGCAGGTAACTTGTGGAACGACATGTACTGTTCCACTTGTTTGTACTGTCAGGATAAAAAAGAAAGGAAGACTCAGAAAAACGCCTCAGATTTTTGCTATCTAAAATCACTTACAGAATACAATTCATTCATGTGTCCACTTAAGCTTTACATATTTTATAAAGACAACATTTTTCCAAATGTCAGAAAACCTCACACAAATATTAGTTAATGTAATATTACTCACACAACAACACATCTATAAATTACAGAAACTGCCTGTAGCAGCAGAGCTAATATCCACATGAATATATAAATTTTAGAAGCCAAACTCTCATACTTATATGTTCCCTTAACTTCCAGCTGCACAGGAGCTGCAAAAACACACCGACACAATGTTTAGCCGTAGACAGGAAAACTGTCCACAGTGTTTAATCTCTGGGGCTGCTTTCAGGGAGAGCATAAGGTGTGAAATTTCAGAAACTGGCTATGATGTATTACTATGCAACTTATTAATGTTGTGTATGCTTATAAAGTTAAAACTTGTGGAGATAATGAAATAGAAAACATTCCTCAGCAGGGATAAAGAGGCAAGGTAAACTGGAAAAATAGGCATGGCATCAGGAAATAGAAACCAAGGGGAGAAAAAGATACCAGGATCCTGGAGGCTTAGAGGAGCTCACTTCATTTACCTTGTGCATTTGTTTTGTTTTTACTAGTCCTCTGTCCTGTATTCTGGGGGCTTAAGGGGGTAGGTGGTTTTTGCTTCCTTTTTTCTGAAGCCTTTTTGGACAGCAAAATTTTCAGAAAATAAAGTCCTGGATCAACAGACTCAGAGCTGTATTGTATCATGATAATCTGAGACTCATAAAATGGACAAATTGTCTAAATTGCACATAGACAAACACCACCAGAATAAGATTTTTGTCCCTCAGAGCCCCCATCGTTGTCTCAGCTGGAAAGGGTAAGGCACTGAGGCAGACTGGAATAAATCCAATCTCAGGCTGAAAGGTGAGTTAAAATTTGGCAGAAACGTGATTCACATATGTAAACAGCCTTAATGTATCTTTTTATTAATTTTTTTCATGCTTAATTAGGGATTTTAAACTGTTTTCAGTGGAAAAGCCAATGAAGTCCTAATTATGACTGGCACCTCTGTAGAAAAATAAAGCAAATGTGTAATGTACATGCCCTCCTTGCGAACTGCAGTGCGTATCCTTTAACTTATATCGTTGAAGATTGTTTGGTCTTCTGGAACTGAAATTAGCTTTTGCTCTGCAAAGTGGCAGAAGATTAGATGAGGCCATGTACACAGCATGCATTCCAAAAATAAGAGGAAAGTAATTTTGAATGGGACTAGTTAACACTGTATGATGAATACGTAAGAGTGATTTAACCTCTCACAGCTATTTTGCCCTGCTGCAGTATAAATCACATTCCTTAGATATGTGATTTAAATTTGCATGCTTGCCACTGGCTTCTGCTCTGCTATGAAGAAATATATCCATACGTTGTGGGTTAGAATCAGACATCACTATGGCCCCTAGGACAAAGGCTGCTCCCTCTACACAATCTCCTTCGCACACAAATGTGCTTAAGTAACGCTAATAACGAATAATCCTTTCTAATAAAAGAAATACATTCATTGAGATGTATCTCGCAAGCAAGCTGCAAAGGACTTTCATTCCAGAATGACCTTGAAATAGAGAAAATTCAAGTTACAAGGAAATTGCTTGGCCAGCAATTTCCACTGCTGCTTTTCATTAGTGCTGTTATTTGAACAGGGGCTTTCTCCCGCACCAGCAAGCTCTTTTCTTTACGAGGATTTTTGCTTACACATGAGAATTTGAGGGAAAAAGAAAAAATAAAACTAATAGGAATGTAGTGCTTATCACTGGCATGTCACAAAATGCTTGCAAATTAGTAACATATAGAATAATAGGGACAGCTGAATATTAGCATCCTTTTCTTTAAAAATCTATGAAGAAGTTAAAAGTCTTCCACAATTCCCATAAGTATTTAGCCATCTAAAATAATAGCAAGGTCCTTTTCCATACCTAAATATCTGAGCCTGTGAGTTTGTAGTATACTATCACTGTCTCTTTAATCAATCTTTTTGTAATATTTCTCAGTGTGTGATTTTGGCTCATTTTCTCTATCATTCACAGTTCTACTATTCCCTTCCTGATGTTCTTTTCACCTGTAGTGTTACCTCAAAACTTTTAACCTGCTCTGTAGACTTAAAATTTTGGTTTACTTGGTGGTTTGTTTTGGAGTGGGATTTTTTTCTACTTTTGTTTTGTTGGTTTTTCTTTTTTAGTTTTTTGTTGGTTTTTTTGTTTATTTTTGTTGTTGTTTTTGTTGTTATTTGTTTTGGAGTGGTTTTATTGTTTGCTTTGGTTTATGCACTAAATAGATGTCTTAATTCCACATTCATAAAAGCACCTCTGTTTTTTTATCACATTTCTGTAAAATAACTTTCAGAGCCCTTTGCAACTGATGCAGGAAAAATACTATAAAATTAATATAGTATCACAATGCAGAAAATACCCCAGTGAAACCAGTAAAACAGAAACCTGAATGCTGATCTTTCACAAGATATTTTAGTATATATGTTGAGCTACAGGATAGTTTCCTCATAGTGTTTCATAACTTAACTAGTTGACCTTTTAAGCTGGAAAAATTCTTGGAGTCCTAATAATCTATACAGCTCAGCATTCTGTCTTTGATACAATAAATGATATAAATATCTGAAAGACAGTAATAGTATCATGTAAAAACATGAATCTAAATACTTTGTGTACTGTGCCTGGAACTGGTCCCACCTAAAGTACCTGAATACTTTTCAGGCACAAGTGCCGAAGTCAAATTTTTCCAAAATGTCAACACTTAACAACTTCCATAACCTAGGTCCCTATACCCTCACTTGGAGATCCAACTTGAACAATAGGCCTTTTGCATTTCATACAATAATTTTGTCTTTGGCAGTTGAGCCTCACTTTTAAGAAAATTTCCCCAAAAAAACCGTATGCAACTATAAAAGTGTTTGTGCTCAAGTTCTCTTTCCTTTTACCAAAAATCTAATCCTGAACCTTAAAGTACATTCAAAAAATACTGTATTTTTAAAATACTATATAAAATAATCTAAAAAAAAATCACATATAGACAGGCAAGGAAAAAAAAAAACAACCCAGAAATGAAATAGCAGTTTACTGGAGATTTCTACCCAGTCAAAGCCATAGATTTACAAATACAAACTTCAATGAACTGTGAAAGAAAAAAAATCCTATATACTGATTTCAAATATGATAGCAAGCAGAGATCATTTGTGAACTTCTTCTTGTGAATCAAGCAAGTTCTGTCCCACAATTTAGATGCAACAAATCCTTCAGTACTCTTAAAATGGTTTGAAAATACTTGCCTCCCATGTGTAAAAGAATAATCTATGCAACATTACAATATGCAGAAGACTCAACTCACCGAGGAGTAGAAAGGTAAGAGGGGGAATTGGATTAAGATGAAGCCTTTCTAACTAACAAACATACTGCCTCAAGAAGCTCTGCGGTCTTATATATAGTCCTGAACCTTATTTTAAATTTCTGTCTGAATATATTCAGATGCAGTTTAAATCAAGTAATGTTAATACAAAATTATCCAGCAGCTCCAAAAGATTCTGTCTCCTGCTATTTCTCTCTGGAGTGTTTATAGACGGGAATAGTGTCTCATCCCAGCCTCATGCAGGTAGTCAATTCTGCTTTTTGTTCAATTTTTTTCAGAATTCAGACTGAATTTCAATTTTGTTCAATTCTGTTCAGAATTGGCCCTCTTCTCTTTCATCTGTTCTAGTCTGAGTTCATTTTTAGCCAACTGCAATTACTAGAATAGTACATAATATTTTAGCGGAAGTATCACCAATGTGTAATTCATACTGATATCTTTCCCATCTACTGGAAAACCAAGATGCATTGAAAATGTTGTTTGCAGTCATTTTATGAGCAGCTTCAGCACTCAGATTTCTCATTTTCTCCTTGCCACTTAAAATTGCTGTGCTCTTAATCTCCCAGTTTGTAACAGCAGCTTGTACTAGTACCTGAGTCCTTGGATTTTGAGTTTCTGAATTTCATCACATTACTACTACTTCAACTCTTAAAACTCAGTTCATTCTACTTTGATCTTTCTATAATATTAGCATCTGAAGCTTTATATCATCCTAAACTTCAGACCATAGTTTAGCACAACCCTAATAACAATATTATGCCTTTAGGTAATTTTCTACACTACAGAATCACAGAATCAATTTGGTTGGAAAAGACCTCTGGTATCATCAAGTCCAACCTATGACTGAACACCAAAATGTCAACCAGACCATGGCACTAAGTGCCACGTCCTTAAACACCTCCAGGATGGTCACTCTGCCACATCCTTGGGCACCAGCCCATTCCAATGTTTAATCACCTTTCCTATGAAAAAAATTCCTCCTAAAGTCCAACCTGAAACTCCCCTGGCAGAGCTTGAGACTACATCCTCTCCCTCCAGCTTAGTATCTCAAAAGCTTGCAATAGGGCCATAACCAAACTGGGGTGTAGACTGGCAGTAGTACATGTGATAGCAAAGGAAATTGCTGCCCTTCCCCAGATTTGCTTGTGAGAGAGCAATGACCTATATAACCTAAAGCAAATCAGTTTTGTGTATGTGACATGTTTTGATCTGCATAGCAAGTATCCATACAGAAGAGATCCCAGAAACATCTTATACATCCTAATACATAAATGATTTTCATATCTGTAATTTTTCATCAATTACTACTGTCAAAAAATCAAGCAAATCAAAAGGCAGCAAACTTGACTATCATCAAAACTGGACTTCGAGCAGAATCTTTTAGGATTCTCAAATAAGGCTGTTCTCTTTCTTTGCTAAGCAGTCTTGGAAAATGTGACTGGCAACAAAGATTGGATACCTTAGTTCAGCTTTTTCTAAGTCCCTAATTTAAATCAGTTATCCTGGCTGTCTCTGATAAACAAAGGGAGCTACTAAGGGGTAATTAACCTCATTCAAAAATTCATTTATTTAAATCAATTTTTCTATCGTGATACATGTAAATCGTCCAATAGATACAACTGAAGTTTCAGGTTGCATTGTTCACTCTTAAAACTGCTCTTCTACAATTTTAGCGTTAAAGAAAGAAATTTAATAAACTTGGGTATCAAAAGAAGAAAGTGAATGTTACAGGAAGGTTCTGATGAATCTTTAGTTATCAAACGCCAGGTGAGGACGTTTGTAGACTGACAGAAGGGTTTGGGTTGAAAGGGACCTTAAAGATAGTCTAGCTCCAACCCCTTCTGCCATGCATTTGAGATTTCTAATGGAAAAAAAATCAAGGGTGTGCCTTGTATTGAATGCTAATAAATGAAGCTCTTGCTGAGTCAAAATATGGGAAAGGTAGTTTGCCAACACATCAATGAATAACAGCTGAAAAAATGCACCAAACTACAGAATGCTCTGAAGTATAAAGGATTGCTTTCTCACCAAAAAAAGAAAAAAAATTATAAACTTTTCCCCTTTAAAAGTTTTTATTACTGATTAGACCCATGATTCAGGTGACTGACAGTTATCTAGCATTTCAGAAAACAACTGATCTTAATAAGTTTTCAAGCAAGCATTGAATAAAAAAGGACAGCCCAAATATTTTTATAGTATTTGAATAGCTTTTTAGTGGTAGACTGTTCTGTAACCACAGTTTAAAACACTAAAAAACAATTTTCCAGTACTTTTTAATCTCTCTGAATGTTCATTGGCTTTACACCTCAGATATATTAATGTCAAAGCCCTTCCTCTCTGTGCTATTGTGCTGTAAGGCCTTGAAACAAACTGAAGGAACTGAGAAGCTTTGACTCGCCTCTTGTCCTTCAGTTTGCTGAGCTCAAGGTTTTATTTTCTGCTCACAGATCTGTATTTATTTTTCCAGTGAAGAAAAGGGAAAAAAACATTCTGAAGTAGCTCAGGAGGACTGGGTGGGAGGGGGGCCAGGATGGGGAAAGAGGCCGAGGGAATTGTTTCAAAGCATATAAACACTCAGTTTAACATAACTTGCATATTCATGGCATTTTAGGCCCCTTATTTCTCTGCAGGAGGTACCAGACAGACAAATTTTGAAGAAAAGAGGGAAGGTTCAACAGAGATCTTGTGATACAAAACAGGAGGAATGGCATTTGCAACTGTATATCCAAACACAGTGTAACATTGAAGTTACCCAACCCAAAATGTAAGATTTTATAAGGTAAAATAACATTTTGTTGGGGGTTTGTTGCTGTTTGTTTTGGTTTTTTTTTTTTTAATATGAAAAATCATTTTCTTGGAGCTTATAAAAGTTAATGGTTTTCACAGAAAATTTTGTTTTGTGGAAAGTGTGCTTGTTATTAAAAATATCTGCCTCCCTCTGAAGCAGCACTAACACTGAGCTCTGGAGGTAGCAGGAGCTGTATGGACAGGGACAGAACTGAACGGTGATCACACATTTGCAGAGAACCACAGATGGGGAGAAGTTTTGCCATATTAACTGCCTGAGAGGTTTTCTGCCTCTTTCTGAAAATTATTCAAATGCATGGTGGATTTGGAAAGTGAACAATCAGGGAATTACACAAACTATTAAATATTCAGGAAACTTCAATTTCTGGCTAAACATTAAACATATAAAATAATATTCTGGTTTACAGTTGACAGAAATACCTGTAATGTCTACTACGCATACATTTGGCATTCAACTGCACGTTGACCTTTCACTCAAATTATGTTGAGGAAGAAATTAAAAAAAAACAAACTGAAGTTTCATCTGACCAAAAATTCACAGGCAATTAATTTTTAACCATCATATCTATATTTCATTTGTTGAAATTTCTTTCTGCACAGAAGGATAACTGCAAGTGCAATGAATGACTACTGAAAAAATTATAAAGGAGAACAGTTTTTCTCCTTACGAAAAAGGAGTAATACATTTTAAAAACAACCTGTCAGCAAAATATATTTTTTAAGAATTAAGGAATAAGATTTGCAAAATGCTGTACAAAGATCCCAGAATGAAATCATTTCCATTTAGAGATATTATTTTGAATTAAAAGATTTTGCACTTTAAAAGCATCTACTTTGCTCAAACACTGTGTAAGCTGTTTCAATTAAATTCTATTTTATTATGCAATGCTATTAAAATGGTTCATACAAATTACATTATTTCCCCCAAAAAGAATGTGTAATTTCATATGGCACATATCCCCCTTTGTAGGGTATTTTTCTCTCTCTCATATGAAATAAATTAACTTGCTTTTTCACTCAATCATTTGAGAAATTAGATACTAGATTTTTTACAAGCTTTGAAAATTATCTCTTTAACCCAGTATTCAATAGTGGCAACTTGCTAGCTGAGCTGCGCAGTTGGATGTCTGAATATCACATGGTATTGCTTCACTTTGCTAAATGAATAATCTAATCTGTATAAATAAAAATAATGTCTGAAAAAAAATCCCTGAGGCTTCTCCCAGGAAGAATTTGAATAATATTAGACAATCATAGACAGCAGGCTACACTTTTTTCCTTTCGCAGGAACTTCCAATCTAACATCATAAGTGGGTTCCGTGTTAAAATAATAATAAAAAAAATTAAGTTGCAGATTAATGGGAAGGAATGAGAATTGTATAGCTTATATTTATTAATGGCTATTTAACAAATTTTCAATTTTTCTTGTCACATTTATTCTGAGAATATGGTATGTTTCTCTCCTTTAGCTCCTTACCATGTCACCAGCTACAAGCAATACTCCTGACACGTAGTGGTGTAAATGAGGTAAAACTGGTATTCCTGCTCAAAAAAGATGAGCAAGCCATATTTCCAGCCCTGCCAGTGTTTGACTGGGGGAGCCTGGGAAGGGCTTCTAACCACTGCAGGGTATTGTTACATGCCTCTTCTCTGTCTCATGCTGCAAACGGTGCTATTAATGAGCCTGTCATCTGGATGGTGTAAGGTCTCCAAAGTTATCTCTTCTCTGCCATCATTGCCATCCTCACAGTCCAAACCAACTGTTTGTGTGCCTTGAGTTGCAGTTAAAGAGCCAAACAGGAATAGACTGGGTCTGCTGCTCTGTGTAAGCTGTGCTGATGGCTCTAGCCTGGAGCTGCAGCTGCCAGCAGCCAGAATAAAGCGGAGAGTATAATCATTGATCACCTCTCTTCTACCATGAGGGAATACTGCCTCACTAACGAGGATTCCTTATTACTGCAAGGACCTCACATTATGCAAACACAAGGACCTACTGCCCTTGGGTCAGGATCTTAATGGTTTTTAGATTGCTGGGGGAAAGAAACAAGAGAAAGGCCAAGAACACCTTCCCAAGATAGAAAGAATTCTGGATAAATATACTTAGAGCATTTAAGCTCAACATTTGTTCAATTTCACCTGCCATTTAAAACGCTCGATCTTCAGTAGCTGCTAATACGTATTTTCTATTTGGAGTGCTTATTGTCTTTCATATAACAGTTTTTTCACCTGTGCAGTAATGGACTTGTGGCATTCTGTCCTAATATTAAAAAAAAATCTCTTTAGGCTACTGCTTCATATGCACTAGAGGGCTTAAGTCAGCTTTTAGGCACTTGGCCATAGGGGCTCTTGCTCTCCAATGGAAATTCAACCAGGAATCAGGAAACATTGCTGTGCCCCTTGCAGGGGTTACTCCAAGTCTGGTGTTTGTACAGTTCATCATTTTATATTCCTTTTTACCCTATCTTTGACTGGTATTATAAGGAAAAGAGAGTAAGCTTTTGCATGTTAAAATACCTGCATGCTTTAACTGGGGAAAAGACTCCAATTCCTGTCCCTCTCTTGCATGTTTCCCCAACCACACTGGAAAAACAAGCTATTTCCATTTCAGAAACACACCTCGTTTATCTGTGGTCCTCTGGCCTACAATGGCTTTTTCATGAGCCAGCTGAACTTTAGAGCTGACCACCAGGGCACCAAAGGATGGTCTCTAACCAAATATCTGGTCAGACCTGAAGTTCGCACTACTTTTAACTCACAGGGTGATTCTCTGTCATGATAACTAAAAAATGAGTAAGCACAGATGGTTCTTACATGATCAGAGATCTGGCTGTGTTCAGAAAAGATACCAAGCAGTGCACCTGCCAGCCAACAATTTGGTTATCTTATTTCTGTAGTGGCAAAGTAATAAGCTCACCTGTCTATCCCACAGTCCCTGAACAGCTGAATTTATTAGGGCTCTAGAGATATTTCTAAACTCTGCTTTCTTTACTGCTACTTTACTTAACATAGAGATATTGTCACATAGAGAAAAACAGTTTATAATCAAACACAGACCAAAATACAATTCAAGTATTTATACTGAATGTTATGGTAATGGTAAGTTAATTTTTATAGTTCTTTATCATGAGATGAAACTGAAGTAATTTGTTTAGCCTAAAAGCTATCATCTGTTTACCATCTATTTTTCACTAATTACCCCCCAAAGAGTACTGTTGCTTACAAGAATGCTTTAAACTGTCATTTTACTTACAAGCAGTAATTAAACATTTCCTTTCAATTGTCACAAAATACACAATCTTTTATTATTGTTCCTTTCAATTATTGTAATTGAGAAATTAATTAAGTTATAGGGAGATTTCTGAATAGGATTTGTTTTCTTATTCTGTTCTTTATCTTGCAAAAATTTGCTTTTTACTGCTTTAAAAAGGGGAATAAAGCAGCATGAAAACCAGGATCAGTTCCTCTCTTCACAGTGGCAATGACAGGACTCTGATTTAATGAAACAACAATCAGAGCCCCAAGGCAGGAAAAGAAAAACATCTCTCCTCCATGCTATTATTAGTGAAACTGTATCAAGTCTAAGGCAAGATGATTTTCTTTCTTAATGAGAAAGATACTGTAAAGATGACAACTTATTTAAAAATATCAGATGTGCTGTAATTGCCTCCTTAGAGTTGCCAGTTTTGAAGTGAAGTTTAATACTTATCCTGTCATCTTGTACAATTTTCCTTATCTTTAAAACAATTCGAATTTCTTTGGTTTTGTTTTTTTTCCCACTTTTTTCACTTGACTGTACCAGTAAAAGAATATACAGAGAGAAGTGCCTAGTGGGGAGGAACAGGAGACAAAAGAAGTTATTCCCCACAAGCAGTCTGGGGAAGCAAAAGGAATCAGCTCATCTCTGCTGAATCACTTCTTCAGCACCTTTCTGGGCACAAGAAGCAGTTTGTGCAGCTCCAGGATCCACAACGGGGACATCTGTACTTGAAGATACCTTTGATGCTGGCTCTGAACACAGGATGAGTGTCAGTCACCTGTTTTCATTTCAGTGTAAGTTTTTTGGAATATGTGTTAAGTCTGCTTATCAGAAGCAGTGGTTTCCTGTGGCACGGGCTTCACCTCAACCCATTGATCCTGCCCTACAGAAACATTACATAATTCTAAATTCAGCGTGTCCCACAATGTCTTTAGCTAAATTGGCATGCTTAGCTGTGAGCATCTCACCCACAGGAAATTCAGTTATTTCAAGAAGCAAATCGAAGTAGCAATTTAGAAAAGTAATAAAGAAAAATGCATAATTAGGTAAAAATTATGTAACTTTGTATCTATTGTTTAATAGTTGCAATGAAAAGAAGAAGAAAAAAGTTTTATTAGCACTGTAATTGTTACATCTGCTTGGTGTTGTGCCAACAGCTATGCTACTAGCAGCACCAGCATACACAAGACAGAAACACTGGCACAATACAGCTGCTGATCCTGGTAATTTTATCTCTGATAAAACCTAATTATGGCTTCCCAGTTCCTTTTGTATTAATTAGTGAAAAATGCCAATTCATCAAGAAGAACCTGCCTTTTTAATGCATCCATTTTTCACTTCCATGTCAAGATACTTGCACGGCAATAAGTTTATCATGCATGGGAAGATCTGTTCAAAGCTAAAGCAAGAAATGAGATTCTTCAGTACGTAAAGTTGCTCAGTTAAAAAATGTATTGCTTTTCTTGACCTCTGATCAGAGACCCGAAGCTGGCCTTCCCTCATTTCACAGCAGCGTCTTAATGATGAGGAAATGGCTCCTCTAGGCTGGGCAGGGCATCTCCCAGTGCCTTTTCTACTTGTCTATTATGTGTGTATCAAGATAGAGACAGAAAATTCTCTTGTTCCTCACAGGGATAGAAACAGTGGTGTAGATGATCACATTCCACCTTGCATTTCCAAGAAAGTATAATCACTCATATAGGACTAGGGTGGTGGGAAACATCAAGAGTCATCCCATGCAGATGCTGCTCCTGGGGAAAAAAAGCCTACACAGGGCTGTTGGCTGCAATTCATCCATATCCTTGCAGGCATTTCACATATAAACACCTCAATCAATGTCATACAGATGCAGTACTAAGATTTTTTAAGACCCATAGGCGCTTAAAGGAGACCAGACAACCTCCACTCTGAACATGTAACCTCATTAATACTGTTATTACTTTATGAATTACTGTTTAACATATGCAATGTGAAACCTTGCATTTTTATTTGAGCATACAACTAAATACTGTAACACGATGCAAAGAGCCCTCCCACTTACAAAGAAGACATGAAGACTATAATTTTTTTAGGTAATCGAGGACTGTCAGACTGTTCAGGTCTCCTGCTTCATCTAAAAGACTGATGTTAACACACAGTATCACACATTATTAATGAATTCTTTACAAAGAATTGCAACGGTCTTGACAAACTGCTGTTCATGTTCACAGCTGCTGTGTTTCATTCATTCTTCTAAACTATCCATAATCTTTTCTTCTTTCCTCATTTTTATCTAGTCTTGAAGTATACACACTTCAGAGACATCCTTAGAGAAATAAATTTATGGCATCTGAAGGCTCCTCAGATAAATGACAGCCATGGCAGGAAAATAATACTCCAAGCAACCTTTTGTATTCGCCTGAAGAGCATCATTATAGACCTGACGGTTCCAGAGGAATGACTGTGAGCAACAGGATGTATTCACTTCTATTCCAAAATTATGGAACTTATTCACTAGGTACAAGAAAAAACAACTTCAATTTTTAATGACTTAATTTTTTAATTTGAGTAAAAATGAGATATATATGAGAACTTCAGGCTCTGTTAGGGATGGAAAAGCCAATGGAATATTCTTCAAAGAATAAATTTTAAGGCAATTTATAGCTTTCTTCAAACAAATAGACTAATGATTCTTGTAATAGTTCTGGCTATGAAGACATAGTTCAGTGCATCAACCATTCAATCATTCAAACCCATCAAATCTTACATAAAGAGGTCTTATTTTTTATTCTCCAAAATCCTGCAAAATGTTCTTAGTAATAGTGGGTTACTTCCCACATCTCTGTGGAGATTTAACTCTCAAATAAATGATGATACTGTATTTCTGTGCTGATCATCGCTGCAGAAACACTCAAGGAAAGTGTTTTATTTAGTATAGCTGGGTTCATTCAAAAATAAGTCAGAGAACTGTAAATTTTAAAGAAAAATAATGGAACTTTTTTGAACTAAGACATTTATTTTTTTTTCCCCTTCTTTCAGAACAAGAAGGAAAAATAGAGAGAGCTTTGAAGAAGTGGGCAAAACACCTACAGGATGCTATGGAAAAACCATGAAAGGAGTAAAAGGCTAATTAAGTATTCTGAAACAATTCTACAAACAATTCTAAAGACCTAATTATCCCTCATATTTTATTTCACTCAAAGGCATATGATTTATAAAGTTCATATTTATTTCTTCCCATCTTAAGTATTGTAGGAGCACTCTGCTCAGTGACTGAAATTTAACCAAGATTTACCTTCATTTTAGAGTCGAATAACAGATCCTTTACTTCCAGGGCAAGAGGAGCAATTTGCACTCCAGTACCACTGGCTGTGAATACGATAGTCTGCTATGGATATTCTTTCACAGGGCCAGTTGGTAATTCACTTCTGTTCTGAACTAGTACCCTAAACACCATTACCAGCATTGACGATGGTGTCTCATGGAAAGGCTGCAGTGAAGAACCCCTGCTGAAGCTGAGCAGGCATCTGCCAAGGAGGGTCCTTCCTGGTAGGCAATGCAAAATGCTTGGGTTTTTTTTCAATAAATATAAAAAATTTTTTTAAAAAAAGTTTGTGATAGGGGCTTTTTTTTTCCTTTTCTTTTTTAATGTGTGTATGGAATAGGTAAGTAAAAGATCACCATGCCCCTTTTAAGTCTTCCAGAGGTATTTGGTCAAGACCACAAGGTTTTGTGCAATGGCCATGAAGGTGTAGGGAAGCATTGCTAAGAGAACAGCAGTGCACCACCCCATAGAGAAAACTACACCTGGGCTATGTGAAAAACACTGGTAACAAGGTGCTGAGGCAAGAAAAGCCTTTTCCATTTCTATTTTGTTTTTAAACTGAATCTGAAAAAGAGCTGGAAAACTTAGAATGTTTTCCCAATAAATCAATATATTTTGAAGCTGTACAGACAGTGAAATTTTGAGCAGTCATAATCAAATATAGCACAAGGGCTCTACAGTGCTAATTCCCGAGAATGACAGAAACAGAATATTGCGTCCTCTAAAACTTCAGTGTTATGTAACAACCTCACTAAAAATAATAACCATCTAATGATTAGCTGGTAACCTAACAATTTTAAAATCCAAAGCAGAATCACTGCAAGTATAAGCTGGCACTTCCTTCTGTTTTTCACATCACAAATTGATGGACAAAACAGAAGCCCGCACTGCCACCCAGGAAGAGTATGTTAGAAATAGCATACAATGTATGTTATAACGTTAAACCTTGTTTTGAGCAATTTTCTGCCTTTAGCCCTGGTGTGTTACAGAAATCCAGGCTAACACACTGAGGAATCGGCTTCAGCTGCTGCAGATAGAGACAGCTCATTATCTCAGCCTGCCTGATTGATCCCTCCTCTGCTCAGAACTGTACTGCAAATTTAAAAGCCACATGCAATGGGGCATACACCTAATATTAATAGACATGCTACAGTACAGTGCTTTCATTGTTCACTTCTCCCCCACCCCCCCCCCCCCTTTTTCTGCTTTTTCACATTATTCTATGTAATTACATCACTGCACCTTGCCCAGGAAGCTCTAACTTTCTTGACATTAAGTGATACAGAATCGTTGGGAAAATGAAAGCCTTCTTTTCCTATCATGGTGTGGTGCAAGGTTTACGTGTGTGTCCTATCTAAATCCCACAAAACAGACTGTTTTTAAGGACAATTTTGAGGAAAAAGAGGGCAAATAGTCTCTGTCAGATGCAGAGACTGCCTTAGAAAGAGACATGAGGATTGGGGGGAATTCTGGTAGACTGAGAAACTATAAAAGAAAATAAAGCCGAGGTAAAAACAAGGAAGGGTTAAGGTTTATGTCTGTCCCAAAAAATTTCTGGGTTTGGCACTATTTTACAAGGTTATACTGTTCTCTACCGTCTTACATAAGTCATGAGCTCTCACAGAGCAAGAATCTGTTTCTTAAGTATTTTGCAAACAAATCTAAACCACAATCTTTCAGCAATAAAAAAAATATATTTTCATTTACTGAGTTACATATACCAT
The DNA here is from genome assembly GCA_013397955.1 of Grantiella picta. Lineage (NCBI taxonomy): Eukaryota > Metazoa > Chordata > Aves > Passeriformes > Meliphagidae > Grantiella > Grantiella picta. Next base: position 584,827 of record VZRM01004627.1, read on the forward strand.
TGGTTTTATTGTGCTATCACTTCAGTCAGAGTTACTCTCTGATTTTATAGCTTTGTTTTAAAATCAATGGACCAATACAGTCCATTAGGGTTTTAAATCTCTTTTTCCCTTTTTATACTAGTCCATTTACTTCCTTTCAGATTATTTTCCTAGCAACACTGCTTGAAGAGTAAATACTGTTGCCTGCCTTACAGGTGCAGCTGATGGAGCAGGGATTATCAGATGATATCTTGTCTCTGTCCATGCAAACCAAAGCCTCCTGCCTGACTGAATTGAGTAATGCGTTACAGTAATCCAGGTAATCATTTCCATTGATCATCCTCACTTCAGTTCTCTTTTATTATTTTATTTGCATTGTCCACACATACAAGGTGCATTTCAAAGTGAGGGGATATGCAGGTGAAAACAGAAGGCTCATCTTTATCTCTTTGCCAAAAATTCAGAGTGCATGTCAAATAATTTCCTAATTTCTTTCAGATAATGTCATGTACTGCTCAATAAGAGGTGCTTGTCAGACACCAACAAATCCCTCATTACAAGCTCCTCTGTCTATCACAGTTCTTCTCTAAAACAGGTCAGCACCCTCTCTCTCCCCCATGGTGCAGTCCCTGTTGTTTCCTTCTCCATCCTTGCTTCCTCACATATCCTTTGGCTCCTGCCATTTCAAAGCAATTTTTTCCTTGCAGGCATACCATAGGAAAAGCCACAGATGCCCTTCCTCGACCTCTGTTACACTGACCAGTCATCTTTTGGGGCTCACTGCCTCAACTTTCCTTTGAGTTAGCCTTTTGGGCTGCCTCTGGTGTCAGTGGTACTCCTGGCTGAGGTGAGGCCATGTCTGATGCTCCCTGATGATGCCCAAACGTGGGCTGAAAAACACCAAATGCTGTGCAGGAATGAAGCAGCAACAAAGACAGCTGGACTCTTCAGCCAGGTGGTCACCCACACCTCTCTCTTACTTACATTTCCTACAAAATCAGGGGAAACAAAAGCCTATGCCTAAAACAATGTGGAAAAATATAAAAGATAGGGAGGTATCCTACATAACAGAATTAACTCCATTAAATTCTAGTTAGCTAGCTTCTTTGTATGTCTGATAAGAGACACCCAAAGACTTCACTTCTCATTTAAAAAATGGTCAGTGTTTTCTTCAAAACTTCATAACTTTTATATTTACATCAAATTCTGAAGTGAAGCTCTGCCTGAATATAGGCAGGCATCCAGTACTGTCCGTAATACAAGGCATCTGACAAACAAATATTTTGTCTAGAAGGAGATTGTATGGATACTTATCTGAAAATGACATTTTCCTAACTCCAAACTGTGAAACCCTAGCAGTATAGCAGGAGGAATTTTTATTAAAAAATTTCCTTTTATTATGCTTTAGTAACTGGTGTTATAGAAAAATGTTTTCTGAAGGTTTTGTTCTTTTTTTCTTTTGTTGTTTGTTTTTTTGGTTTGGTTTGGTTTTTTTTGTTGTTGCAGAAGATGTAGGAGGTAGGTCTGGTGTATTTTATGAAAACAAATGGAGATAAAAGCATTTCACTTCTGTATTTATTACTGCTTCTCTTTTCTAACAAAGGTTTCTTGAATTACATTTGCACTATTTTTTTTTCCAAAGTTAGTAACCACTTGGACTAAACTGTTAATTTAGCACACAAAACAATACAAAGGGTTTTTTAACACATTCATTTGCAGAGAAAATGTTTAGGTCATTCTGTTATCCTCTGCATTCCAAAGCATTTATAAAAATTGCATGTCTTAGTTACACAAATTATTATGGTTTTAAGGTAGACATGCTTTAATTACTTGAATATTGAGAAACAGGGTCAGGTTGGAAAGAACTATAATTTAAAAGTCAGTATAAAAATAATCAATCCTTCTTTCTTTCCTTCTTCCCTAACAAGGTAAAGGAAATAATCTTTCACAGCAAGGATTATTTTCTCACTCCTAATGTTATATTAGCTGATGTTGACTGCTATTTCCTTCTACCCATCTACAGGACAAAAGCACAATAATTCTAGTGCAACTGGGATAATTTCTACCAGTTATAACTATCTGGTGTGAATCAGAGAGTTTTCTCTTGATAAATTTGTAATTTGTGCTGTATTTGAACAGAAAGTTTGAAACCCAAAACTTAGTTCCTTGGTTTTTGTTTCTCTCTTTTGTTTATTTTTAAAAATCTATTTAATGTGGGAACCTATGGTAATTACTGTGGAAAGAAAGCAGATTGTGTGTAAAATCTGACTGTAGAATAACTTCATGTCTTCACAACTAATTTTATATAGTCATCATGAGCATGGTTGAAATTGTAATGAGCTTGCTCTGCAGTTTCATATGGAAAACTGTTAGAAACCTAATCCATAATGCAAGACAGCAGAACTCTTTATAGGTAAATTACCCACAACAAAGCAATAAATCAAAGCCAGTCCCATCTGTCATTTTAGAAGCAGTGGGAGTCTATTACAGTTTGGCACAGGTATGATGCAGCCGGGTGGAGAGCCCTTGGCTTGCACAGGACCTGCTACCACGAGGAACCAATAACCTTTTGAGAGAAGAAAGGCAAAAATAACCAGCCTGATTGCCCCAGCAAGATTTACCCCAGTGTAATGAGAAACCAACCCACAATAATGAAGAATCAGGACAAAAGAGGAGAGCAGTATAGTGAGAACATTCTGACTGATTTACATTTCTCTCCAAAGTCTTACCCTCAAACTAAAAATAATATTCTGTTCAACTTGTAAAGAAACAAACATGTTTATTTTTTTACTGTTGCATCATTAAAGGTGAGTAACTTCTGATTTTTGACTGGGAGAGGGAAAATATTTTTTGTCCTCACTCTTTGCAATACCATCCATTATTCTTTCCCATTTCAAAAATTGGGAAGATCAATGTCAATATCACAAGTATGTGCAGCAAATGGTAATCATTATAAACACAAACTGATAAAGATGAGAAAGAGAAAGCAAGTTGTGGCAGTGAAGGCCTCAAAGTGGCGCAAGAAATATTTTCCTGTTCAGTGAATAATCTTCTGTCCGCACAGCCTACACTGGTTCTCACGGCTGTATTTACATATTCATTCATATGTCAGTGGGTTGATTTCATGATGGCCTTAATTATGCATCAAGTTAAAAGATGTGTATAAATAAAAGAATTAATGTACCTACAAGTTCTATTATGTGCGTGTTCTTTCTCGTAACAGTATGCATCCTGTGAAATGAAGTATCTGAACTTTTTTTTTGTGAGATGCAGCTGTTTTTTCCCTTTCAGAATGTTTTGCTATTCAGCGATACCAGGTATTTTTTAATAGCTTGCTTTATTCTAATAAATCTCATTGCTTTCTGCAAGGACCAATAAGACTCACAGAAGCCAGGAATATTGCATCTACTATTTAGCAGTCTGTGACCTGATGTATGCCAAAACAGCATAAGACGATTCAGAAATAATCCAGAAGCCAAGACTTACAAACCTTTTTCCAACTAAAAGGCACCCTGGACTTCCAAATAAAGTCACAAACCCAAGAATTATAACTACCAGAAACAATCCACAAATACTGTGATATCCAGTGACTCTCAGTTATGCCTAAATATTCAGAGAATAATGAATTTTCTCATTCACAGTACTGCGATGATTATATGGCTTTTGATATAATCAATACTTAGTCCTGAAATTCTGACATTGTAGAAAACTGTTAGCAACTCTTGTACTTGATCATTCATAAAACACTTCAAAATTTGTTTACTATTTAAAATACTTAACTGTGGCAAAGCGAAATAGGATATACACCTGTGTAATCTGATGAGAATTTTCTAAATGCCTGCAAAACTACAGGCTGATAGTCAGCAAAAAGGTTTTGCTCTATTTTCCTGTTTTGGATTTTTTTCCCAAGTAGGTATAACTCCAGGATAAAGTAAACCACCTCTCATTTTCCAAAATAAATAATTCCTTTGGGGTGGCAGGTATACTGTAGCACTGCTGTATAAAAAAATACAAGATTTATCTTCCAAGTGGCTCACCTCCAGCAGTCTGAACATGGCATGACCTATTGCTAAAATTAAGGTTTATAAATAAAAACAGACTATTGTTAGGTAAAGAGTCACAAGTGTTACAGTATTGTCAAATTTTCTAAAAACTACTACCAGTACCAGAAAAGCAAGATTTCCATTTTTAAAAACAATGTGGGAAACATGAAAAGCTACTGAACTTAGAAGTCAGTACTTGATGAGTACTTGGCTGCTCAGATTAGACCAGATTCAGGAATAACATTCTAAAATGTCACTATTGCAAGTTCAGCTAAAATTCAGGTTCTCCAATTTCTATTTTGAACATCTGTTCAATTTAAGAAACAAAAAAAGCCATAAAACTTAATTTTCAAAGATTTTTATGAATGGCATATAACACGTAGGTCATGGAAACCTCTGTCTGTTTCACTCTATTTCATCTTACTCTTGACTCCAGCAAGGGCAAGCTGACAAATGATTATTTACATGTATATGAATATTTATGTTTTGTTTAACAGTATAAGTATACCAAAAGCTGGTGTAAGTCCAGTCAGATACTGGTGTGGTCGTGAGTTTTCCATAACTCTTCCCTTCCTATGAATTTCCATCCTGACCAGAACTGCCATTTCCTAGACTCCAATGGAAATACACAAATCCCTGATACTTACAGATGTCATAGCTACAAATATCTAAAATTTTCCAGAAACGTTTCCTGGGAACCAAAGCAGTATTAATGAACACTCCAAGAACTGGTGTCTGCCTTGTTCCACTTCCAGTTTAACCAACAAGTGTTTGAAACTTGAGAAAACATGGAAGTGCTGTCTCCCATTCCTCTTTAAAAAAATGCAGAGGCATCACTGGCCACGGAATCTTGATTTACTCTGTGGCAGAGCCCCTCCACTGCACCCTAAAACAACTGCTCAGAGAAAGAAGCCTGAAGACATGGCAACCAGTTTTGGAAGGGAGGACCTCAGATGTGTCACTGCACAACGTGATTGAGTGCATACCAGAGCCTTCTGAAGGGGAAGGGAAATGGGAACATGCTCCATCCACAGTTCCCCAAAAACAAAATATTTGGTTAGAAGGTGATGTCCTTTGGGATATTGGGGATGATTTTAATTTTTTTCCATTTTCTATATGTATATGGTTAGATTAAATATTTTTTATATCTCTTACACTACTTGCAATTGGTAAAACTGCTCTGATTCTTTTCCCTACTTTGAAGACTTGTGTGCCTTGAGTTCTGTTAGAGAAAAAACAAAACACTCAAAATGATAGCATAATGAAAATGGATCAATAAATAAAATGAAATAATCCTTTTCCCCCTGCCCCCAGCTAATATCTGGTGTTTAATCAAACCAATTTAACAATCGTTATGCTATGAGACAATCTGTATGCTACTACAAATCTTGCCTTTATTAGCTTGTTGTTCCTCAATATTTTATGTCTATGACTGACATTAACAGAGAAAATATTAACCTATCTTCAATCGTGAAAATTCAGTGACATTCACAGCATTAGATGAACATCTTCCTATTAGGACCTGCCAATATCTAAAGGAAGCAATATTTAACTAATGATCTTCACCTCCTTGTCAAGTTACTGTTCATTTCGCCTTCTTTGTTTCACACGAGATTGTTAGCAAGCTTGGCATATGCATTTCCAATTCTTTCAAATAAATGTTGCCTTTGCAAAGGTAAAAATCTTTGAGACGTGCTGACTTCTCAGACATTAAAAAAAGTCAAAGGTGTTGTCATTTTGAATATTGCTTTTAGTTACTACTGCATTCCTCTTTGACTTACACCAAAGTCATGAAGGAGAGTGTTAAGATGACATTGATTTGTTGATTTATTCAGTCCTTTTGTAAGGTAGATGGTCTGTCAAACATTATTACTGAAAGCAGAATATGGATTGAGTACACCTGCCTTGGACTTCTTTCTCCTTTGTCAGGTATTAGCCCCTCACTAATTGATACCAGGATCTGATGTATGTATTAAATCTGAGAGGTGTTTTTTTTCTATGAAAACAGTTCCATTTCTTCAGCAGAAAAAAACCTGAACTTTGTTAGAGTGACCAGAATGTATCTACGAGTTCTTTTTTGTACGACTTCTCAGTGTAAAGGTTTACTGTCCGACTCCTACGTTTTATGGCTTAAAATCACCCTTAATTTTCTCTGATAAATTTTGTCTTTGGCCCATAACAGTAAACATATGGAGCAATATTTGCTTCCTTACCATATTTTGATTTCTCTCAGCATACAATGCTTGGCACAGGTCAAATTTTTAGATGGTGTTTGACTTATTTGGCTTAATGAAATCTCTTTCCTGTCTTCCCATGAGTAGTTCTTCCATTTTGAGCTATGTTTGCTCTAGTTTTGCATACCTTGAGCTTTGGAAGCATGTGAATGAGAGAGTTTTCAGCATATAGTTCATTTCTGGCTGCTTTTGATGTGAGAAGGACCAGAACTTTCCCTTATTTAGTTGCCTTCCACAGATACATTTGCAATCTTATTCAGAGAAGAATCAATCTCTTTCTTAACCTCCACTATCATTCTGTGTTGCCTAGAAATTCATGTTAATTTCGTTATTTTCCATAATTCTAACAAGGAAAACAATGGAGCCAATAAATACACAACTCTAGATATATATAAGTCTAAAAAAGAGATTGATCTTAGCCCTTAAGCCCAAAAAATAAAAAAAGTCTCTCTATCCAGATTTTTTTAATTTCAGAAGAAAAAAGAAAAAAAGCAATGAAGTATGAAAAAATGGATAATGGAGTATATTAAAACTCTGAAATCTGTAGCTAGACATTTGATTTACCTGTTTCTCAAGTCTCAGATAAATGAAATACAAACAATTTTTTTCTGCCAATATTTTAGAAAATATGATGACAAAACGGGTAGCACAAACTGGTCTTTGAAATACCCATGTATCTAGTTTACAGAGTAAAGAAAACTACAGAATACTCATTCAGAATTTATAGTAATGGCTTATAATTCTTATACTATTATCAAAGATTTACTTCAAAATATGATTAACCTATGATAAAGCAATGGTTAAGAATATACAAACATGTCTGTATAGTTGTTATAGCTGACAATACATATATGTCCAGCATCTCAGAAATCAGTAGAAAAATATTCTTTATTCAAGACATCCTTAATTGCTAGTCCTTAATAACCAGCATACAAATAGCTTACAGAAAATAAGAAAAGTTTTTTCTAAAGCACAGAAATATGCAATTTCTGGCTCATTTCTTAAATTTCTGATTGCCAATGTCATGCTATTTTTTTTACCTCTGAAGTTAAGAAACAAGTAAGAATTAAAAACAAAAAGCAAAATGCATGTGTTGATAATTGCAGGAAGTGAAAAATGCTGGATATTTCTATGCTAATGTTTAATAAATTGTGTGCATAAAATCAGAGAACAAGCAAACAAACAAAATTTTTTGTTTGCTATTATGTGAAGAGATGAGAAACACAATACTGCTTGACTGCTGCTGGGTTTTAATTTACACCAAAAGTGCAAATGTGACTGGCTTTACTCAGCACAGTTTAAAATATATGGATATCTTTACATTGGTACTATATTTCTGATGCTCAAAACATTGTGATACAGTGCTGCAGCCAGCAAGGTCAGAGGAGAATGATTAAGATGTGATTTCAAGTGAATAGTGACATTTCTTCTGATTTCTAAAATGTGTGTACATGTGTTGACCCCAACCTCTAAGGAAACTGCAGTCCTACTTCATGTCCATGGTTACAATTTTTCCATCCCACAGCTTCCTAGAAAAGTTCCATTTGGATAAAATTCCTTTCTGTTCACAGAATGGACCCAATGAGCCGGTTGGGTTACATAACCTACCAGAATTAGCCCTCCGACATTATACTGAGATGAATAATGGGGTTTCACATGGTCACTGACAGAACTCAGATTTTGGTTTTAATGCTCATCTAGCCTCTCTTTCTAAACCTCTCATTCTCACTTATGTTTCATGACACTACAGTGTGTGAAATTTCTTGCTTGCAAACTTCCGTTTTGAGCAGCTGTTTTGTCAGCCACAAGCTAATTTTTCTGTCACTGAGCTTACAGCTCATCCCTTACCTCTTCCTGTCTCTCATATATTAAAACCATGATCTTGTTGCAACGTGAGCTTAACAAAACTGAATGTAAACCCTTTTTTACCCACACACTCTCATTTCCTCCCTCTTTGCTTCCTTGTAAAGAAAATGCCCCAATCCATCTTACTTTTTCCCACCGCTTCTCTTTCTTGCCTAGCAAATTCAGGTTGTTCCTCTTCTTCCTCAGCAGATGCCAGGGACACCCTCTTTGCTCTTTTGGCTCTGCCAGGTTTCTCCCTCAGGTTTGTGCTACATCATACTGCAATTTCTGCACAGTTTGCCTTTCTGAACCTTGTTGTGGACATATGCCAAATACTATTGCTCAGGCTGTGTTTCTTATTTGCTGATGTGAACTCTGATTTCACTACTTCGCTCAGCTCACCTCTCCCCTGGCATGGCCTCTCCATTTCCCCATTTACTATAATAACAAATTTTGTCATCTTTTAAGCACCTCAGTAACTCTGCACATTCTTTTTGTCCCTTGCTGTGGTTCATTCTGATCCTTTCCTCCTTATATCGTCATTCCTGGACTTATTTTCCAGTTTCATACTTTCATCCACACTTGTCTCTGATTTTTATTAGGCAACTGACAGTTTTAAGTAATACTTACTCCAGAAAGTTCCCATGTTCCCTGTAACCATTCATACCTTTTTAATTCCAGTCTTAAATGGAATAAAACATTTTACTTCCAGTTTAGAAAGAGCTCTCTTCCTCTAACTTTTCTCTACTTTTCTACCCTTTGGCCTCAATCCTTTTTGAGCTTAGAAAGGACCTTACAGGTCCTGGATTCGCATGTCAACAATACTGTTACTAAGCAAATGGAAGACCTCTTCTGAGCACTTCTGTGAGGAAGCTGCAAACAAAACTAATTGATTTGGCGGGGTCCTCATTTAAAGGCCACTCTTTTGACATGTTCAAAGCTGATTCCTGAACTGCACTCTAAAGGAATGACAGGAAATTGTACAGAAATGCCCAAGCCACCAAGCTCAAGGCCCTTGTTCAAGCTACCTGGATCGAGTACCTACAGAATGTAGCAAAGGGATGCAAAGCAAGTCTGAGCTAAGGGACAGAGTTTTCACTGAAGAGTTTAAAGTCAGTTGAACATCAAGTCAATTTGCTGCTCTCTAAGCAAAAAAGGTTCACACAGAAATATATTGAACTCACAGAGTGTTCTGAATTCCTTTGTGTTCAATGAAATCTGCCACAGGATTAAGACAATACTAGATTACTTCATATAAAGTCACCTTGCCTTTTCCACAGTTGAAACGCATTAATCCATTTCAGAACTTAAGGAGTTACGAGAAAATGAGTTACCTTTTCTTGATATTGTCGTCGCGAGGAATCCAGAGACTGAATGAGGGCAGTGGCATGGCCAACAAACATGGCATAGCACGTAGCCCCCACAATCATACTCAGCATCGTTATCCAGAGGTCAGACATGCTGACGGGGGCACGGGCTCCGTAACCAATGCAGAGCATGTGGCTCATGGCTTTGAAGAGTGCATAGGAGTATTGCTTTCCCCAGGAATCATTCTGCAAGAAAAGAGACAAGTGACTGAGCCTGAGAGCAGCTGGACAGAAAATTGCATTTGTACCTGTTTAGTGGGATCACAGATTGCTGGCTCTGAAAGAGTAGTCTGGTAATGTATCCTCTGTGCTTGAGAAGAGATATTCCTTCTAAATTAATTGTTAGATAAAGTGCAAGAGATTCTGACAGATAATACTTATCACTGTGAGATGAAATAAAATTGACTATTTTTAATACGTGATTGTATTCTTAAATGTGGGTGCTAACCTAATTACAAGGAGACTAAAGGTCAATTTTATTTAACAGCCCATGGCACATGGATTATAAAAAGCTGAGTACTCAGAGTTATCAAGCACAATAAGGTGGTCTTTCATTTTAATGTTCATGAACATACTCCTTTGGCCCTGTTTCATTCTTTTTAGAATTGTCATTTTTAACACACAAACATATTTACCTTACTAACTTCCTTTCACCTTGCAAGGACAAAAAAAGAAATTATTATTTTTTGTAATGTCTGCTTATTCTGACTTTCTTATTTGTAGTATTGTGTTTATACTGGAATAATCTCAGTTGAAAAGAAGTCTGTTTATTCTGCATCTTAGCAAACCTATGTTCATACTCGCAGTCTGTGAAATCTCATAAAAATAAGGTGATGCCTAGGTCCTGCATTTCTGATGTGTAGCTACCCCTTCCCAGTCTCCCTGGTAGATTACAAGGACATGACTTCTCACTCACAAGCTTTTAAAACTGCAAAGATGTTGGCAGCATCCTCCCTTTAGCTTTACATAAAGACATTCAATGGGGCTGTTCCCAGCAAAAAGCAGACACCTTAACACATTCCAAAAAGCCCTGGGACTCCTTGTCAGATTTTTCTGTTTTCCTAGCCAAAAGGATGAAACAAGAACAGGGAGACAAACTGTGCTTGCAGGCATGCAGCGCACATGAGAAAACACAGTATTAACCACAAAAGAACTGAGAACAAATTATAAAATGAAGAAGTGAAGGAAGAATTGGGATGACATGAGAAAGATTAATCAGTTATACAGTTTAGTGTCTAATATATAGGACCAAAAATAACACCCTTGATAACATAAATCTCTAAATCAGCAGTAGCATTTATATAGAAATTTTATGTATGACATATTAATATTTTTGTCTCTCTTCTACTGATACAAGCTTTATTCAAATGCTCTAATTTCTCAAAGAGCTGCAAGCTTGCTCTCTTGCCATTTAAATGCCAAGGTTACTAACTATCCTTGCGCTTTACAGCTATTAGAATGCTTTTTTTAGACCCTCTATTAGCCTAAATAATAGAAAATAAGCAGCCAATTGTTGTATTGCAGATGACATAGTTAATACTTATTCACTAATATATTAATTTACAAATTAGTGGTTTCTCTGTACTTCCACTTGTTTCATGTTGTAAGTCAAATCTTTTCAGATTTGTGAGCTGTTGCTTTTTCACAAGTTAAAATTTGCTGTCATAAATACAGCTAAGGAATAGGTTTTGAGTGTCTACATTTAAAAAAGAAAAATTATCTTATATACCTGGGAGCCAGGTAGGTTTCAGTGACTAACAAGGAATTAAGTTTTGGGCCTCAAAAAATGAAAGAGTTGAAGAATCATTCCTGAAAAATCTCCAGTTCATGATTCAACTAACCAGTTTGAGCACAGAAGCTCCTGGGCATCAGGATTACTGCAGATATTCTAATGCAAAGTCCCTATTTCTCAGGAAAGCAACTTTAGAAAATGAAGGTACCATTTATTTTAAAGACCTTTCTTCCAGCTGGCATCAATCTTCTTTGTGTAGAAATAGTTAATATAGAAATTTTTAGAGACCCATATAAAATTCTTTAGCAGTTGTGCTTTATAGAGATTATATTGGGAAAAACAATAAACTGCATGCTAGACTAAATATATCTGTTTTCAAGGCTACAAGCAATGCTAATAAAGCTGCAGGATGCAGGAGGCCATGAGATCAAATCTTCAGTTCTTATAGGGCTCTGTAAAGTAGATCTTGCTCCTAAATTTTTTAGCATAACTACTGTAATTATTAAACAAAAATAAAAGCTAATCTTGATCTTTCCTATGAATATTTTCTATCATATCCTTGGTGTGACAAATCTCAATTAAAATATTTTCTACAAAAATATATTTTTACATCAAAGTCTCTGAGTTAATCTAAATACTGATGGATTTTATTTCTTGACTGAGATACTTTCCAAGTCTGTGAATCACTGTTTTAAGGAAAACACCATTGTTTAAGAAAGAATAGGAAAAGTACAGTGAGGAGCAGCAATAAGAAACAAAATGCAAAGAATGTTTCCTATTAACAGGGTAAAAGAGTGAGTGAAAACTAAACTAAATGCTGCTAAAGAAGTAGTACCATAAGAGAATAAGTGGGAATAAGTGAGTTGTAATGACAGAAGAGAAATAAGTAAAAATGTCCAACAAAATAAACAAACATACATTTAACTACATATCTGCTTTTATACATACATACATACATACATACATACATACATACATATATAT
>VZRM01004627.1:597037-719206 GCA_013397955.1 Grantiella picta
TATATATATATAAGCCAAAGTCTGATCCAACACCTCAGAGAGTCACAACTGCACCTGGATCCAGAGTGGAAGTCAAGGCCCTCTCAAATGTCCTTTTTTTTAAATATAAGCAGCATCAGCTTTTACTGTGTAGCTTGTATAGACCATGGGTACAGGCTAGGCACAGACATTTGTGAATGGATTTTCCTGAGCAGTTGGACCTCAGAGAGCAAAATCAAAAGTAAAAAAAAAAAAAAGAAAGAAAAGACTGACAAAGCATCTGAATTCTGAATTCAGCTTGGGTTTGTCTGAGGATTTTGTTGCTGAAAATATTTGCCAATGTGTTTTTGGTTTTCGTTTATTTTCTTTAATAATGACAGGTTATTGTGAAATCAGGTCCAAAAATTGGCCTTTTTAGTTTTTATGTGGATTTTTTTTCTAAATCCTGGTCAACGAACACTATTGTGGAGGGTACAGATTGCAGTACAGTTACTTGTGTTGTTCATTGATTTATTCCATATATAAACCACTTAAAAAGAACATTGATTCCAATGTCAAATCCTATACATCATGTATGTTACAACCAACGTCACCAAATAAATTAATAATTATTTAATTATTTTCCTATTAGTGCTGTATAACCTAAGGGTTTGGCAGGAGTAACACTAACTTTGTTTCATTGTGAGAGGTTGGAATTTTCCACAACCTTGTTCCCACATGCTGCTCTTTGCTGTTCTCTGTTACTAGCCTACAGTGGTATTTTTAAAATAAGAAGTAATTTTGCACCTGCATCATGAAATTTTTACATAACACATTCACAGATAACCTCCCTGAGTTAATAAAATCCATTCTATGAAATAGAAAATCATCATTTTCTATAGACCTCTTTTCTTTAATACAATCTTAATACAGAATTAAAATTTATATCAATACACATTAAATGTTTCCCCAAATGGTCATATTCTGTTTTTAATGTATAGATTAAAAAAACTTAACAACAATAAAAACCTTCTACAAGCTGAAAAAATCGCCTACCAATTAATAAAAAAGGGCTTTTAATTTCTTAGTTGACAATGGGTTGATCACTGTTTCCAGATTAGCAGTAATCGGTTTAAAAAGTTTTAAATTAAATGACATTAATTTGGAAAAACTATTAAAGACTGTAATTGTGAGAAATACCAAAGCTGTTTATCCAAGGATTGATTACATAATCTAGCTTGATGACATTAGGAAATCCTCACATTTGTGAAAGGAATGGTCCCTGATCATTTGCAATTAGTTCTGTAACTATATACATTAACTTCGCAGTTATCCTGAAGAATACATTAATTCCACAAGCCTCTTCCTTCACTAAAGGATGTTATGGTTTGTCCCACAATTTCACATAAGACTGCTACAAATATCTTTTCGTAATATTAACTTTTCACCTCAAAACAAATAAATCACAGAGGAGCCACATGGCACCTTCTAAGGGATGACAACAAAATGCAAATTATTTTTCCCAGGGTATTAAGAAAGGATTTCTATTCTACTGTAATCTATGAAGGTTTCCATCAGGAAATTTTGTTGTCATAAGACAAATCAATTCCACTCCCATACTGTAGTCATTTCCTCAGGCACAGCTTATCTTCCCTCAGTCGTATACTTGCACTGAGATAAAAACTGATTTTGAAATCTCCTACCAAGGAGACTGTTGTACTGACAGTAATGGTTTCCTCATTTTTGCCTCAGTCCCTTTTTTCTCTCACATCACAATTACTGCAGGTGTTACAGAAATGGTTCTGTCAGTTTGCAAGGGCATGCTTTACAATCATGGAGCGAAAACTGGCTTAATAATTAAGTGAAATAGTTCCTATGAGGATTTTCAACTCATCCTCATTCTCCCTTTCAAAACTGTAGTGGAAGTGGGAAAGTAGCTCTCCCTACCTGAAAAAGCTTGCATTATCTCTCACATGCAGTCTTTCATGCTCACCATTGCCTTTAAGTTCTTCTGAAAGTAGGTGTCATCCGAAGGAAGGACGAATACCTTGACAGGATATAGATAGACTCTATCCTAGTGAATTAGAAAGTATCAGAAAGCATTTCCAAGCTCTAGAAGTTGGTTCACACAGTTTGACTCTTAAAAATGCCCCTGGTCTATCACTGGCCCTGCAGTGATAGACACAAGCAACAACAGTGGTAATTTGGAGCTGGGGTAGGTGAGGAACTCTTCCTTGTGGGCAGCTAGCATGAGCCTGTCCTGTGCTGAAAGCCAGATGAGATTTATCCCATGGACATAACAGGTAGCTCCTAAACCAGTCCTACCCCAGTGCCTGTCAAAGAGCTGGGCACTTTCAATTTATTTATGACCATGGAGGCAGCTATACAGTCCATAAGTAAGCCCTCTGCTTTTAGCATCGTCACAGGAAGCCATTGCACAAAATGGATGTAAAGTAAGGGATGGGACTTCAAAGGTTGGAGAAAGCAAAAAGCATCCTTGCCTGCGTGGTGGCAGAGACTGTAACACAGCAGTGGCCCTCAGGAAACATCTGCTGAAAAACTGGGGGATATGAGCTACTGCTGGTCAATTTTACTCTAAAAAAAAATTGGTCTTTTCCATCAGGAATTTAATCAAGCCAAATTTATGTCTTACATAGCCATGAGTTATGGCTATATACTTATTTACAGGTCATCATTTTCAACAGCTTCTTAAAGACTTCTTAAACTGAAGAGTTACTTATAACTTAACTAATCAAAAAGGCATGCTAAGAAAAGGCTATACATGCATGTCAGTGAAATTCTTACCAGATATGTCTGACATAGTTAGAAAAAAGGCCATGTATTTCTTTCCCTGCGCTAGCTACTTATGTGCACATAATAGGACACTAGAACTGGGCCTCTGTATTGAATTTATAATTTCCTTAGTAATCCATGTATATTTATTTTGATATTGACTTGTATTTTACATAATTTTCCATCAGGAAGCAGCATCATTTTCTGCCTCCAGTATCATATAGTAGCTCAGACATGAAATTGGAGCAAAGTATCATCTCATGATTTCAGCTTTTAAAGAAGTTGTTTGAATTCACAATGAATAACCAAGTTGGCCAATGGGAAAGGTGTCCAATATTTACTGTTCCAAAGCTCATGCAATGGTGAATTCACTACCATGTAGAACCTCTAGCTCTTATCACAGCTATTACTATCACGAATATCTCACTTTCTAAAACTAATAAACAAAGGCAAGGTGGGATCAGACTTGGAAGACTAAAAATCCTGGTGTTCTAAAATTCTTAATAAGTGCAAGGAAGAAGAGTTTATTTTAGTGATTTAAAACAGAAAAACCTTGAATCGGTAAGCTCAGTGAAATAAGCAGATGTCTTCAGAAACTTCTGAACATTTCTCTCTGCTGATACGTGCACAGATAACAGATGGTGTAAGTGACTCAGCATATACTTTGAAGAGCAGCACAAGCAGGAAAAGAATTAGAAATTGGCATTGCATTCCACAGGAAAAGAAGTTTGACTGGAGGAGCAATGACTAAATATTATATATTTACTGTGTTCAGAGTAGTTACATGACTTTTCCGTCATTACAGCTTGTTCATTTTTTGGTGCTATGTCTTTGGCACTAGCCATCAAACAAAAACAATGTAGCATAGCCTAGCTTTCATTTTATTTTTATTATTTTCCCTGATGAAGAAAAAAATCAAATATTTATTTGCTAATACACTCCACCATTAAGAGCAAGTACCCAGAGCATCTACTTGTGATCACCTTTCTGAGCTAAGGATGAATATTTTTCACTGTAGAACAAGTGTGACAATTCATGAACAGCAGCATAAGGGCAGATACTTGGTTTATGCACACAACCTGGTCTTTTACATATATTTGAGTTATTGTATTCAAACATATAGGCCCATTGCATTAAAAAGGATTGATCACATGAGAAGAAATGCTCAGAACCTTATAGGGGAGGCTTCCCTATTCACTGCTCAGTACTGCTCTTCAATCTTTATATCTGTATATAGTTAAGAGATAGAATTGTGAGTTTTAAAGCTGTAAATATAAAGTTACAAAATAATAAATTAAATCTTATGTGAAAAATATTTTTTCTGTTCTTTTGCCTATGAATCAGATCACTATGACTCATCCTTTTATCTGGCCACTGTGCTCCCTTAACTGAACCCAGATGACTGAAGAAGTAACATTCCATTACAAAGGATTATTTTAATATGAATTTTAAGGGAATTTCAGCTTATAAAGAGGTTAGAAAGCTTTTATAAAGTTGAGAGTAAAAATAATAAAAGTACAAACTATATTTTTCCAACACAAAAATTCAACAGTGCTTGAAAACATTCCCCTGTTATGGGATTTGACTGTCTATACAAAATAATTTGTCAGAAAACTGTGGGTTTGGCTCAAGCCAATGAATACCCTCCAGAACAGCTCCTGAACCAGCCTGAGAGTTAGCATATGTTTACCTGAGGCCCCTTTGCCTTGGAAACCATGAAACCCAGCTGCATGGAAACAGGTTGTGGAAGCAAATGACTTCCAGGGGAGAAACAGACCTGGGCGTATTTGATCTATCAGTATCAGTACAGACCCCAGGTCAATCAGTCAGTGACAAAAATTGTACCTGTTACCTCATCTCTTTCCCATCTTCTGGAAAAGCAAAATCAGAGTGCAGGGAAGCAGACAGGCATTTTTAAAGAATTTGTGTTTCAGTTCCTTAAAGAATTCTCACAGGATGTCAACTGGTTCTACAAGAGGGGTGTTAGGGAGCTCTAGACTTTTCTAACAAGTAATGACTTCTTTTTATTCATCTCTTTTCAGACTGATTAGAAGGTATCATCTTTAGCAAAAATCACTGCTTCTGGAGAGCATTCCTTCTCCCCTGATTTGAAATCAACTTAATTATTAAAAAATATATTTTAAAAAATAGTTTTTACAAATATATACCACTGAAGCTGCAGATGTTACCATTCCATTCTGTGGTGAACAAAGTCCTCCAGGATTCCTTTGCTGAAATTTATCAAATAAATTAAATATCTGATCAAGACAGTTAGTTTTGTTTTCCTTTCTCACAATGCACTCAAATTTTGATAATGTTGAAACTGCTCTGATTTTTTTATCAGAGCAGCTGAAATAAACTTAAGTGCTGTTGTTTACAAGGGGCTGACTGGAACAGATATACATTGTCTGCCAATAGGAATATACACTGTAATCACAGTATGTACTGCGTGGTCGCAGTAAGTGACTACAAGTATATCTACAGGTTTCTTCTGGGCAAACAATGCATCCTAAAAAAGAAACAATACAATGGCATATCTAAAAAGATAATACATCAATCCTGCAAGGAAGCATTTTTTATGAGCAACTTTGTCTACGAAATAGAACTGCTCAGGAGAAGCAAAAACTCAGTGTGCATTAAGGACAACCTATCTCTTTGTTCTGCTCCTTTCATTGGTGAAAGGAGCTGGATATACTGTAAAACAGTTTACTTAACAAGTCTCAAGAATTGAATCAAACCATTTATGAAATGCTTTTACAATGCAATCACGAAGAAAAGCTTTGAATTTTTAACAGTAGCTATCTGATAGTCAAGAATAGGCAGATGATAATGTGGGCTTAATATAGAGCAGTTCTGGGAAACAGCTGAAGGAGTGAAGTGACATAAACCTGACTTGTGGCTCCATAGTGTACTGCTTTGCTGAAAACTGTTAGGAAGAATCTACACCATCATAGACAGTACTTGCAACCAATTTAGGAAAGAGAACTTGGCAGAAGGAACTCTACCTCTCTACTACATGAACAACTCAGACTAGACAGCAAATTATGGGAAGCATTCAATCCCAAATAAAATGACAAATGGAAATTATATGGATTTGGAAGTGGACACTGACCTTTCTGAGCGCTGTCACCATTCCCTTTAAATCAAAATTATTTTGAAGCTACATTACAAAAAGGCATGAAACAACAAACCTCACAAATGGCAGAAAGAGCTATCATTAGGAAATATCTAGGCAAACCTGATATGTAATTTGAAAAGTACATAGATAGATATGCACAAAATAATAGTACCCCAATGCTTTCTCACCAAGAATATTTCAAAACAGTCAAACATTGTCCAAGACATGCTTTCACCCTTGTTCTATATACAAGCATATTCTAGTTAAATACAATTTCTTTGTAAATATTTTTTAGAATGTGTCCTTAGGGGCAAAAAAAAAAAAAAGTGGATTACAGTAGATAAAAATAATCTAATATAATCCGCTCATAAAGAGTTTGAATATGTTTTAATCTGCTTAAAAATGAATCAAGGTGAACCCATGCTTCTTTGACACAGAGAATCAACATAAGGGTGGGATTGAGGTTTGTGAGTTACTGAATCCAGTGCTTTAAAAAACACGGTTTTTCTCTAGTGAAGAGGTGCTTGGTACCGTTTATGCTAATTCCAGTATTTTTCTGCTTAGTCTAAGGATATAATTTTTACCATGTTTTATTTAGGTAATGTATTTTTTAAAGCAGAGGATCAGTGCTGGTTTTAAGCTTTTTTTTTCACTTAGCTGGTACTTTTCTTGTCAGTTTTTCGATAAATTTCCTAACCTGATGCCTTTGAGACTGTAGGCTGCATCTGGTTAGTTTACAGTTCTTCAGGAAATTACCTTACTAAATATCTGACCCCTCAAGAGGCTGGTCTGCATTTTTGATAAATCACAATCCTTCATCAAATACTATGTGCTACAAAAAGCTGTGCATTATTTTATTAGGCAGCGACAGCAGGAAGCAAAGTAGTTCTGCAGCTGAAAACCTATTTTGGCTCTATGAAAAGAACAAACCTCAGTGTCAAAGCAAGTAGGCTGAATCTAGGTCAGAGGCTTTTCTTTTCTGCGAACACATCTGAGTTTTGCTGATGACCTTTTCTTAAACTCAGATGTCTTATAACTGCAGGTGCTTACTAGAGTCTGCAAGACTTTAAAGGTAATATAATATAATGAAAAATTATTTAGCAGCCTAAACACCACCCACAAAATGATGTCTAGGCATTTAAAAAAAAAAAAGGCAGACTTAGTAACTCACAAAGAATTAATTTCTCTCTTCTAGTAGAGGGAGGTTAATCTAGACCATAGAAGAATATCCTGACCTTTGAGGTATGGACTTCGTACTCTGAGGGGAAGGAAAGGGAACATGCTCCTCTTTAACATCCTTGAGGGAGTCAACAGGGTACTTGAGTGACACTGCGGCATCCACCTACGAGGTGCGGAGCACTCAGTTCCCAATTCCAGCTGTACAGACAGGGTTAGCCCTGTACAGCCACCAGTCCATGCCCTTGGGCTTTCTCAGGTACAGTCACCCCAGTGTGGGGTGCAGCGTCAAGGACAGTCATCCAGGGCAGCTGGAAATGAACAGTGTGTGACAGGATATGACAGTCATGATCTTGTGACATTGTGCCTGTGCGTCTGGACAAACAGGAACATGCAGTCAAAAAATGATTGGGCAGACTACTAGAAGAAATACATAGTGATAGTTGTGAAACACCCGGATACTTGCTCAGTCCCTCAGCTGCAAATTTCTGAAAACTGAAGGAAATGTCATCCCATGCTCACTGGGGTTTGATCTTTCCTAGGCATTTGCTCCTTGCCACCCTTGGAAAGAGAAAAGGGAGACTGCAGACAGACTTTACATGGCCACTCTGCCAGTTCCACCTGAATGAACTCACAACAGTTCAGATATTAACTGGGACACATTCACAGACTGTCTTCATATTACTCTTGTTTCTCTATCCAGTTTTCTACCTGTTTAAGCAAGTCCAGAGGAGGGACACAAAGATGATTAAAGGGATGAAGCACCTCTCTCATAAAAACAGGCTGAGAGAGCTGGGATTGTTCAGCCTGGAGAAGCTCTGGGAAGTTCTTTTAGCAGACTACCAGTACTAAGAGAGGGCTTATGAAAAAGAGGGAGAGCAGCTTTTTCACGGGCATGTAGTGATAAAACAAGAGAAAATGGGTTTAAACTCAAAGAGAGTAGTTTTAGATTAGATATTAGATATATAAAGAAATTCTTTTACTCTGTGAGTGGTGAGAAACTGGAACAGATTGCCCACAGAAGTTGCGGATGCCCCACCTGTTAATGTGATCAAGGCCAGGTTGAATGGGGCTTTAAGAAATCTGGTCATGGGGAAGGTTTAACTTTTCTTTAGCCAACTTGCCCTCTCACAGTTCCACAGTGAGTTTTTGTGAAGCAACTGTTTCATCCACAGAGCAAAGGTAATGCCATTTATCTATTCAGAAATGCTTGCAAAGCTTATGGGATACTTTCATAGCTACAACATAAAAAGTAAGAAAATCTCTTGCTGCAATTAAGAGTTAAACCGCATGCTTTGATTACAGGAAGATCTGCAAAATTATCCTGCAGAGCAACTAAAACATGCACCTGGTGAGTAGCTCACAGGACCCCAGGTTCGTCAGTCTAGATACAGAGGATGAAAGTACTCTGACAGAAATGGATAAGGCTGAGGCAGAAGACCCAGGCCAAAAGACAAACCCTGGAGAGAGGCCAGACATGGGATGTCTAGCACTGATGCTTGAGGGAGAGGGGCACAGCAGGAACACCAGAATCCTGAGAGATGGAAAATGAACAGGAGGAATAAAATGCATTGAATTTTTTTATTGTTTACACTTGGATGTCTGCAATGACCAGTGGCCCCATTTGTCTCAGGTTTTGTTTGTAAGAACTGGCAGTAAGAGAACAAGGCATCCCAAAACTTCACTTCAGCTGACTTCAGGTACTTCACTTTGATAGCTAAGTGAGTTGGCAGGTCTCCCTAGGCTCCCTACACAGTCAGTAAAAATCAGACTTCTGCAGATGGTGATTCAGAGTAGAATGTTAATGCAGGTGTTCTTTATCACCTCCAGGGGAGAATTTCTCTTTCCATAAGCTGCCCGGGATTCTATTCAACTAAAGCTCCATCCATTATCTTCCTGAGCTTCCCTACTGGGCATACCCCTGTTTTCATGGATAGACTTGACACCCAATTTCTTCCTAGCTCCAATCCAGTAGAGAAAATAAAATTCCCTGGAACAGTCTCTTCTCTCAAGCTCTGCTTTTATTTTATGATCCATGTTTTTTCTCTTGCAATTGAACTTTGCAGTCAGATCAGGACATGAGTTTGCCCTTGCAAGTCTGACAAAAGTCAGTGGGGCTCTGTAAGAGGTACTGCAGCGAATTCTGTTCCAGCACACTGGCTTCAATGTAAGCACACTACAGTGAGATGGTATCATAAACCACAGATAGGAGCAGGTGAGAGACAAAAAAAGATTCCTAATGAGGATAGAGGAATGCTTAGAATGCAAACATCATAATTATTTACTTATATGGATGAAGTTATACAGCAGAGAGCACACAGTGAGAGAACGAGTTCTTGGATTCAGAGCACATATTTGTACATCCATTTATTGAAAGAATGACATTTACTTTGCTTGGAAAATGTTGGGAAGGATGTTAAACTAGAAACAATTTAAAGGACTCAGATTCTAAGGATAATAGCATATATTTACCCAAAAATCACATTATCTAACATGCAAAGGGTTGGAAACCTTTCTCAGCTAGAAGCTTCATAATAACTGGGCATCTATTTCCAGACTGATTTTTAAAATCTGATAACCCAGGGAATATCTATTTAATGTTAAGTAGAATCAAAAGAATAGCCTTTTTTGGTTTGTTTTTTAGTTGGTTTCTCATAACAAAGTACTAGAACCACTCACTTCAGACAAGTTCAGTTAAGCTAGTCTTGAAGGCTAGCTTAAGTGAGCTAGCAATGTTTGAGTATTTTAATAAATCTAGCCAACCATGGCACTCAGCACATATATGAAACTCATTACGAACAGTGACAAAACACAATAATTTGTTTTTATTGCAACCATCATTTGCATCCTTCAAGAACCTAGGTCAGACAAGTTCAAGCTGAGTTACAAATGAAAACAGTTTAATTATTCCCCACAAAAATCTACCAAGTGAAGTTCTCATTTCATTTAAACTAGGTTTAAAATGGTTTTGAATCTAATCTCTGAATCTAATTTCAGATCTCATGGCTATTTCTTCCTTCTAAAGATTACATTAAAAATCCCACAATTTGTGTTAAAAAAATAAAATATGCCAACATATTTTTCAAATCCAACATTTACAATCAAAACTGTGAAAAGGAACAGGATCACTCAGTGGGAGGAAGGTCATCAGAGAATATACATCAAGGCAGCTTTCATTCTTCAAAACAGCAAAATGCCATGTTTTGTTTTACTATCTTTTAAAATAAAATTGAGAGTCATTATTGACTAGAAACACACATTACATTGTATTTGAGTGGGTTTTTAATAGATACCATGCATATTTAGTTTCTAATTCAGATTTTGCATTCACTGTCACCACTGTAAATTAATAATTGAAATGGTATTTTTCTGTCTTTAACATTATTAATGAGAAAATTTTAAAGAATATTTTCTATATAGTCTCTGGGCAAGAGTCCATGTATTTCCTGTATGAGCAAGCCTGTATACCAAGACTGAAAGATTTTAAAAGCAAAAGAGCAAAAACAAGAAGCTTCGTTAGACCTTAGAAACCCTTCATATTTTATTTATCTGTACACATGCCAACTTTATGTTTCCTCAAATCACGTTGCAATGGTTGAGTGCACTGGCTCTTGCTTAGAAAAAAAATGCAACTTCTGCTGCAGATGTTCTATTCCTATTTAAACTGCCATATTCCCTCTCTCTCCTCCCCCTACCACTCTCTGCATGTGGGAGGGTTTCCCTTCACAAAAATTTGACAAAATTGGCTTAGATTTAGCATATTTTATTGATCTGCAAAACATGTTTACTTATAAGCAATACACCATTATGTCTGAGGGCACGTGGCATTCCCAGATGCACTTCCTCTCAGCATTTATTTGTTATCCTTTCCATAAGCAGCTTCTTTGTCAAGATACAGACTACAAAAACCTAAGGGAGCCTCATCTTTGTGTATTCATACAAATCAGAAATGAATTCATTTATCTTACAGTTTTATATGCACGAAAGTGTTTGTAGCAGCAGGATGGCCTTGGTGCGAGAGTAAAGCCATGACAATCAGAGTTAGAGAGTAACAAGAAGGCAAAATCATATTCAAATATTCTGTATTGCATCTGTGTGTCATATAGAGAGATGGGGGTCCAGGACAGGCAACATTTAGGTGAATGGCATGGGTTATGAGAGCTCACATAGAGACATCTGCATAGGTCCAAAAAATTCCAGGGTCAAATCTGTCTTTACCGACTGGAAATGTAGCATGCCTACCCACCGCTCTTGAGTGAACATTTCCAGGGTGAGCTCCTGCATTTTCTCATCACACAAACCTCAGTTATATTTTACTCCCACCAAACGTTTTTCTCATGGATGATCAGCTTGATTTCTGAACACCTGGAAAAAGCTACTTAAATAAACAGGAAACTCCCTCAAATATTCTTTTGTCAACATTGTTCTGGCAACATTTAGCTGAGTTTAGGTTTGCCGTAACTTTTCTAGTTGTACCTAACAGATTAATTTTACGTCTCTTACTGTTAGAGATAAGCACAGGGATATTACACACTACTGCAGAGAGTGACAAATGAGTGGTACACTGCCTTTATTCCTGACCAGCACCCAATTACTCTTTGTAGAACTGAACTAGCAGCCTAAGTACACTCCACTTGAAAACATCACTACTAAGTAGAGAGTTGTTCCAAACCAGTCATGTTAATTCCCTCCCTATCTGTACCAATATAGATAATCCTTTCTTGATTATATGTACTATTGTCAAAGTGCTAGGCTACCCTCAATTGCAAGATAACTTCATCGTCTTCCAGATATATAAGATCAAACACAGTGACTCAAATGATGAATGTGATGGACTAGAAAGGGAACATGAGTCATTTGTGAAGAATATGGGCATTATTTTCTTATCTCATTCAAATGCCGACTGCTGGCTTTCAAAGAGATTGTTTCAAAGTAACTCCCTCATGTTAGCAATATTATCTGTACAAAATACAGGTAATATTTTGTTATTAAGAAAGACTTCATGGTACATCTCTCTCTGCTCCAATCCACTTCACAGGAGACTGTCAGGAACCTTTTGTAATAAATCCCAGCCATTCAAAACAAATAGAAAAACCTAAGATCATATCAATAATGCTTTTTCTAAATTTTGGGGAAAATGGTTTTATTTTTGCAGCTAAATTAAATAGGTTAGTACATTATTTATAGCAGTTTTTTAGATAAATACTAATACTTCTTTTAATGATAATATTGCTTTTTTCCTCACATGGGGAAAAGAAACCCACTGCAAAATATTAAATGTAGCATATAGGCCAGAGAAAGTCTCACCACAGGGCTTTGCTTTTTTTGTTACGTTATCAATAATATTTCCTAAAGCATAAAGGAAACAAATATAAAAATCTAGATAGCAGAAAGAAAGCAAAATATATTTAAGGGGCATTCAATAACTAAAGCTATTGATAAAAAAATTATTCACTGCTTGCCCTTACGAGTAATATCTAGATATCTGTACACACATCTAGAAGATATTCAAACTTTACTCATTAGCAGCAACATTAAATAAGATGCTGCATATTTCAGAGAATATACAATTTTTCCTATACAAAATCTTTTCTATCATTTATATAATATTAATCTTTCTGATAATTTTATATCTCTGTTTGAATTACTTGAAGCTGAGTCTGCTCAAATGAGTCTGTGCAGAAAGTAGGAAGAGAAGGAAAGCACATGGATGAGGGCAACCTAAAGAAAATTATCCTACATTTTTAAAACAAGCAAAACACATGCAGCCTACACCCAAATGAGTTGTGTACATGACTGGCTTATATGTATAAATAGTATGGGCAAAACCATTTCAGACATGAAGGAAAATCAGCATGTTGAAAAAAATGAAAGAAAATATAATGCCATATACTTCCTGCTTTTCTCATGTTTTGGTAACAAGGAGCAAATGCAAATTGAGACTTCCAGTTTTACAAGGAAGCTTTTTGCTTCATTCAAATTCAAATTAAAGTGAAAATATGAAATATTAAAATTTCAATCAAGAGAGAAGTTCATAAATATACAGGTTTTTAAAAAAATATTATAAAACCCTCTTTTCTCCTTCTGGGACCTTGTAAATACAGAATACAGATCCTACAGACTACTGATATAGGTCTGGTAGACACAGACCTCTATCTCAAGTTCCTTATGTATCAAAGAGACTTGGTTTAGAAATACGTGAACCAGAACAATGTATTTTGCTTCAATTTTTTCTAACGCGAAAAGTAAGCATTCTAAATGTGGGATTTCAGATAGCCATTCTTTTATATCTAATTGCATCCCAATAGAGACTTCTCTCCAGATGTACTTTAAATATTAGAATGAGTCAGATGTTGAATAGCCATGTGTAGAAAATTCAAATTTGATATGGCAAAACCCATCAGTTAAAAGCAGTAAAATCAGTGCTCTTGAGAAAATCTGATTCTGATAATGACCCCTTGACAAAAATATGCAGCTTGTGCAAACCACATTTTTGTGCAGTCTTAAATCATAAGGATCAAGAATTAGACTGTGCATTTTAATTAAGGTTTGCAATGAAAAAGAGGAAGATTTGCCAAAGAACAGCTGTATATGAATAGCATTCATCTGGATATATCTACACTGAGTTTATTCTGGGAAACCTGGTCTGGCATAAATATTCCAAGAGTTCAGTTTTTGGATACTCCAATCACAAGAGAAAAGGCCACCCATGGAGTGCCACTTCAGAATAATTGTTTAACATTTATATTCCAGTTCAATCCAGAGTACCACTACATGCAGATAAACATTTTAAATTTAAAGATATAGAGCCAAGTAGACTGATCCAGTTCCCCCCAGAACAAAGGGAACACTCTCTTCTACAACAGAGAATCTGCATTTGGCTGTGAGGTATTTATTACACCTCCTGAATATTTACTCTAGGGCAAATGTGGGATAAAAGGTCCTAAAACATGACAGGTCCAAGTTATGTTTTTACTTTAATTCACACTTTTTTACTAAAGAAATGGCTTAGGGCATGCATTATGAAGTCTGTTATTTTTCCCTTGACTGTCTATCAAACACAATGCTAGACTTTACCATATTATGTGAAATTTCATGTATTCTTTCCAGTGAAAGGCTTACATAGAATATTTTGTAGTTTACAGTTACCAGAAATCCCTTTACAATATACTGCAGCATAAGCATTTGAGAGTTGTGTCGATTCTTGAGGGAGAAACATGGAAACTAAATTTTGATGACGAATAAGCAAGTTCTTCCTTGCATCTGGTCCTTGACACATTTCTACCAGCTCTTTCAAAAACAAAGAAAAAGCATGGAAATAAGTTAGTATCTTTTAAGTGTGCCAATTTGCTTTTCTATGCTCCCTCTAAATAATTGTTTCATTATTCTCATCCCATATAAGGAAGACCAGCCTTCTATCTGAAAGAAACAGAAGCATGCAAGGCAGCCAGCTAATTCATTACAGAAGTCATCCTCTTCAGCACTGATTATCACATCAGTAACACAGTGCTACAGTCAACACTCACAAACACATGTCCTAATTTAGATCCTTCCTCTGTTGCATTAAGGGCCAATATCTACTGAAATAACTATCACCACCAGCATTAAATAATTGCATCAATACTACAACAGTGAGTTTTAAGCATTTTAGTGAGGCTACGGTAAGGTGGCAGGGTTTATGGCAGTAGCTGAGTTTCCAATGATAAACTATATTCAAAGTTGGTGGAGTTGTGTGATTGCAGTGCTCTTTGAAAGACTGTTTTCCCTTTCGAGGTAGTTATAATCCAAATATTCAAGTATGACTTTCCCTATTGTTAAACTTTTAGAATGTTTTAAACCTCCCTGTAATTGATTTTGCACCTTTATTTTTCAGTTCTAAAGGTTCTACATCTGAATTAGCTCATGGCATTAAGACAATAAAGGAACGTTTATAATCCGAGAAGACATTAATGACAGAAAGAATATATTAAAAAAAAAAATTTCTCAATAACTATGAGGCATGGGAAATCTAATAATTGTTTTTATCTAAGCACATCAGAAATCTACTGTCAAAAATACACAGTCCCAATGTATATGAGACATCAAAAAATATATAGAATATTACATCAAGGAGGTTGGAAGGAAGCAAGGAGATAAAAAGAAAAATTATTACTGCTTTCTATTCTATGCCTGCAACAGAAGATGACCTGCTAACCTGTCAGTGAACAGAAAAAAGCAAAACCTATGTGGGCTTCCTAAAGCCTCAGCAATTGTTGCAAAAATGAGAACTTGATTTGTTTTCCTCTTCGTTGATCATGACACACTGAATTAAATCAACAGTATCCTCAGATACCCGATTTCTCTAGTCCTCACTGGCTTGGCATAAAATTTTGGTGTAACAGTTAGTGCATGTCCTCAGTCTGCATTAAACCTACCTTGTCATTTAGCATTGCACATCCACAAAATTTTCCTCTGCAGTTTATTTTACTGTCAAATAACACAAATTAATGTATTTTCCTGAGCTAACATATTTTTAGGCCTATCAGTTCATGCCAAACCAGTGAAACAGGTCATTATTTCATCATCTTAATGCAGGAGGAAACAGATTGACCTCAGTGACTAGGTCAGTGCTGAGGGCTGGAGAGGCCAGCAACTGAATTCTGAACAGCTGCACACAATAGCAATATAATTATTCACTGTAGATTTAAAAAATATGTGTGTCTTAGTCCTAAGAATGACAGTTTCATATTGCTGTTATCAGGCTATTTCCAAACTGTGCTGTAAACAGAGAATCTGGGCAATTCCACAAATTTTGATCCTGGTCCATCTCTGATTCATAATTTCACAATTTTATCTGTTCCAAGAAGCATTGCTCTAACTAAATAGGCATATATAAATATAAATATAAATGTATGAGCATAAAATACATTAGAATAGTAGTATACCTCATTAGATCCTTGGTGCCTCTAGTAATCAGATGATTCCCATATGGTCCACACTTTTTAAGCACCCCACATAAGACTGTGGGATTTGATTTACAAAAGCATTTATTGCTCAGCATTGCAAATGAAATCAGAGGGATCTAATGCTTTAAATGTGGTTCTATAATGTTTTATAATAATAAAAAGGTACTAACAAACATTCATGAACCTCTAAATTATGACTACCACATAATGATCAAATGCAGAATAATCTCATGAGAAAATTATCTTCCCTAATTGCCAACTATAGGGAAGAACTTGCTAAGAAGATGCATTATCAAAAAGAACAAAACCCAAAGCAGAATAACACATCAAATGACTATAATGAAATCCTTGAGCTGCACCAAGTAAAGCAGACATCTTACTGAGAAAAAAAAAAAAAAGCAAAAATGTGATTGTGTAAAGGAAAATGGTGTTCATTAGTAAGAAGTGTTGAGAATTAAAATTATAGTTTTGTGTGGTATACTAAATAGCTTTTTTATATATTATATATATGTTATCATAGTTCTTAGGGCATTGTAAATCCTCACCATTTCCTGCCTTTCTGAATTTCCCTATCGAATATTTATTTAAGTATTCATTTTATAATGAGAGAGAAATCTAGATTCTACAGCAGAAATTCCAAAATTCTTTTTCTAGCAATGCTGATTCCATCAGAGATGAAGGTCTGATTTCCTTTGCCCCTGAGGAACTTATGCGACACAAATGGGCGCCAATACAATGCAAAATCCCAGGTTACCAAATCCAATCTAAAACACCCTGAGAGCTGCAAACAATCCAACGGCAAGGACAGAAAGGAAAAGACAAAACAAAATAAATCAGAGTACCTGAAGGGTTCTTGCTGAGCAAATGTCGGCTGACTTCCAGGGGAAATGCCAGAAAAGTAGGGCCTTTCCAAAAGCTTTACAATCCCTTTTGGCTTTTAAAAAACTCACCATTTAAGTTAAATTCTATACCTCTCTGCTACACTTTTATCTCCCAAAGGGAACATTATAAATAAAAAATCTGTAAAGGCCAGGAAAATATCTTGCTTAAGGGACCATATGTTTTCCTAACCCTACAACTAATTATTGCAAGTACAGGTACGAAAGTATAGGTTGGGAATCTTCAGATACTGTTAGTAAGGATCTGCAAGGGATGCTTTACTACAGGCTGTGATGTTTAGATGGCCAGATGGCATCAGTGGCAAAAGTGTCATCTCTTATCTTCACTTGCCTAGAAACTCTTCCCATATAAGACCTGACTAGGTGAGTTCATCAGCTGAGACTCACACACTCGTTTTGCAATTACTGCACCTGAAACTGAATGCAGAATCTTGGTTTGCACAGACTGACTACAGAAGAGGACCACCACACTCTTCTGGTTTTGTGTATATCTAGTTTCAACTGCAAGTTTTACTCCTAATTTTCTAAGGAACTACTAGCTCAAACTCTGAGGCATGATAAAAATGTTTAGTCTATGAGTCATTATGGAAGTACACTAGTCTAAAGCAATGCAGATCAGAAAGCTGAGGATAAATCACACAAGGAACTGCAGATAATAGGCTTTCTGAGCCAAGGAGAAATTAGGCAGCATCATTAGGAAAGTCTGCAAAACTTCTTTAGAAAATACTTTCTTTAGGAATGAAAAAATCTGAGCGTTAAAAAAACTCGGAACAGCATCAAAGAGCTATATTCCCTTCTAGAAGTAATTGACTCCTATTTTGTCAGCAATGGATGGGATGCAATATGACTTAAAGTGAGGAGGAAAATCAGCTGCTACTTACTTTTATATTATATTTACCAGTGTTCTTATTTTTAACAACCAATGCGTTGATGTTCTGGAAGGTGTCAGCTCTGGCAGTCACTTCATAGCACAATGAGGGCCAGTGCTAGGAACTGGCCAAGAAGGTCAAGATGAGAGTACAGATAAAATATGGGCTCATAATTATTATTACAGAAGAGAGCATACCAATGGAATCTGAACAATTTTGTGGAACTACTTAGGCTGTAGGTTGGTACAGTATTAACCAGTGGTGATCTTATTCCCTTTTACAGACAGGGCTTTCCATTTTATAGTATCCTCCCTGTTACACTATGACACTATTAACCTTTCAAAGACAAAAATCCAACTAATTTGTTTTGTTTTAATTCCATTCAGTCACATTGTTCAGAGAGGTAGTAAGGAAACTGCAACTTGGGTTCATTTTCCTATTCCTCTGTGACTAAATTTATTCTATATTATTATCCTTTACAGTATTTATAAATTAAAACCATGAGCATGCCTGTGGAATTTGGATACTTTCATGTATCAGCTCAAACAGAAGAAATAGGTTTCAAGAGCAGGATTTTAAAAGTTGCACTCTGCAGCCTGAGGCAACTAACGTGCAAGACAGAAAGGAACTATGGACTGAAGAGTAGGCTGGGCTGTGCCAATTGAGGAGACAGCATGTCATCCTTCTGACTTCCTTGCTTCCTTTATCATCAGATTATCTGCAAATGCTTTGACTCATGATGACTTACATTTTGGAAAATTACTTTTTCTGGCTGAGTACACACTAGCTTGAGTACGTCTTCAAGCCAAGTATTGCAATGAATAAGTTTAAAATTTTACTTTGCATCCAAACTCCAGTACTAGATACAGTCATTTCAGTAACAAAAGCTAAAATTCAGAGTAGACTAAATTGTAATATGCCACAGTACATTGGGGAGTAAAGTTTTCCTTCTTGCCAAAGCTCTTGAAGTGTCAGGAACACAAAACCCAATCAAACTCCAAAGTCAGCTGCCAGTTAGACTCTGAATACATGAGAAAAACAGATAAACATCCATCATCATCATCATTATTATCAACATCCTTCTCTTTCCTCTATCATTTTAGAGGACTGATATTCCATGACAGCTTCCCTGTCTTCAGTGCTAAAGAATTAATTTCCAGAGCCTGGAAAGCAACCAGGAAATGTTTCAATACATCATGACATGGTCAGAAGAAAGGTCTAGATATTTTCTCTAACAGTGGTCTTAAATATTCCAGGATAGCAGCCCATCACTCCTTCTCTTGCCACTGGCCTAAAAGACTGCCTATCCTGTGAATGTTATATTCAGATTTCTGCCCAATGGTAATTCAATATAAACAATTCAGTTGCTGACAAAAATATTTTTGTAAATGCAACTTTCAGAAAGGATCTTTTCAAGATTATGTGGACAGTAGAAAGTATTGTTTCTATTAAAAAAAAAACCAAACAAAACAAGACCCCCCCTAAACAACAACCAACCAACCAAAAAAAAAAACCAGAACCTGAATGTAGGTAGGCAGAAAGAAGGGTCTGAGCATGTTCATAGTGTGTTCAGCTTTCTTAAGACTGAATGTAGCTCTTAAGGAGCAGAGAGAATTTAATAGTTTGGTGTTTTCGAAAACTTAAATACTTCAATTAAGTGTAATCCAAGGCTTCCTTTCACTCGCTAGCATGATCTTTATCCAGATCTTTAAAAAGCTGGTAGAAAATTTATGCTTTGTAAATGTGAATGGAAGATGTTAGAAAGCAGAACACAGAATACAGCAGAATGGAAAGATGTGCCAGTCAGCACAGCGATGACCTACTTTTATTGTAGCAATCCCATTTTTGAAGATATGTCAGTATTTTTTTTAGAAAAGTGGCACAATGAGGTGTCAGCAAACATGCTGCTTATCATTAAAGATGTTGCATGATGACTGCAAATACTTGTCTGTATGACTGACAATCTTAGGAGCTCCCACATTAATGTGCAGAATCACATTCCTAAAGGAACAAATACTGTTATGGTTTTACAAGAGGAATATGTGAGACTGAGCAAGATGCCCATCCACAGGAAAAGTGATGGTTTACGGATCCTAAGATTGCATAAACTGGAGAGACACATGTTTTTACATTACCAGTGAGAGACTTGCCTGGGGCTTTTTCCACCAGGCCCATTCCAACAGTTTCATTGTATTTCCTATAAAAATGTTGTTTATACTGCCACATTATCTGACTTGATAAAAAAAAATGAAGTATTTTTCACAGCCATTGTCCTTTATGTGGAAAGACATTACCCGTCCTTATAAATAAAGAACAGTCACATTCTGTCCTTGAACATTCTGCTCCCCCCCCAGAAAACTATCATACAGCTGAATCTATTTATCTTATTTTACTCAGAAAAATCTTGATCTGTGTGCTGGGAAGAATGGATCATTACATGACTCAGAAGTTTACAAACTGAGGTTACCATTAGATGAAACTAATACTAATAATGTACCTTTAGGAGCATTCTGAAACTATGGCCTAAAGTGAAAGTACCGGTGAACTGAGTGTTTCCCTGTTTCTTTTGGTTTTCTAAGGGAATAAGTGTTAATATATTAGAATGACTTTAAAAGTGAAAGTGTTTTCTGGCTCATTTACTGACAATGAGTCAATATCATTTTATTGACCGTGAGGGCTACAAAACAAATGTTAGTTCATCAGCAAGTGAGCCAACAAAATACGAGAGTAACCTTGAATAAATTTCAGGGGAGCATATTACTAGGCATGTGTTTTTATACTAAATTCTGAAGCTAACTGTTTAGAAAAATAATGTTTAGAAAGCACAATGAAAAATGAACAATACTTACAACCATACCGTTTAGGGACACCCAGCAATCTGGTGGGAAATCCTGGAGTAACGGTACTAAAAACTGTAGACAACCATCCCAGTGGCACAGCAGGAGCATCATTCCAATCAGATTAAAGATTCTCACCACTGCACTGGCCAGATCGTATGTCATGTGGAAAATCTGCAGAAAAAAAAATACAGGTGATGTACATGTTGCAAATCAGAAATAAAACTAATTTAATTCTCATCAGGCAGGATTAAGGTAAAGAAGTATCATCCTGAACTTCTAAAAAAGCTGAGGTTTCTAAGCAAGGATCATTAATGAGCACATTAATTTCAGCAGGGAGCCATACTGACACACCTGACCCTTGGCTGCATGCCAGCGTTATGTAAGCTGCTGAAAAAGGCACATATTGGATAGAAGTCACCCACTAATGTGCTTAAAGCCTTCAACTCCTTTCAATTGAAGCAAGACTCACAAATTAAAAAAAACTTGGTAAAGCTAGTGATATCACTACTTGTCTATCAACTTGGTATTTAAATATGCAAAAGTTGTGGGAGATTTAATGACCCCTTCAGAGGATTCACTTTTGCATTTATTACCTTCTCAAAAGCACAAATATCTGAGTGAGGAAACAATACAAGTGGTGTTACAGTTTTTGGTTTCTACTTCTATACTATTAAACCAGTTTGCACGTAACAGTTCACTAAACAAAAATGACAAAAAGGTAGTTTATAGCTCTTAATCATTAGCATTTTCCTAAAATACTCATAATTCTGTGGCTACTACATCTGTAGTAAGTTCATATTAAACTAATACTGTAATTTGGATTTCAATGTGTTCCTCCATTTTTAAGGCGAAAACAGTTTGCATCTAAAAAGCATCTTATAATTCTCAACAAGAGACATTTTCAGGTTTGTCGTGCACAAACTTGTTGGACAGAATTTGCATGAAGAGCAGCAGTTAGCTGCCAAATAGTACAAAAAATACATTTAGCACTTCTCTGCTGTATTGGTTTTAATGTACTTCCAATCTGTAAATACAGACTTATTCTGTACTTTTTACACAATTCAATCAACTGCAGATAAATATATAACATATTAATATGTATAACTATCACTATGCAGGAGTTATATTTAGAAGCTGAAGACTGTCCAGCGGTATTTCATGAATTATTAAGTATAAAATACTACTTAGTAGTGTGGCTAGACATAGAAATCAGAGGATTTAGGACTGAAAATATGAGATTGCTAGAGGTATGTGGGCATATTGGCATATGACATTTTGTATTTGTAAATAAAATAACTCACACATGAAAGAGGGAATGTTTGTGTCCTAAATTTTACATATCTAAACTAAAACCAGAGATTAAGTACCCACATTGCAAATGAATTACCATACATGGCAAGTACAAATACAGAGAGCACATTGTGGTGTCTTTAACTTTCTGTTAGTGGGAGTTGGTAGTTGTTTGAAAATGGCAGTCTATGTTTTGAGTCCCAAAATGCAAATCCTGCATATTAGAAACATGCCTCAAACACTAACTCTACGTACAAAACATTTTTTCAGTCTAGGGGATTTAAAGAGAATATATTCCAAATTCCAGTTCAATGGTCATTGGAAATAGATGCTTGTAATAGAAATCTTATCCAAATCTAGATGCTGTCAAAACTGAGAAGATAACACTGATATTTAGAAGCTACTGTGAATGGAAATAAAGAATAATGTGTCACCACTACACATTTTTCTTGCTAAGAAATGTATTTATGTTACAGCTATTTCATTAGCTTCATTTTCAGTAGCTGGTAGGAACCAAAATAGCCAAAGTGTGCACTGAAATTATTTTATTTTGAAGAACTGGAAAAAATAGCAAGGATTACTACTGGTTTGGAACAGTAGCACTAATTTAGGTTGTACTTTGTCCACATGGCTCCTATCCTACAACCACAAAGAGCGGATAATTCCTGATCATATGAAAAATATCAGGAGTTTTCCCTCAAGTTTTCCATTAGGATTTACTGTAGGAGACCAAGGAGTCAAAACTCTCCAGAGTCCAAAATCAGCACTTGCATATAGCAAGGCTCCTGAGTTCTCATCTTGCCTCTGCAACCACGGCTTTATGCACTCTGCTGTTGGGTTTGGACTCTTCAAGGACTGTTCTGTCTTGTCACTGTTTTCTTCAAAGCAGTGTGCATTAGTAGTGTGCCTCTGCAGAAATGGTCACATACTGCAAGAATGCTAAAATGTTGAAAATCTTGGATGAAACCAAATCCATCACAGGAAGGGACTGCACCAGTCTGTGTACAAAACTGCAAACTTCCATCATTTCTGTAACTGTTTGCTCCAGAAGTAGCTTCTCTGAAGCTTAGCGTTCAATGTTAAAAATGCTTGAACATATCCAGCATACTACCTAGACTGCATAACATGGTAACATTTTATCAGCATTTAAAACATACCTTTCTTTTATCTATTATTGGTTGGAAAAAAATAATTAATACAGCAAGCATATGCTGTACAATGTAAACAATAATATTTGCTTATATTGTTGTATTGACATATTTACACTTGGGCAGTGGGAGTTGTGGGCTGTGTTGATTTTTTTAAACTAATAGCCAAAATGCCCTGTGGACTGAAGTCATATATCCCATGTTTAATGCTCTTCCATTCAGGAACTGATTGTGACATACTGAAACAAGAGTAGTAAAAGAAGTCATATTTTTACAGCTTTCTTTTAGATATCACAAAATGAGCTAAACCTTATTAAAAGTTCTAGGAGATATGTGAAGTGTAGTTTTCTTAGAGATAAACTGGAGGACAGGAAACTAATGCCATTCATTTGAGTAAATGTTGGCTTGCCCATCAGCTGGTCCTCCAGTGGGATAGAGAGAAATATAAGACCACAAATCAATTTACTTTGATTCTGCAGTACAGATGTGTGCTCAAATCTCTCTGTTTCAACTCATTCTTTAACAAGATACTATTCATAACCAAAACAATTCTAATACTTGCACACAACCAAAATTAAGGTCCTAAGCCCTTCACTCATGCAGTTAAATATAAATGCTTGGTTATCATTAAACACTTACCATGCAAAAATGCCATGCAAATAAACAGAAATTAAAACTCCAAAACATATTTGAAAATCTGGCCACTTTATTTAGATTCCTAATTTCATACCTAAATATTTAGTTTAACCAGAAAGAGTTAAACTAAATATTTAGGTATGAAATATTATGTAAGATTTTTCTCACTTGCTGAGCAAGAGGAACTGTTTCTTATATTAATGTGAAGATGTAAATTTTGGACAACGCATTTCTTCAAAATTCCTAGGATTGCTTAAGATTACTGCACCTGAGAAAAAATTCTCCTCAGAACTAACTCTTCCTACGGTTTTGTTTCCTATAATAAGAAAGATTTCATAAATATTTCTCCTTTCTAATTACCACTTAGTTTAATTCCAATTGCACATGATAGTTTTTATTATCATGTTTGTCTGTCTGTGTTTGGCTATGGGTATTGCCATTTTTCATAGTTTCCATATACCTAAAAAATGTTTAATTAAAAATTCAGCCTGTGAACTCCCTTCTAAGAGCTCATAATTTCTTCCTATATTAATTTTACAAGCTTTTATCAATAGCATGGAAACATTAAATTTTTGCCTGAATAACTGAAAACGCCTCTGGCAATGGCTGAAATGGAGCCACATATTCTAGTTTTTTGGCACAGTATTGCTCACAGAGAATAAGAAATTGCTGAAAAATTCAGATCTCACATGTTTTATCGCAATTTTCATTCACACTTTATTAATGACTCTTTTTATTCCCACATAAGAAGCAGAAAGCAGACAAGTCCTTCCTCACATTTATAATGGAGTGTATACATCAAATTGGTCCGGCCCATGATTTCTGAACCTGAGACAGAAAACTGTTCCAGACTTACCAGCTCACATGCTTAATTGTTTTTGAGAGCTGTCATATTAAATTAATAGCACACATATAGTTTAACTAAGTGAACACAAAATCTGTTGAACTGCTGTCGTGGAATGCATAGGTTATCTCTTCAGTCTTCTGATAATTGGTATGTAATATTTGTTCAGTTGTGACTTTTAGTTCAGTTCAGAATCATACAATCGTTGAACCACAGAAAAGATGGAGAGGATCTCCAAGATCAGCAAGTCTATTGACTGAACACCACCTTGCCATAGTGCCTTAGTCCATGGCACTAAGTACCTGCCACATCCAGTAACTTCTTGAATACTTCAGGGATGGTGATTCCATTGCCTTTTATTTTAGGTTCCATTTATGAAACAATTAATTTATATAAATTATCAGAATTTAATTCTGATTAAATTAAAAAAATACTGAGGATTCCCTAGAAAAACTTAGTCAAATCTCACATAGTTGAGTTCATGCAGACACCTCTTCCACCTCTCACAAGTACTAAAGGTGCTTAGCATCACAAAGCTATCTTGGGTTTAATCTTCAAACTAAGATCTGCATCATGCCTTGGGCAGTATGAAATGGCACTTGCACTGAGTGAGCTGTGTGTGGAGTCTGGAAAGTTAAATATCCACAGTGGGGAAACAGGGAGAGCTGCACAGGTGCAACTCTGGAAAGCTGAAAGCTGTAGTTATAGCAGTAGTGAAACTCCAGGCTAGACTGCAGGGCAAAATAACAGTCATAAAAGTGACAAGGGTTTTTCTGATTCAGTCTCTAAGTCAGCCCAAAATTATTAGGTTTATCCCTCAGAGCACCAACTAAACAGAGATAATAAACCATAGGATCTGAATTTTCCTACCTGAGCTGAATGTTTACTTTTAAGATAGTAGTTGCAACAAAGATCTCCCGGAAATAAAATAGTATAAAAGGGAGAGCACAATGCTTTTTTTTGGGCATCCTTCTCTCAATCTTCTTTGAGCAATCAAAGGCAATCATGACTTTTTGTTTATCCACTTCATATTTGATGAATCGATTTCAAAAGGTAGTCTTCATAGA
This sequence comes from Grantiella picta, assembly GCA_013397955.1. Classification (NCBI taxonomy): domain Eukaryota; kingdom Metazoa; phylum Chordata; class Aves; order Passeriformes; family Meliphagidae; genus Grantiella; species Grantiella picta. Next base: position 622,621 of record VZRM01004627.1, read on the forward strand.
TATCACTTGGGATACCATGGGTCTGGTTCCTGCCAAAGTCCTACCAAAGCCAGTTTTTTTGAGAGTTGCAGGTTACTACACTCTACAATGGAAATACATCTGCACAAATAGATGTAAACATGCATTGATTGAAATTCCTGGCTGTGCCCTCAGGGCAACATTTTACACTCAACTGATTCCTGATATATGTGCTTAATTTTATGATAAATAATTCATCATTGATAATTCAGTAGTGGGAAAAGGTATGTAGGATTATCTAATCCAATTGTATTTGTGACCTTAAGCTGATGACAAATGCAAAGATCTGCTTGTGCTTTAGTTGGCCCTGAAAGGAAACCAGTTATTTAATAAACAGAGCAAACTATTTTTAATCAAACACATTCAAAAAAAGAAAAAAAGAGCTGAGAATGGCCTATTTTATGTGACCTTTAAAATTTGTTACTTTCTAGATGTAGCAAATTTAACATTAGGTTTTATAATAGAAGTCCCATTTATTCCAATTCAATTAAAATGTACAAATAGAAGCCAGCTTCTGCTGATGAAAAAGAACAGCACAACAAAATAGGAATGTAACAGGTTAAATCTGAAAGCATTAATACTACTACTTTGCTGAAGAAATATTTAGGCAAGACTTGAAAAGGTCACATATAAGCAGGAAGCCATATCCATTTACCATATATAAATTTTGCAATATCTATTTTCTACTGTAAATTGGCCAATGCTATACTAAATATTAACCTTCACACAGAGGGCATGACTTCACTGCCAGAATATGTGGGTTTGTTATCCTCTGGTGATAAATTTGTGGGACCTGTCTTGACATCTAAATAGAGAGGAGCAGTCACTTTATCTCTACAATGAAAAAAGCAAGCAAATGACAAAGGATTCAGGATTCTGAAATAAAATAAGTGCTAATTCTCACTTGTTTCTACCGAGGTGAAGGTCTCATTCATCACTTAAACTGATGACACAAAGAACTTTATTAGACTAAGCTTTTATCTTAACTGAAACAAAGTAAAAACAAGCAAAACCCAGTTCACAGCTGTCAGAAACACACAAAGAGGCAATACTAACAGCCTGCCTCTGTGACAAAGATCGGCTGAAACTCTTCTCCTTAAGTCATAGTGCCAAACTGAGCGTGACCATACGGCAAATAATGCTGGAACTGTACATGAACATGGAGACTGAGTGTTTTGGCGGCTTGAAATACAGGTCCATTCCCATTTCATCATTATTTCAAGCATCAGCATCACCTGAACTCCATTTCAAGCCTCTTGATGGGTCAAGTATCTCCACTGACAGCATCACTGAACTCAAGCTGGAGACCTCTGAGTATGGAGGCGAGCTAGAAGGGACAGTATAATTGTCTTTCATAATTATTTATATCTTACAAAGAAGGCAGCTTGGAGGTCCAGCCAGTGTCTAAATGGCCCAAAATATTATGTAAGATTTTTCTCACTTGCTGAGCAAGAGGAACTGTTTCTTATATTAATGTGAAGATGTACTTTGGCAGCAACAAGAAAAGTGAAATAAGTTATTCCCCATCACTCATCTGCCCACAGGAAGGCCAAGGCAGGGATTCCCACAATGATAAAAAGGCAGTTGAACAAGCAGTGTGAAACCTGAAAAATATCTGTGTATGACTTTTCAAATACAAGGGCATAAAGTCAGATATCTGACTGTATTTTTAGAAATTAATATCAGGTTCTGAAGCCTATGTTTCCCAATTTTAACACACTTACACAAGCAGTTTTCATTCTTAGTGACTTTTAAATAAGGAATAAATACCAGATTTACATTTATAAAGAAATCTACCATAAAATATATCTACACACCAAGACAATGCAGGAAGAACTTTAGGGAGTAAAAAGGTCTTCACTAAAATGCATGTCTGATAAAATTATTCTACAATATTTTTGATTATTCAAGTCTCTCAAACCCTGAACCCATTTTTATTTCCAGTTTTAAGGCACAACTTTGGAGGAAATTACACTCTACCCTCAGCACATCGGGTCTTTTCCTCAGAGACAGGTATTTAAAAGAGAGGAACAGGGCAGTGCCCTGACTGTACCTTCCATTGAAATGGCTGGGACACGATCCAGTCCCCAGACTCCTGGATCAAACAGAATAATTCAACCAAAATGAATAAACACAAAATAGCTACAATGCTTTCTATGCATTTATAAATGCATAGAAAGTAATAGCATATCCAACATATTTTTACAATCATCATTGTACAAATGGGATATGTAACCAACTTCTTTCAATCTCAATATTTTCCTGACCTTCTTTTCTTTTAAGTTTTTAAGATAGTAATACTTTAAACTTCCCAATTCTGTGCATACAAAATGAAATCGGATTCATTTTTGATAGCAGATGAAGTACCAAAAGCCTGGATGTACAGGGAAACTCGAAAGTTTGCATATTTATAAAAATTGTATCTGAAACCACTGTTGTAAAACAATTTTTTCACTACATCTGTGAGTCAAAACAGGGTGCAAATATTTCAAGTAGCTTCTCTTGTCTCAGCCAGAACCAGCTGAGGTTTGGGAAGCAAAGGAAAGTGTGTGTAGAAAAGGAAAAGAAAGTCTTCTCTTGCAGGATCCTAGCTCCCCCTAAAAGCATCACTTTGAGATTTAAGTGAATGGTTCATTAACCACAGTTCTTTTTACATGATGCCTTCTCCCCAAGTCACACTGCCACATAGCTGAGCTTCAAATCAATTGCCCTAATTATAATATGCAAGTGTAATGATCTCATTGGAAAGAATAGAAATAATGAAGAATATTTCTTCTGGGGAATTTAAGTTGATGTCTTTCTGAAGCTGTTGAGGTTAATCTTCCAAACATGGAAATAATGGGCAAGGAATTGAAAATTAAAGTAATTATGTTAAATTTCCTGTGGAATAAAAGTTCTGAGATGAAACTGTTTCTAAATGTTTTCTTTTAATAGCATGCAGTACCTTCCTTCGGAAAAGCCCCTGAAATGTTGTTTTATGCGGTGCAATTGTTTTAATGTTTATAGATTTGGGTTGTTATTACTAGTTATAAGCTGTGCATAAATTATGTAAAATTCCATACCATATTGGAATCTGAATTCTGCTTTTTGTAGTAATTTAATTGTAGAGTTCCTAGGTCAATAGTTAAAAAAACCCCCCAACACTATCAATACAATTCAAGGTAGTTGATTAGTGCACAAAACTGTGTGAAATTTGGAACTGTTCATCAGTTGACTGCTTAAAGCCCTAAACACATGAAATCCACTTGTTTCTATGAAAATCTTGTAATGGCAAATACAGTTAAGTCACTCATATACCTTAATAACACAGAGACATAAAAATCCAAGAAATAACATCTAAAACTATATATGTGAGTAAATTATTCCTACAGTTAGGAATCAATGATTTGCAGTCTAAGTCAATGCTTCATAATATTGACAAATGATTTTAAAAATTATATGGCTGATTAAACAAAATTATAGAAAACCTTCTTTGTGGGAATTGCAAATTAAGTCTACAGTTAAAATCTTACTGCCACTCAAAATCACATTGAGGATATCTTTTAGAGTTTTAAAAGTTAAATTAAAAAAAAAAATAAAGCCTGTACAGGTATGAAGAACCAACAAGAATCATTATCCTAATAAAAAATTACCAGCCAAATTTAAGAATTCAGTTACTTGATACAAAGCAACATACAGTCAAAAACAAAAAAATCAACATTTTAAAGAAATTGCTTTGGAAATTTGTATACTATAGTCGCTCTTCAAAAACATGATGTTTGTTTGGTGTTGTACATAAAACTCCCTTGAGCTGAATTATTCATATGCCGAATTATTCTATTTTTCTGTGTTCAACAACTGATAAATACATGGCTATCATTATTAGAAAAAGTGAGAGTATGCTTGCACGCACAAAAACATAATTTGCTCACAGTCCTGCATACTCAACAATTCTCTACAGATAGACTGTGAGATTATGGAAAAGTTAGAGACTGAAAAAACCCCAAAAGACAAAATAGACAAACAGGTAGTATTAGAAAAGAGGAAAAATACTAAGAAGAAACAGAGTTCTTTCAAGGTCTTATTTGGGTTCTTTGGTTTTTATCTATTTTTAAAATATTTAAGTTAACATTTTTGTATGATGGTTAAATATTTCAGCATTCAATAGAGAATCCACCTAGATTTTATGCTTTAATGCTATTAGTTTAATCAATGAAGGGCTGATGAGGGGCCATTCTGTCTAGACTTCCCACTTTTAAAAATAAAATAAATGAATATTACATAATTAATAATTTAACATGGTTATTTTACTGTGCTAAAGTATTTTGAAAAAGAAAACTGTTAGTGCACAGCAAGCTATTGTGTAAGTACCTCTCACAGTGTTTACATAATATAGTGTCTCAAAGAAAAGCTTACATGTAGTAACTTTTTTTAACCAGTTAAACTCATTTAGCACAATGCCTAATGGGAACAACGGAACAAGACAGATGCACCTGACTGCACTTTCCAAAAGGTGACTCTGTTTCCCTACCAGAGCTCTTGCTAGATTGGAGTCACCTGCACAATTACTGCTACTTCAATGAATGCTTTCAGCTGGCCATTCATGTTGTAGTAAAAGATATACACCTTTGTTTCTCCCAGGAAACCTCTGCCCTCTCAAGTGTCTTGATTTAATGTATCAACATTTCTGCTAACTAGATGTTATCGCCAGGTGCCCTTCAGAGCAGTATTTAAGTCCATCCAGCACTTGGTAGCAGGAACAACATTCTATGCTCTCATTCCTTGAGATCTTTCACTGATCTACTGCCAGGGATTGTCTGTGGGATTGTCTGCGGGATCGTCTGCAGCCTTAGCCAGTACATCCATATGGATGTCAGAAAAATCAGCTGTGTGTTGCACCACAGAACTAGATGCTCCATCCTGTGTTCTGCAAACCTTACAGGTTTAGCAACCAACAGGGAGTTTTTCAGAGGGAAAATACCCTACCCAGACCAAATTGCTGAAGACTCAGTAATTTAGGCTGCTTTCTTGCAGCTTATTATTTACAAAAGCAAAAGTGACAAAATTTTGTCTGCTCTCAAGAGCACTTCATGCAGCCTTTAACTCTGACCCCCACCTCCAGTCCCAACCTTTTAAATGCACACCAGCAATTAAAGCAATTAATTCTTTCTTGAACAGAAGGAAAAGTTTGCAACATTTCCTTTGGGATATTTGCCACTTTTATCTTTGTTCACCTTTACACTGCTGTTACAAGAACTTTGTTGTTGCTGTTTGAGTGTATTCCTCTACAATACAGGCTGCAATAAACTTCTTTCTTTCTCCATCATTCTGTTTCTTTCTAGTCCTTATATTTTACAGCTCTAGTCTCTTGATGTTTGTTTTCCTTTTCTGTTTTCTCTATATTGCTTATATTTAAAAGAAAAGAAAGATTGCTAAAGAAGTATCACAGACTTATTTAAAAGAAAAAAGTATCCTTACTTTTTCAATTATAAGCAGTTCCAAATTAGTGCTGAGATTTTGGCTTACTTTGTATTTTTAAAGGCAGAGTCTTCTGTTACCAAACATCTGGAGGAAAAGAATGTACTTTCAGTAAGCAGATGAGAATTTCCCCCTGATTTCTGTGCTTTCTCTTATTCTTGTTCCCCAGAGCATCCCTGCTGTAGAATTTCAGTTCATCTATTCCATGTTCTACTTTTTCTATACCCTGTCCCATATCCTCTTTTCTCTTTTATACATTGCAATGGAGAGCATGAATATTATATAAAAAAAAATCCATAAAAGATTCTCCAGTTCAGAATACGTAACTCTTCCACCCTTTTTTAGAATGACTGTACCCAATGGCTGCCATGAAAGTTCAGTATATCAACTACCACATTGTAGCAATATTGCCAAATCTGAGCCAACATTACTGTGATTTAGGTGACCCTGTAAAACCTGTGATTAATTTAAAAATATCCTTTGGGTCATTCTTATTTGCATGCCTATCAAACTTCCCTCAGAAACTAATGGCTAAAAGTAGCTATTTAAAAAAAAATAAAAGGAAAAAAATAGTAATAAGTCTGAAATATTTGCAAAATCACTCAACTCCAGGAACTGGGACAGAGAAAGAAAAGCATCATTTTAAGGCCTACAATAAAAATGGATGGGTTTGCAAGTTTTCAGTGATATTTCAATCATCTTCCTTTTACTAATTTAATCCTAAATTACAGAAACCCGTTATTTCCAGAAGGCTAAATCCTGGAACGGTTTATCCTGTGTGTTCCCAGTCCTGCAGATTACATCTCTGTGGCTGTGCTGTGACGGAGACTGAATAGCAAGAACAGTATTTACGCAATTGCAGAGTGACAGTGGGATGGAGAGGTATTTTTATCAGTGTGTTTGGCAGCACTAGCTAAGCACTAGATGCTTCAAGTGTTTCCAAAGGCCATGGTACAGCTAATAGCCCAGGAAGAGAATGACAGAGAACAAAAAGATGGCAGGAGGGAGGAGAACCAGTACATGTGAAAACCTGCTCTTAATGCATGGAAATGGGCTAAGATTGTGCACGGTTTGGGTGGTGCCAACGGGAGCACTGGCTGACAGCAACTCACCACACGTGGTAAAAAGGATGGAAAAAGCAGCACTGAAACATACCCAGGCAGCAGAAGCGGTGAGTGCCATGAGGATCGCTGGCCTGCTGCCAGCAGGGCTGCCCTCTTCTGACATTCTTATGCAGTAATAAAGCCAGGACGTTTGGTTTTTCTTTTTTTTTTTCAGTTGACTAGGTTTGCCCACATGCCATAATCAAGCATGTAAGCTGAACCCTTTATAAAGAGATTGAGGGTGTCTTGAAGTATTTTGGGGGGATGGTGGCAGTCCCTCCTATTTATCAGCTCCTCTGATTCCTAATGAGGTGATGAAAATAAAATATGAGGAGTTCCAAGCAGCCCCATCCCACAAGACAGATAATGTTTTATCTCCAAGTACTTTTCCAGCTGCATAACTGTTGTGTGCCTGCAGGGTATGTGTGTGTGTAGCATCACTCTGGGAAGGAAGAAGACCGGGAGAAGTCATGGTTTTACAGAACTATGAAAACTACTTGTCTACACAGTTCTGGCCATGTAGAGATACTCTATGAGCAATGAAAACAGGCTGCAGGGAGCTTTCTGAAAGACTGCTGAATGTGGAGTAGCACTTACTCAATTCTCTACCAGATGCTATTCCCTGAAGCACAATTTTGAAATTACTCTGGACTATTTATCACCTGCCCAAATGACCCTGTCATTTGGTGAGTCCATCTGCATGCAACTTGCTCTAACACTCTCAGCCCCACAAGCAGCAATAAACAATGGCCTTTTTTTAATAAATAAACCTGCCAAATACAGTTTTTTTCGCCTCAGATGCCCAGAAAAAAAAATAATATTCATTCCTGGGTCACCCACATGTTTTCTAGACATTAAAATGTCATAGCTTTCACTGCTAAATAAAATTTTTAAAAAAATCCCAACACACAGTCACGATCATTCTGGGAAATCCTTTGTGGTTTGACTGGCTACCATCTGACTTCTATTTCTGAAATAAACACATTAAAAACAAATAAAGAAGTTGTCTTACTTTTCTAACATGCCTCATGTTAAATATTCAGACTGTGTTCTGCGCAAGAACTGCACTTACTCTGCTCACTTGTGCTTCTTCACAACATGAGCTGCAGAACAGCTCATTGTGGAGAAGTAAGAGCTATGGATGCTGTGGCTCATCCCTGGCTCTCTACTGACTATCTGGACAAAAAGTGAAAGAAGACATTGGACTCTTCTGGGGTTGCTACCCTCTTTAATCTGCACCCAGCACATGGAGGCCATATATTCTCACATATAATTTCCAACAAATAGTGCTCATCCCATGTACATCCCTGAGATTATGGGAATGGGAATAGTCAGTCTCTTTACATGAGGAGAAACAATAATAAATATTATTCATGTTAAAAAACACTAAGTAACTAATTACTTTTTTTTCCCCCAAGAACAAAGGAGTTCATTGCGTCATAGTAACAATAAAGCAAACATTATCTCTGAAAGTCAAAACAAAACAACTGGCGAAGTACATCATTATGTTCAAAAGATGGAAAATATTACATAACCATGGACTAAATCCTCTCTAAATCACAGTCAGGTCTCTCCAACATCTTCCTTTCAAACTTTTTATTTTTCCTTTCAATTGGTCTTCCCTTTCCACTTCAGTGATTATTGATTCCTCCTTTCAGAAGGCACACAGTTCTAAAACAATTATCTGCCCTCTTAGTATTTCCCTCTCAGCAACAAGCAAAATGCTATTCCATTAGTGTACTGTTAGTTCTTTTCTCTTCATTAAAGTACAACTGTTAAAATGAGAAAACAGTGTACAATTTGTTTTCTGAAAATGGATATAATGAGCTAACATATAAAGGATATATTCTACCTTAGCTACATCCCTCAAAGGCGTTTCACTACCAAATACATTGTTTTTGTCTGTAAAGGCAGCTCTCAACAATGCCACACTCAACACACAATTTCCTGCTCCATCTCTTCTTCAATTTCAAAAAGATCTTTTCTTAAGGATTAAAAGAGTTCTTAGGGATGTATATACATTCATGTATCCCAGGGGAATCCTTTTTCCCAGAAGTCAGTAGGAGTTTAGTATTGTCTTCAGTGGATATAGCATTTCACTTGATTTTCCCTGTCCTCTTGTGGCTGAATTAAATTAAATGGCAGTCTGTCCCAACCATAAGAGGAGAAAGGTTTGGGGAGGCATGTATTCAAGAGGGAGAGACAGCTGTTTGGCAAAGACAGCTGAAACAGAAGAGATGTTAATCCCTGCTTTACATTTTGATTTTATGCCTCAAATACCAACAGGATCCATCAATATTTCCTTATATATCTACATAAAAATGTATGTAAGTTCAAGTTTTATTTGCATGTCTGTACTCCTGGCATTGAAAATATGCATGTCACTTTTTTATCAAAAAACAGCAACATCAAACCAGTCTGTATTAAATATTCTTGCATTTTTTTTCTATCTGTAGCAGTAAAATTGGCACTGCTGATGTACATGGTCTTTTCTGAAATGCAAGCTGGAGACAAATTTGTAGATTTTGCATATTTCAAAGTTTACACAGGACTCACATGGAGACCAGATCTTACCTAACCAATTGAAGAATGTCATGTTGGCATTTATTACTCCTGTATCTTTCTCTGATGACCGATGAGAAAACACCCCAATACTGCTTTATATGTCTTGTGGACTTGAACACTATTAAGCAGGAAGCTGACAGGAAAGAGTCACCACTCTCTGTTAAATCTGTATTCATAAATATAAACTCTAGCCCAAGTCACCAGGCATTGAAATACTAGAGAGAAAACACGCACAATGCATATGGTTTCCTTGCTATTCCTGTTGTTACTTTTTTTACACCAGCTTTAAAAAAGTTACAAAACGTATCCTGCTAAGCAACCTCACCTAGACATGGCTAATCCTGGTTTAGGATTCAGAAAAAATACCATGCAGTTTAATGCATACAATGAAACCCCAGGATGTCTGCACATGGTCCCACTCTACACCGCACTGGTGTGGATCTCAAGTCCTATCCGCAATTTTGGGTGCCTCAGAAGAAGAAGGATATCGAATTATTAGAGTGTGTCCAGAAGAGAGTGATCAAGGTGGTGAAAAGTCTCAAGAGCAAGACTGAGTGTCTGAGGTCAGTTGGCTTGCTCAGCTTGGAGAAGAGAAGGTTGAAAGGGACCTCATAGCAGGGTACACCTTCCTCATGGTAGACAACAGAGGGGAAGGGGTGATCTCCTCTCCTTGCTGACCAGCAGCAGGACACAAGGAAGTGCAATGAAACTGCACCAGGGAAGTTCAGGTTTGACATTACAGAAAGGTTCTTTACTGAGAAGATAGACAGTCCCTGGAACAGGATTCCTACAACACCAAGTCTCTCAGGGTTCAAGGAATATCTGAAGGATGCTCTTGATCCTGAGGTTTAGTTTCAGACAGGTTTAGTTTCAGTGACCAAAAGGGAATTGTACCCTCTGATCCTTGTGGGTCCTTCCCAACCTGAAATACTACGATTGTACAGTTCTATCGTCTTGTTGTTCTCCAACACACAGCCTATTTCATCCTAATCCAGTAGGCTTCTAGGCATCTTTTCTTAAATTTGGAACACATCATTAGTTGCAAAACTGCCTTGTGACTAATATTAAACAATTTAGGCCACAGTTAAAAGTTCTTTTGTGCTTTCCAGCTTTGATAACTTCAGTTCCTCTCCATCAGAAGTCAGAGAAACAAAGCCAACAGGACTGAAGCCATCATCCCCAGTGCTACTTCAGCAATGGCAGAGATGTTGCCACAAGTGCTGACTGCTAAGAAAAGTTTCAGATATTCCTTTATGGTATATAGCAATACTCCTTATTGCTAGCAGCTCATCTGTCATGCTTTAACTTTTGAAGCTTATTAATACAGTTGGTATTTGTGATCACACTGAAGTCTACACGTAAATAGATAGAGACCTATATGTGTACATATAATTTACCAATTTTAGCCCAGTAATAACAGTGAATCATACAGAGGACACCTCTTCATGAAAAGGCAAGACAAAAAACAGAGAAAAGTCCTCTCATATCACACATGCAGACCAACTCAGATTCTCCTGCCTTTCTCAATAAATAAGTCATTTGGGTATTCTTTGTGGGAAAAAAACCTTACAGTGTTGCTGGAGAAGGAGATCTGGATGAAGGAAATTTAAAAGACACCTCACAAGACTCACATCTTAGTCTTAGCACCTAAATACCGTTTTGGAGGATTTTCTAGGTTATTTTACTGCAGTAATTGGGGCTCTGGTATTTACTCTCCAAGAGCACTTGTTCCCCATACTAAGAGATCTAAGAGGGCTGGGCATTTCTTCCTGGTTTGGGGAATGAAGAGAGTAGGAAGTAACAGCTGTAGCTCCTCTGCTCCTCTGCGAGCCTCTTTTGACAACCAAACCCTATACAACCAAGGTGAGAGTGATGAGCCAGCCTGAGTACTCATGCAGCCCTGCCCCAGTCCTGCAGTGCCCTGTGTTTGTACCACATGGAAAGCCGACCCCATCTCATGGGAGCTCTTCTGTCTGCACACAGACCCATGCAACAGTCTTGTCCAGATTTTGCAACCAACAGATGAAAACACAGTAGTTAACATGCCACAACATTTACTGGTCACCAGAATGGATTAATTCACACACACGATGCGTGAGAGCCCTTATTCTTATGAAAGAGGTCAACCACTCAGACCCAGTCCACTCCTATTTGTCTGCTCTGTCCCTGTTGGCATGGCTTTACTGCGGAAGTATTAAAACATGTTAAAATCTAAATAAAAATACAAATGTATTTTAGTGAAATTTTTATACCTTTTTAAAGAAAATTCTGTATGCAAGTCCTTGTACATATTTTTCACAAAATTCTAAAACTTTAGTAGAATATCACACAATCCTCAGGCAAGAAAAGTTTTATTCCATGAGTTATTGTACTGGTTTCAGCTGGGAAATAATGATTTTTTTCTTACTAGCTGGTACAGTGATGTGTTTTGGATTCAAAATGAGAATCATATTGGTAGCACAGTGATATTTTGGATGTTGCTCAGTAGTGCTCACCCTAAATCCAGGACATTTCAGTGTCCCAAGCTCTGCAGTGATCAGGTGCACAAGAGGCTGGGGGAGCATGGCCAGGGGAGCTGATCTGAACTGGGCAAAGGGATATTCAATATACAGACTGACATGGCCTGTACATAAACTGGGGGAATTACCTAAAAGGAAGACAACCAGGACTCAGGGACAGGGTTTGTCATTGCTCAGTGGGTGGTGAGCCATTTTTGTGCATCACTAGTCTTGGGTTTTATCTCCATGTCACCCTCTCCTTTTTATTACAATTATTAGTAGTAGCATTAGCATTACAATTATCAGGATTATAATTATTATTGCTGTTACTATTATTGTTATTATTATTATTAATTATTATTATAATCTTTTACTCTGTTTCCATTATGAAGCTGTTCTTATGTCAACATATGAGTTCTATTTTCTTTCCTTTATGTCCTCTGCATTCCACTGATGAGAGAAGGGGAAAGGGAAGCAAGAGAGCAGCTCTCCGGTACTTAGTTGCCATCTGGGCTTAGACCATGACAGTTGTTAAAAAAAAGATTATTTGCCACCTTTATTGGAGAAAATATGGGATGTATTCATCATGTGTATTAAGCTATTATGATTTTTCTTTTATTTACATATAAAGTATTTGATTATTTTTTAACAAAAAAAGCATGTAGTGCCACCTAGGGGTATTCATAAGCTTATGAATTTGAATTTTTGACAGCTCAAATACTTTGGATTAGATTTGTTCTTCATAGCTGCATTCCTAGGAATAAAAATATGCAGCAAAGGAGGTATATGAAATTTTGTTTTGCCGGCCTGAGAATAGGGCATATGCTAATTCCAAAAACATCATGGAATTAATTTTTTTTCTCTGTATCAGCCAGTAGCAATAAAGTAAACAAATCTCACAGAAAATTACAAAATGAAGAATCCTTATACTAAAAAGAAATAAAAAATAATGAAAAGAAACCCTTCTACCGACTCAGAACTCCCACATTACCAAAACAGTGGCAAACTAAAAATCTCATTATTTGGCTGTCTCAGATGGGTAAAACTCCATTTCACATGCTTGAGTTTGCATTTGATTTCCTCCAGTTCAGCAAGAGCTGGGCCAGGGAGAGGATTCCTCAGCAGCAGCATGAAGCCGAATGCCATGTCAGCCACAGCATCTATTTACTCATTTTAATTTCTGGCATTTCTTTGTTTTCCTCTGTTTTGTTTTCCCCCTTGCCTGACAGTTTGTGTCTGTGAGGCGTACACAGGTGTTATTTTGGAAAGATTATTGATGGAAAAGTGGATTAGTCTACCGTGACTACTTTCAGACACAGGTCATTGATAAAAAGTGCACTGCTACCAAAACAAGCCTTTAATGCACCATACTAATTACAGATAAGGGTTGCTGCATTTGTCAAGTAGATTTTATACAGAAAAGAATAGAGCAAATATAAAATATTTTGGCAGAGAACTAATCCTCGCTATTCTTTTACATGGCAAACTCAGAATGACCAAACTGACTACAATCATGAAAACATTTTAATCAGGCTCAGCAATAGAAATGTCTCACCACATTCTGTGTACATAGTATGGGCCTTACAACAGTACCCAGCATCTGACCAAACCAGAACTTTATACATTAATTTTTTCAATAACAAATATGCATTTGCAAGTGATGCATCATAAGCATTTTCTGGCTAACCCAGCAAAGCACTTAGCAAGCACTTTATTTTAAGGGCATGAGCAGCAAGTGCCTTGAAGTGGGGAAAAAAAAAACCAACCAAGCAGGGCTCTGTCCATCAATTTAACTTGTGTAGGAAGGTTGGCATCACTGGAAAAGACTATCACAGATAATTATTTGTCTCTCTACCCTGCCTCTTTTGTCAGACACCAAAGACAGCAGCACTGCTTGTGATCCAATCTGCCTCCACCCCTATGAAATACCCTGGTACTATTTTCACAAATGCCACAGCAGCAAGAAGGGCTGGTTTTATTACTTTGAATTGACTTTTGATCAACTTTCAGTCTACCTGATTTTGAGATTATTGGACCACAATGTCATAGTAATAATTTTGTCATACTGGATACAGCCTAAAGAACCCCACATAAATGCAGAAGTGGTAGAGTCTATTCAGTGCAAACCATGAGAAAGCCAGACAAGTAATTTAACAAACAATCTCTGTTCCACATAGCAGGGTTTTTTTTCACAGCTTCCTCCTCTCTATCAAGCCCACCCACGCATTTCCACACTCAAGTAATTCAAAGATGTTACCAGAATGTCTGTGAGGTTTGAAGAATCTGTGAAATTATATGGATTATTTAGAAAGCACTATTCAGAAACACTGTATTATAATGTATTTCCAAAGAAATTTTTCAACATTTCCCTTAGAAATCTGCAGGAACTAGAAACAGTAGCACAAGAGAATGGATTTAACTCTCAAAGTACTGATGTCAATGCATATATGGGCTGCAGAATCTTCATTTTCCATTTGTAAACATTTGGGTGATAGGGGATACAACAATATTAACACAAAATTCTATTAATCACAATAGTGATAAAAAGGGAGAAAGGAAAAAAAAAAGGATAGTTAACTGATAGTCCCTAGAAATATGGGATTTTTCACAGACGATAAGGAAGATCAATCCTGCAAAATGCTGTGAATGTTCCATGGTCCCAATCCAGGAAAGCACTTAGCAAGTATCTTATTTTAAGCATATTACTGGTTGCCTTGACGCAATGGGGAAAAAAAACCCAAATCAACCAAACAGGAGTCTGTCCGTCATTTTAATGTTGTATAGTAAGGTTGGCATCACTGTAAAGTTATCTTTTCACCTATCTAAATGTAGATTCATGCTGGTTTGAAATCACTCCATTTTATTTGAAGAATCTGCTGTACATCATCTTGCAGACCAGAAGTCTCCTCAATTAGATTATTTCTTTTCTCTGAAGCTAGTGCTCCTGCATGCAGATCCTGCAAATCCTAATGCAACATTGTATGAAGGTTCTTGCATAAAATTCACCAAAGTAATAGCATTTTTATAGCTGCATTTCATTGCAATCTAATTTGATTTTCTAGTGCAATGCTCTAATCATCTATTTGGAAATAACCTCTCTTCTGTGTTCTCTGAGACTACTCTTCTGCTGCATGGAAGGAGAAGAGTTATGGACAATTAAAATTACTCTAAATGATAAAGGGAAATTATGAAATGTGAAATAAGGTTCAACAACTAAGTGGTTTTTTTGAGATGACCTCTCTGCATTACAAGAAGGCCTAAAAATACAAAACAAACAAGTACCTCTCCTTGATATACTGATTATTGACTTTCTTGTTCCTACTTTAAAAAGTGATTAGAGGTTATTGGGTTTTTCCCTTATGAATTACTGCCTTCATTTATCCAAAGTTAAATTTTTATGAGTCAAGGGCAGCCTAGACCAGTTTATCTCCATCACATTCCCAACCTGCAACATTTTTCATTCTTCAGAGAAACTTATACAAGGGTCCTAGTTAAATCCATGTTCTGCAACAGATCGACTTAATACACTGTCTGCCCCTTCTGCTCTGCACAGGTATCATGCTAAACTAAGGAATGGGTTCTAAAGTGGTGCTTTTAGCAACATCCCCTTCCCTTCCGAGGCTTGTTTGAGACATCTTATGCATTTATGTGTTTAGTTCTTCATCACCTGCACTCTGAGATCACATGGCACTGATCACATGAGAAACTCAAACTGGCGTTTATTCTTCTGCATAAAAACAGAAAAAAGCCACTGAGCTTTGTTGTAGGTTTTTGAGCTCACTTAAATGATCTTTTATCTCTCTCAAGGGGAATCACAGTCAGACAAACTGAGAACAAAAGAAGGCAATGCAAAAGATCACAGTAAACCAGCTCAGAAAGGCAGGATGGGTTAAAATGTGTGAGGAACCAAGATAATTCATTCAAATAAGACTTTAAAGGATTGGGGATAGTAGGCAGAGGCATCCAGCAATATCAGGATATTTTCTGATTGGAAAAGGGAGTATCAGAGGATAAACACAGAGGTAAACACAGGTTTTCTTAATTCTTCCTGCAGAAGACATGAAGAGTCAGTGAAGGTGTGGTGCCTGAGTCCATCCAACACCTCAGATCCAGATTGCTCTAGACCTACACTTGTCCGGAGGTACCTAAGAACCTCCTGAGACACAATGCAGAGCTAGCAAAGATACTTCATGTTTGATATGCGGCTAAATGTCTATTTTGCTATTTCAGGAATTAAGCTGTAACAGTTCTAGTGCTCTCTGTCCAAAATAACAGCTCTAGCCCTAGGTTTCGGCCCAGTATTGCTTTTCTACACCTCACATGGAGATTCAGGCTGTCCCTGGCCAGTCACAAGGCAGAACAGAAGCCAGCTGCTCTCTGGGTGACCAGTTCACCCAGTCTCAGGTGGAGAGGAAACAGGACTACACAACAGCCCTTCACCTCCATGCTCCTGCCCAGAGAAGCCCCTGACAAACCTGAAATATGCAGTGAACTACAATTCTCAGCTTCATTTTCATAGCCTGAGCAAACATATTGGGATCAACTGTTCTCAAGTATCTAATGTGGTTTTGACATGTGAACTTGGACTCTTAGGTCATCAGAAGGTTTTATTGGACCAACCTCATACACACTTACATGAACATACAGAGATAAGCCAATTTATGCAGATTCTGGCAGGTCTTCAGAAAAACATACAAATCAGTGAAATTTACACATCGACCCTTGAGATTAGATGTAGAAAATGGCACTGAATCCTTCTCCTATACAGTTCTAAGAAAGTTAACAAGGTACAAATCTCAGAATAAAAGTGAAAGGAAAAATAATTTACTTCTTTTGGTTCTTAGCTCATTACTGCTACAGTTAAATTGGCCTGTCATTACTTGTGAAGCTTTCCTCACAACTTCACACTGCCTATGTCCAAAACTTATTCAGAAATCTAATCCCTACATTTCTCTCTTGCACTCCACATGGACAATTGCAATGCTTTCTCAGCAGGTCTACTAGTAAAGCCGATTAGTAGACTCCAAGCAATTCAAAATCCAGCTGCATAAGACACAGCTAGAAAGAAAAGAATATTTCTCAACTGTAACCCCAGCATAAATCTTTCAAACAGACTTTTAGTGTGCACTTGGAAACATACCATTTTGCACAGGACACTAAAAGGTACCTAAATTACCTCACTAAGTTGCTCATCACATACTTCATTCACTACTCACTTTCCCTTTGGTAATACGGAAAACAAGATGTCAACAGTCTGTTTCACTGAAACAGCATGCTCTTATAATCTGAATTATCACAGAATCCCACTTCAATACGTTACTCAGAATAAACTCCTGATCCAGAAGGTTTACTCTTTGACAGGACAAGTAGTATCTTTAGAGTGGAGCACAGAGACAAATATAGAACTTCTCTTATCTTGCAAGGAAACAGGCAACAGCAAGAGCATCCCTCCAATTATCCCCATTCAAGTCATGCAAGCCACAGTGCTGCTCACTGCTCTCTCAGAGCAGACAGACCAGGAGAGGGAGAGAAGCAGAGGGACTCGGGAGTGGCAGCACAGGGACCTGCAGGCAGCGTTAGGGAATCGTGTGCTCCAGCCATGGGGTGCAGCTCCACCGACACTCAGAGACACGGCAGGGCTCAAAACGGAGGCTGCGTGTGCCTGCCTGTGCCTTCCCACACAATGTACTACAACTGCCAGACAACAGGAAATGCTTCCCAGGCAGAGAGAGGCACAAAATTAGCATTGGACCTATTTCTTACCCTTCCTAACTGTGATGCTATGAAACAGACTAATGGCTAATGGCTTTTAAACTAACACACACCTGAAGCAGCAGAGCAAACGATTTGAGAGGGGATTGGACAACAAATTCCTAAAGATCTGCTGTACTTTTTAGACTCTCTTACATTTTCTGCAGCAGAAATTGTAGTTACAGCGTAAAGTTTATTTCTAAGATAGGAGAATTTGCAGTCCAATGTGCAGAAATTAAGACTACCAGGAAAATGAACATACTTAACATACTGAAGTCCTTATTGGGCATCCAAAATTACATACATCATTACTTTCACTCAAACAATAAATTTCTGATATTTTATGTTCTGCCTTCCTCTAAATCCCCTCAAAATTTTAAATTGATAATTTTTTTGAGGTCTCATTATTCTGAACTCACAGTTAGTTCATGTTATGATACCAAAATGATTACATTGTTATCATCTTTCTGTACAGGAGAGATAATTTTTTACTAAAACTTGACTGTAATATATTCATATTTGGCATTCATATTTGGCATTAAGATATTAACTAATGGAGTCCAGTTTCTCAGGAACAACCACATGAATAATATTGCAATAATTCATTGAAAGTATTATTTACTAAAATCCGATTTTGAATATATTTACATTATTATTAACTGAGTATTCCAAGGGTTTTTTCCTTGTGGCTATTTGAAATTTTTCAGTTCAGTTACACAACCTCCTGCTTCCTCTTTTCAGTTATTAAAGCAGATGACAAGAAGATTCCTCTTGACACCCATTCATTACCATCCTTGTTAAAGCTGCAGAAGACACCATGACGATGAGGACACACGCAGGCACATTTTGCTGACATTTGTGTATTTGTGAAAAAGTTAACTGTAAGGGTACAGCAAGAGAAAAGAAGCATCTTCCTCACATTTTAGTGACCACCAGGTTAAGAGAATGGGCTAGAGAAATATGTTACATTCTTGCAGATTCCCAAGAGGTCAACTGAGAAACCAGGTAAAGATTCTCCCACTATGGTTGGGAATTCCTCAAAAATTCCTGAGTGTCTGATCCCAGCTCCTGCTGGGATCCATGTTCCATGTGTAGATATTTGTTAATACGCCTGTATGTTTGGCAGTGCCTTATAATGGGCTGCTTGTTTTTGTGTGAGTACTACGTTTTCTGCCTGGATTGATCAGTGTGGCTGTGTATGTATATGTATACATGTATTTAATGTATGCATGTATAACCTGCTGGCAACACATACTCAGCCTCACTACTAACTCACCTGGGTACATGAAGCTGCAACAGCCTTGCCTTTTTTGGGCTTCCAGATCTGGCAACTTCTAACAAACATCACTGACACAAATACAGATACTCAAAACACTATTAGGCACTACTCAAATGGAATTAAATGGGTTTAGTATATCTATGGCTGTAACCGTGCTACAGTATATTATGATGGGAGACTTATAAGGCTTGTAGAAACTGAAACAGCTGGAAAGGGACACAACCTTTTGGGCATATGGTTCTGTCATTACATGTCTTTGCAATTCTTAATAGAACAATATTTGCGCAGAAAACATGTTTCTCCAGGTAATACATACCAGAAACATGTAAAGCTTTCAATGTGACACAGAAACTAATTGCATTTTGGGACCAGTATCACTGCTGTCAACAACAGCAGCAACAGAGCGGCTTAGGAAAGCTAAGCATAGAGAACAGATTTTCTGCAGGAAAGCCAAAGGAACCAAGTATCCATGTGATCTGGAAGCATTTTGTGAAATGACAATAAATCCTCATTAACAATCTCTAAATCTAAAAATGGTTACATGTCCTAAGATTAATCTACACTGCCAGGGTCTCTCAACTGTGCAGGTACTTTCCTTTTTCTCAGTTAACCCCACAAAAAATTATTTGGGATGCCAGTATTTTAACTTTGCTTTTAGATGGCTAACATCCTGAGGTATATTGAAGCAGAAAAGTACAAAATTCCCTGTGTCACTATATTCCTGTCACTATTCCATGTCCTTTCATTTTCCAGGCTGTCCAATATTACCATTCCAAAGGCAGTGTCCATCAGGATGCTCCCTCCAGAGCAGGACTCATGAGGCAGCACCCCAACGCCCAAGGAAATCTGCTTAGTGGGTCTGTATGAGATCAGTGCCTCTTGTCATAGAAATGAAAAGGCCACTTGCTGCTCTGGACAAGGAAAGGAGTTGCTCTCAACAAGATTTGGGAAGAAGGAGGGTGAAATGTGTCTCAAACCAGCAAAGAATTAACATATTTACTCAGTTTGCTGGTAAGTACCCACCAGCTTCCATGAACACCCTCAGGTATTGGAAGCACCAGAGTCTTTGGGGATGGTCAGGTCTTTGAATTCAGTCCAGGGAGGTTACATGAAATTTATCACCTAATTAATTGTAATTTACACTCTTGGCTTTATTTTGTCCAGAAATTATTCTCTATTTTACCCATTAAAACATGTAACCCATTAGAAAAACCTAAAATAGTGCCTGAATATTTCTGGGCTCCAAAGCATACTGAAGTATAATAAACCATGTCTTCAACTTCTTCTAAACTAGTGAATTTCCCTTAATTTCTTTGAAGTTCACAAATTTGTATCAGTCAAAGGAGGGATGCCATGGTTAAAATGCATTTACAATGTTGAACATGACACAATCACTGACTAAAGTAAAGTACTCATAACCTTGAACTAAGGTGAACCTCATTGCTATGTTTTACACCCTACTTCAAAGGGTTGATTTGTTTTGTTTCAAATCTGAGTGCACTTCAGAGACATTGATTAAATGATCCAGCATTACTTTTACAAGTAAACCCACATTAACCTGACCTACAGGTAATCTCAACTTTAAAGTGAAAGTACTGATTCTGCTCAGAAAATATTTGCAATTCACTCTGAAAATTTGCCTCCTGCTACAAATTAAAAAGAAAAGGATTGTTCTCCATCCTTGCCCTAAACTTCATCCAGTTTTAACATTTTTTCTCAAAACATCAGCTCTAGAATTGTGTGATACCATAATAATCAAACTTCACCTCAGCTTGGTTTCTTGAACAACAACAAAAAAAGAAGTATTTTCCTCTCTGAATCTCATCGTTCCCCTTTGTCACCCCACTTCTAAACATTCAACAGAAGGGAACACAAGGGCAGTTTTCTGATATTCAGGAAATAAGCTAGCTGGAAAGAGAAGAGAGATCACCTTTTCCCCCCCCATCTCTCTTCCTCATGCAAGAATAAGGCTGCAAAGCTCAAACAATATTAGATACTAGCAGACCCATAAGGAGAAATCCTCACCCCAAAAGAGGTTCAGAGACTTAGCCTTATTCAACACAGCAGGGTCAACATTGAATAAAGCCATAGGAAAACAAGTTAGAAATACCACCATTACCGAATCTATAACCTGAAAAATACAAGTCACTAACTGTCATGATTGCCCCAAAAAACTCACACATTACAAACCTGGGGGCTTGCAAAACCGACATAGGCACCAAATGTTTTTTTTCCCGTAATCTGATGATCACAACATGAAAAATAATAATTTCTAATGCTTCAGCTTGTATTCAGTTTCTGGAATCAATTATATGAGTTTTCATACAGTTGTGTAACCACAAATAAAATCTGTTCTGAAGGCTCTGAATGCTTTCCTTGGGAGGACTCTAATGGAACTGCTAAAATGAGTTCCACAGGATGCTGTGAGATTTGCAAAAGCCTCTAACCATATTATTTGCCAGAACTTTTATTGTGATAACAGATCATAATTCTTTTCTGGTTTGCAGCATATTGAGTAAAAAGATGTAAAACTGTTATATATTTGGAAAAAAAAGGTGGAACATGGAAATATTTTCTAAGGAAACTTGCTTTCATGATATTGCAGAAAGTAGGAGAGTTTGTGAGCAAGTATTTGCCCACTAGTGCATTTCAGCATATATTTTTCTGCTGGAAATGAGAAGTAAAAAATAAATCTGTACATATACCTTTTTTCTGGCCTCAAGGGTGGGGGTTTTTTTGTGTCCTTATCTTCTATCTGAATTTTATTTTGTTACAAATTTAATTCCCAGACAGTAATTACATTTGCAGAGGAGTGGCCATTTGCTTTGCTTTTTCTTCTCAACACTAAACAGAGTAAATACAGAAGAGTAAATTCTACTCCAATGGACACTTGTCTTTAATGAACTAAAATAATATTTTTATAGTTTCAGGATAATAAGTACACAGAAATACTCGTGGCTTCTTTTCATTACAATTGTTTCTTCATTACCCTTCTTACCCTTTCTTGCAGCAGGGACCCAGATATCAAAAGCAGGAAGATGGTATATGGTCTTTCAGCCAGGTTTTTCAAAATTGGGTGCCATATTTAGGCACCTATATATAAATGGCCTGGTTTTCAAAAGAACTGAGCACTCATCAGTTTCCATTGATTTCAATGGGACCTAGAATTGATCACACCTCTGCAAATCAGGCCATTTCTATTTAGGCGTGGGCATGCGAAAATACCAGAACCACTTTAAGCATCTGGTTTAAAAGCAACAGCCAAACGTTCTACCAGAGAGGTTTTAGACAAACGTCGTAATCTCTAAATGAACTCACAGCAGCACAGGAGTCTAAACAGAGGCACCTGAGCTGTGACACTTCTTGTTGCCTAAATGGAATTGGTGAGAATTTTGCTGCTGAGCAGCTATTCTTCAGAGCTCTTCAAAAAACTTTGCTATTTGTAAATAAAGTGGATCTGAATAATCTCATATATTCATTTTCTTTCCTAACTAAAATAACCCAGTTCTCAGTTTCCATTTCACTAGCTGCCTGCTGTGACACTAAAAATTATGTTAGTTATGTAACAACATACTCTTTGTAGCTGCAGAATAAGAGAATAGTGACAGGGACTGGGACAGCGAAGTCCCCATGATATTTCAGCTTTAGTGGCTTAATCACAGCAGGTTGCGAATGCACTTTGCTGAGCTGGAAGGCATTTGCTCCTTTATCTGACAGAACTAGACAGTTTCAAGAAAAAAGCAGTATAATTGGCACAAACAAGAGGCATGAACTTAATTTTTAAAAATTGTATTTGTTGGGAATTAAGAGACCACACACAAATGAATTTCATGTGCAGTTTCAGGGACAGAGAAGCAATAAGAGCAACTTTATAATTTCACAGAAAATGTCAGATTGTCCTTAAAAACCACAAAAATGACATATGGTGATGCAAACTGCTCTCCTTAAAGTGTCTGTTTCTTTAAAGGTGCTCTTTTACAGTCCTCAGTAAATGCACAGGGACAAAGATCTCCACAGGCCCATGAATTCACAGGACGCTGAGCCATGCTATGCAAATACAGAAGCTTACATATGGGAAGCAATAAAGATTTGTGTGACGCTGCATCCAACCTCAAACACCCTCGTCAGGATACCTGATAACAGCTACACAACCTCAAAGGAGCACAGAGTGACAAGGGCTGGAGGGGGAGGTGGCACGAGAGAAGGGGAGGATAACACAAATAGCTGAAATAATACGAGGCTGCTCCCAGGGCTGCCCAGGAGAGGCTCAGCCCCAATGCCCAGACATGAAAAGAATCAAGCTGAGTCAACACTACCACTGCTTTTGACTGGAGGGGGTGACTGCCAAGGGGACATGGGACCCAGCATGGGATGTAGAGGAAAAGCCAGCTCAGAAACCTCTGTATTACTGTCCTCAGCAAATCTAATCCCAACATGACTCCGTGCAATTTGATAGCCTTGCAATCAGGATAGGTGAGATGAGTATGAAAATAGCTGTCAGTGATGAGCTCACAGCAAGAACTTTCACGTGTAAGTTTGCAAATACAAACCCTCTCAGCACAGAAATCACCAGTTACTCCCTTTAGCTCCTCAAGGAACACCTCTAACCTCTAGCAACAGAACATTCTGCATTCCCACCTTTGCTCTTCAGAGACTCATGGGTATCCATGACTCCTCTCTCCCACTTCAGAGACATGCTTACAAAGCAACTGCTTCTTTCTCTCTGACTATGAGGCGTTAATATTTTTGTACGTTTTCTTTATATATTTATATGTTTATATGTTATATAAACATATATGTTTATAAGTTTATATGTTTATAAGTTATAGATTTATATGTTAAATTAATTTTTTGTACATTTGTTTTCCTTATCACAAGCTCACTGAATTTTAATGCCTTAGCAATAAGCAAGCCTTATAAACTGAGGAAAAGGACAGGGTTCAGGAATGAGGCTGTTTTGTTTCAAGCTGGCAGCTAGCATGGACACTGCACCTCTTTTATGGGAATACTCTGGGATGCATGTCGCTGAGGTGACAGTGACAGAGAAGCAACAACAGGAAGAAATTGTATTCTGACCCTGGAACATTGATTTGGAAGTTTACATTAAGAACATAGAAAAGTATTATACCCCAATGACACATTAAAGAAGTGGCTAAAAGCTGGATGCATCTTCACTGTGAATGAATGACAGAGATAACCAGGCATCTGTGATGATATATTGATCTGCTCCTGCTCACTGAATTCATGCCGTAATTGGCACTGCTAAAAAGGACAAGGAAGATTCTGCAACCTGAGACCCTACTGCTGTTTGTAATGCTGTAATTTCTTATTCAAAGTTAAAGTATGCCAGGGATACTTTCTCTCTGTTATAAGGAAAGAGATTTCACTGAGAGGCAGAACATGCTGTACATAAGCACAAAAAGCTGAAGTGTAAAAAATTTAAGCAGTTAGAGTGTTGGGGAAGCTGTAGCCTGGTTCCACTTTGAGGCGAGACTGAAATACAAACTGCTGAGACAGCTCATTGACTTCCACCAGAGCAGAACTAAATGTCCATGAACATACAGAAACCTTTCCCAAAGAGTACAAAACATATATATCCTTGCATTGTGTCGCAAAAAAGAGTGTATTTCAGAAGCTCGAGACAAAACAGTGACTCCATTCAGGCTAACAGCTGTTGGGAGATGGGGTGATATTAGGATGTTTTTTTTTAATGGACAATGTATAGCTTGTGTAAATTCTGTTCTTCTTTCTTACCTGCTTCCAGTTACAAATATTCCCTCGTTAGACCTAATTGACAGCACTTTCACATACTCCTAGAAAAGGGCTGTAGCATCACGTTGCTATTCTGAGGCTCCATTGCACTTTTGACTCGCACAAATTGCTGCCTTTGTGATTGTTCTACTTATAAATAATTTCTGTGTTATTGTATATATACACAGAGAATCTCTTGCTCACATTATTCTAAATTTCTGAGTCTAAGGAGGCAAAACATAATAATTAAAATGATGCTGATCCTGACATTCTGGAAGAAATGCGGTTCATAAATAATGGGATAAGAAAAATTACAGATAATGCAACTATCTACAATTGAGGCTGATACCAAGAAGATACCCATCTATCAAAGCTGATTTTTTTAGACCTTCTTAACAGTTCCCAGCTAGCTGAAATTTTTATTCAATGCATGACCTTTTTTCCTATCATGTACATACTTACCATTATTATACCTGTATCACTGATTTTGTATCCTCTTTTGATGTGAATGTTTTCTGACCAGGGTCAGGAAAAAAAAAAGAAAGCAATATTATGAAGGCATTGAACCCTGAAGATAATGATTTTTATTTAAGGACAAATTGCAGGGAAGAAATACACAATTGCAGACATAAAATATTAACCAAAGACTTCTCAATACTCAAGGAGTCTTCCCTTCCTTTCCTGTACTGGGCTGTATAATATAAGTAGAGGGCTTTTTACAAAAATTACATGTCCCTTCAGTTGTTTTTTTTCAAGACAACCAGTAGGCATTGCCACAAAATGAACTGAGGCAATGATTGGGTTATAAAAATAAAGATAAAAAGTCTATTTTGGCTTTGAGCTTAGATCTTCTCCCTGATCTGCTTTACAGCGTAGACCTGACAAACACCCACACTAGTGCAACCAAAGGGGTGAATTCAGATAAAAGAGGTCAAGACAAGCACTTCAGCTTTTCTAACAAAGCATATTCTCTGAATACTCTCTCGGCTACAGCTTTTGAGAAAAAAGTCCTTCTATAATGCAGAGGTATAGCCTGTTCTCTTTGTCTCCAGGCTTCTTATATTCCTTATTGCTGGATTAAAATGACTGATAGGTTTTCTGTCACAATCAAGTTTTACAAGTGAAGGTTTTATATTTTCATTCAAGTTGCTGATAAATATATGAAAGAGCATTGGACAATGGAACAGATTCTTCTAGTAAGCTGTTAATTTTCTGAGTTGCATTAGTTTTCTTTTTCTTAATTTGCAGTTGTACAGCCTGTTTAGGCCTATTAACGTTAGTCTCTTTAGCCCTTTTCACCTGTTCCTAGTTACCTGACTTGACTACCTATTTTTATTCAATACCTTTAGTTTTTTTTTATTTCCACACTTACTAGAAACACATGTGTATCACTGATTTTGTATCTCCTTTTGATCTGGGTGGTTTCTGATCAATTCAAGCCTGAATAAATGTGGATCTATACATCTTTGGACAATCAGGAGAATGTCCTTGAACAGTTTTTTAATATATTTTAAGATAATCTCAATGCATAGTCCTGCTCGGTATAATGAGAGCATTTTGGAATGCCAGTCTCAGACAGGTCTAAATTCTGAACATCTCATTTGCATACGGAAAATATAGCTAAATTATAATCACTGCAATCTGCACAGTTACTGAATGGTTTTCAGCTTTCATAATTCACTGTTCTGAACTACATCCAATTCTGGATTTGAGATTTTTCTCACAGGACTTTCTGGTCTCAAACAGTTATTCTGATTTCAGAAAAACTCTGAGAATGTTTTCTTTGATTTCTTTCTCTGGTTAACCAGAGAACTGCTGAGGTGGGATGGCACCTTTGGAGATCACCTCATTCATCCCTTGCTCAAAGCTGAGTCACCTACATGAAGTTGCTCAGAACTGTATTTCAGTCAGGTTTTTTGCATCTTCAAGGATGAAAAGGCCATTGCCTTTCTGAGCAATCTGATCTATTGCTTATAAATTAACACACAAACAATCACTAACTAATTACATAGCCTGGGATTACTAGCTTACTGCATTATGAATCTCTGCAGCACCCAATGCATGGAGCTTTCTGGTTTTTTGGTTTTGGTCTTTTTTGTTGTTGTTGTTTTGGGGTTTTTTTGGTTTGTTTGTTTTGTTTGGGGTTTTTGTTTTGGTTTTGGTTTTCTTTTTGTTTTTTTGAGGTTTTTTTTTTTTTTGCTAAAAATGAGATAGAACACTTTTTTTTTGTCTGATAGCTTTTCATTTGTTATTTTGTTTAGAGTAGTATAAATCAGGTCCTCAAGCAAGAAAAATTAAAAAATTCTAGTGCTGTGCACCCTTCATTCTTTGCATGGAATTTCAGTCCATCCAACATCAATCCAGGTGAGATGGATCACAACCAAAGTAAAAGTTCAACAGCGAACACAAAGGTAAGGCGCTGCTCCTCTGAGTTTATGAAGTGCCATTCACAACCACAGTTGTGAAAAGTAAAAGAATCTACTCAGTTCAATAGGTAATAATCCTTGATACAAAATGTAGAACTGCTATTGATGTTGTAAGACTAAAGATCTAGATTTTGGTGTTGAACTTGTTTAGCTAAGGTGTTTGAGTTTAATGCTTTGTACCCTTAATCACCTATAACAGGTAGTAATTAAATACGTCTTTCTACAGGGCTTCAAAATTTTTTATTTTTATTTTCAATTAAAACTGAAACGCCTTTCCTTAAAGGTGTAACTAGGCTCCCTAACTCTTCCTTATTAAAATAATATCAACATTCAGTTCTACTTTCAAAATGAGGAAACATTAAATCTGATTGCTAAAGGACACTCCTTTTGCTCTGATGGCATAATTCTCTGCCATAATGTACATTATTGACAATTACATTTTCATTCAGTAACTCAAAGATGATTAGGAAAGTTGGCCACTACAGATTTAAGCTTTGACAAAAGTCTCTTCGGGCCTACTCTGAAAAGCTTGCTAACAGCTGCTTGTCTTTTAGATTTCAAATGGAAAACAAATCATAAAGCAGCCAATATTTAATGTGGAGGGTTGCTAATTTGTCTTTTCCCTGTGCTTTTTCCCAAATCTGATACTGTTTAAGGGACAGTGTATAAAATCATAAAGCAGGTGATGTTGCTAGAAGGCAGACTAGCAACAGAAAGGGAAAAAAGCGATTACCAAATCAAATAAGGAGACATTCATTATGAGTTTAATTCCCCTTTCTTTGACATTTCCTCCTCAATTTAATTAGTCTCTCCTGAGGCTCACAGTCTTAGCAGTCTTTCCATACAAAAGAAAACTTGCCTGCCAAGGAAAATAAGTCCAAAACTGTCCCAACTCTGCGTCAGCGAGACTGGATCCTATAAATAACACCCACAAAATCTACCACATTCTCAGCCTGCAAAGTCAAATTATTAAACTTGACATCTCCATTACATCCAGCTGTGGCACAATTCCTCTCTTCTTTCTGAAATCTGCTACTGTACCTTGCAGACAACATAAATGCTGCAGCTGTTATCAGGCAGTGTTCCCCGCGAGAGACTCAAAGGTATGGCTGGCTGATGAGAAGCTCAATATAAACTGGCAATGTGCACTTGAAGCCCAGAAAGCCAGGCTGGGCAGGGCAAGGGAGGAGATTCTACCTGTCTGCTCTGCTGTCCTGAGATCCCACCTGAGATCCCACTTGGAGCACTGCATCCAGATCTGGGATCCTCAGCATGAGAAGGACACAGACCTGCTGGAGAAAGTCCAGAGAGCCATGGAGATGAGCAGAGGGCTGGGAGAGTTGGGCTGCTCAGCCCAGAGAAGGGAAGGATCCCTTCCTTCCCTAAAAGAAAGCTAAAGAAGTACTTTTTAAAAGGTCGTGCAGTAACAGGACAAGTGGTAATGGCTTCAAACTGGAGAGGAGATATTTAGATTAGATATTAGGGAGAAATTCCTAACTGTGAGGGTGGTGAGGTACAGGAACAAGTTGCCTACTGAAGACGTGAAAGCCCCATCCTGGAAATGTTCAAGGCGAGGTTGGGTGGGGCTTTGAGCAGCCTGGTCTAGTTGAGGAACGTGTTCCTGCTCAAGGCAGGGGGATTGAACTAGATAATCTTTCAGGTCCCTTCCAACCTAAACCATTCACAAAGTCTATACTATCAACTTTGTTTTAGAAGGATGTAATTTTTTTAAAATTAAAAGTTTAAATTTAAATATATTATTAGTGATAACATTGTACTTCAGCAGTTTACTGCTTGTCATTAGATGATAAAAAAGAGAAGACTAGCAAAATTAGAACTTGTTAAGGGCCTGATTCTGAAAACCTTCTCCTGAAGAACCTTTGCATTACAAGTCACAAACTATTAGACTGCTCATCTAATAGTTCCTGAAGTTTTTAATCTGATATCCTAACAGGATACCCTGGAAGTGTCTAATCTTTAGTGTCTCAATTTCTATAGAGATTAGAAAAACCTTGAAGAATACCAGGCTCAGATTGCTCAAAAAAATCTAAACAAAACAATTTGTTTTTTTCCTCAAGGAAAGTACTGTGATCTCCAAGGGACATAACTCTTGAATTTTGAAGTCCTGGCAATACTCCTGTATGTTGAGCCATGGAGTCATATTGGCTTTCATGAGATATCTTCATAGTGTATAGAAGAATTTATAAACTCAGACCTTTATGACATTTTTCTAAGACAGAGATACAAAAATATGGACCAGTTATTACTTCCCTGAATGTTCTTAGTTTTACCCAAGGTAACCAGATGTAAAATATTTTTGCTGCTTCTAAAATCAGGATGCTGCTTTGTTTACATTAATATATTCAGTTGTCCTGTCTATTCCCAACCTTTTTATCTGCAATATGTTTTTCAATGCAACTTCAGTTCTGTTCAGCAGTTTATAACTGTAGCTGTGTTACCAGTCTTTTTTGTAACACATTACTCTTTGCTTTAAACACTTTAAAATATGTTGTTGCTTTCTTTTTGTTTTCCCTCCATGTTGTGTAACAAAACAGCAAGCAGAAACAGCAGTGAACAAATAAGGATGTCTTCTGAAACAGAATTATATTCTCTTTTTGTGTTGACCTTAGAGGAACAAGAGGAATACCAAATTTTTTCTTTCCTGTCTGAAAAAGAACAGAGTATTGTATCTGAAGGCAAACTAGTAATGAGTCTGCAGCAGTAATTGATCTTAATTGATCTTTCCACTTTACTTCTCCATATGGCTATGTCTTAAGCATCAAAAAGCTTTCAAATATTTCGTAACAACCTCTCCATTGAACAGTTCGTTAGTCCTGTGAGCAAGCAAAAAAAAAGAAAAAAAAAAAGAAAAAAAAAGATAATTCTCCCTTATTCCAGTCTTTTCAAAGCGCACAAAATACTTGCAGTTACAGTTGCACAGTCCTCTTAATATATTTGTCTTCCACAGATGCTAACGCTGTAGGCATTTACGGCAGTTTACCAAGAAAACAGCCTATGACTTCAGGCATTTCCCTAGAACTCCGCTGTGTCATGACCCAGTTATCTATTCTTCTCTGGATCTGCTCTTAAACTGTTCACAGAACTTTCTGTTTTGCTTGAATCCTCACTCAGGAAGCTTATTTGTCTCTCTGCAGGAAAAGTCTGCTAGCTCAAGTAAGAGTCTTCTGTCTCACACCAGAGCTTTATGTCTCACACCTAGAGACTGCTCAGAACATTACCATAAAGAGGAGTCTCCCAATGACAAGCCTTTTTGGATTATTTGGATTTATGACAAAGAGCAGGGGTGATGTCCACGTCACCCCCCTTCTCCAGCCACCAGGGAAAAGATGTTCAGACAAGGAAATCTGTATTCCCACCAAGTACTCTCTCTACTCCACAAGCCCCATAATCATTCAGGAAAGGAGCATAGGTCCAACATGTTTTTTTCTTTTGCTGCTATTTTACTATCCAGCCAGAGGCAGAAAGAGAAGCCATCAATCTTCTTGCCACTTGCCTCTGTTAATAACTCTGATGTGCAATCTTTGCATTTCAAGACCAGAATTTTATGCAAACTGCTCTCCATAGCATTGTTCATATTGATATGCCTTTTAACAGTTTACAAATGTCAGCAGAAAGAATAAAGCTCAGATACAGAAATCTATCTGCTTCCTCGGCATCATCCTTAAAGTAGCTGAGCTGGCCCCAAGTATTTGTAAACCAAAATATTTCTCTTTATGCATATGCTATATAGAGCATAGTTCAATTAATTTATCATTTCAGAGCCCTAACTGATTTTGGGAGGAATTCATTTTTCAGCAGTATATTCTGACAAATTCCTCCTTATTTTCCTATACTGGCAAATGCAAGAACTTTGAGAATATATTCATCCAAATTGTTACCAGTGTGTACAGGGGGGAAAAAAAAAGGTGGTTTCAAATACATAATCCTGTATTGAAGGAACAATGACTTGCTTTTTAAGCTGACCTTGACATACTGTCTGCCTTTCTGTGAACAAGGTAGTGAAAAAAAGATGTTTACATAATTTTGCTGGCATGACACACACAAAAGTAACTGTCCTGTTCTACAGCAAAAAAAGGAAACTTCAGACTTCTTAAGTTCCTTCTTGCAGTAAACAGATGCTTTGGACTGAAATTCAAGTCTAAGACTTTAAACTTCCTTTAATCTTCCATGGTTTTACTGTCTGCGCTGCTCACCTTCTCCAGGAGGCAGGCTGACCTAGAATCCCAAGTCTAAAAAGGCCTTACTATAGTGTACAGATCAGCAAGCAGCTTAGCCAGACATAAACCCACAGTTTCGGCCTCTGTGTCAGCGAAAAGGTCTGGAGCTTTCTTCAGTACTACCGACTGCATCTCTTCTGCTCTTCACTGCTCTACAGACATAGGGCTAAAATGATAATCTTTGCCTCTTTTTTGCTTTTATCTTCTTTTCTTCTTTGTGCTTTATCCCTTCCTACAGAAGTTGGCTAAAGTATCTCACAGTGGCAGGAAGCAGCATGGCCAGGCCATGTGTCCCTGAAGTGAGAAAATCTAGTTACAAGAAATTGACTGGATTATTTTTTTAGTAGTGTTTTCAGCAATATTCATGATACTGTTTAGTGTAAAGAAATATTTTTGTCTTTATCCTCTTTTTCTAGTTTTTATTTGCATATTGTAAAGGCAGATAGACCTAAAGAGTTTTCCCATTTGTCAATCAGTGACCTATTTCTTGACCTGGTGTAGCTAAATATTACTGCTACGATGACAAACACAATCATCAACAGTAATACAGAACACCGAAAAGGTTGTCTTTGATATGGAAGTTCACAACGTCAGAAATATGATTTACAAACCAGACCCTTGAGCCACAATCTTCTGTCGCCCTTACCACTCCCTTCGCCCTTTTGACAGCCAATTTTTATGCTCAGTTTTGGTATAGTTTCTTTCACCCTCACTTTTCAGCTTCTGTCAGTGACAGCCTCATTTGGTTAACTTCATTGTCTTAAGCCAGTACTAGGTTTGTTTCAAGTTAGCCACAATAACTCATGGAGTCATTAAGAGGCATATTTCAAACTTCATGTTGAAGTGGCTACACTGACAGCTCATTTTTTATATTCTTTGAGATAAAAAGAATGTGGTTCACTCTGGAATAAAGAAGTTGTCAGGATATTCCTGATTTTGAAGTACTTGTACTTGAAAAAAACCTAAAAGAAGTTTAGACTCCTGAGAATTTTGTTTTTTTGATGCAGAAGGAAGACAGTATACAGGAATTCAGAATTCAACAGTTGGGCGTCTGTTGACATTAAACAATATAGAGGTAAAAAAATTAAAACCAAACAAACTAAAACCCCAAACAAATACCAAAGTCTCAGCCAAAAGACACCTATCATGTCTACAGCAAATTTCAGCCAAAGGTTATTGTCATGATACCCCACCAGCACAGATTCAGCATTTTCTAATAGTAATCTGCATTGGAATGCATTCCAACAATAACTGAAGTTATGTATAATTCTGTTACGAAACTGTCTTTATCATCAAAATATTGAGTAATTTTATTCTCACCAAAGCACTCAAGTAATAGAAAGGGTACACTAGTAATTCTTGACTCTTACAATTCTCTTTGAAGAGTGTTAATTCAATATCAATTAAGGTTATGGAAATGCTTCTAATTACCTGCCTGTAAATCACCAAACCAATATCTTATTGCCACATATCTAATGCAATCAGAAAAAATTCTGGGTATGACATCTTATAGCTTGAGAATCTTGAATGCTAGCTTAAAACATGATCTAAATTGGTCAGATGGATTAAAAAAAAATTCATCTTACCCCTTGTTAGTTCAAAACTTCACACTTTCAGGTAGTTTAAAGTAAGAATTTGTACTTGACTGAGAAGGATTATTCCATTTTATTTCTTCAGGGCATGCATAATTTCTAATTTTTGTATGACTTACCTTTAGATTAGCAAACCATGAAAGAATGAGAATGACAAGAAACTCCATGACACCATGCAACTGCTTTTCCAGTGCAGAGCTGGAGAAAGTGCTGTTTTCACTTCCCCTGTTCTGATACAAATACCAAGATGCCTCCTCCACTCTTCTACATTCTGAAGAAGAAAGCTAAAAGCTATAGATGATTCACAAAATAATAAAATAGGCTGATAAGGGAGGTGGTGATGGTGTTTCTCAGTCAGAAAATATTTTAGCTATTTTCAGCATCTTTTGAATGTTGATTTCTTATTTTTGAGCTTCTGAGTAATTTAAAAGTATATAAACCTTCCTTAATCTTGTTTGAGTAAATTTTTCATCTGTAAATTTATGTTGTCAAATGCATCTATTTTAACTTGCCTTTTCAATCATGAATTATATTCTGACCTCACTGAAATCATTAGCAAAGTCACTTGCAACATCTGTGGAGCTGTGTTTTTATTCTTCATGTTTAGTTGTTACTGCTAAATTAGTAAGTTTGTTTGCATACTAAGCTCTATTAAATTCACTAGGAAACATATGCTTCATTTGTGGGAAAGTTTAGGACAATTTCACATCTTCAGCAGTAGGCTGCTGCTCTTATTTTCTCTATTATAAATAAAAAGGATGGACCTAAACAAAGACATGTTGCAGCCTGACTGTATCAGGGCCTTAAATCCTGGCAGTCCCAACTGTGCAACACATTATGCTGTCAAAATTTCTTTATATTATCTAATTTTGACGGATATCACAGAATAAATCCAAACAAATGCTTGGCATCAGGAAAAAGTATGAATATTGTTTTTGTGAAAACTCATTAATAGAATTGGTAGACAATGGAGTTTGACATTAAACTGGCTTTTTTTCCAAGCACTGTCTGTTTAAGATATTTCAATAAATATTGCTTAAAAAGAAAACGCATGTAGAAATTGATAAATGTTTTTCAATTAATGCCTAGTTATAAAAATCTTTATACAGCTGCATGTTTAACAACTGGATTTATGTTAACATTATGTAAATAAATATAAAAAGTAATTAACACTAGGTCATTTTGTAGCTTCATGAGCTTGAGGGTTTCTGATGAGTAGCCAAGGAGAAAAGAGGTTGCACCACGACTTCATCAGTCATTAGCAGAACATCGACTGACTCCAACACGACCAGAATTTCGCCATAGGAATACAAATTTAAATTTGAGGTAGACACGCAACAAGGGCATTCAAGTGAGGAGCAAAATGGCAACATTCTTCAGTTTAGACTGTAACTGTTTCACTTTAAACAAAAAGAAAAAACACAGGACATGTAAAGTGATTCACAGTGGTTGATCTTTAGGTAGTTAATTATACTCTGTCAGCACAGGGAAAGAAATGTTTCAGAGCCCAATAGCCCCACTATGAAGTCTTTACAGAGATTTTTAATACGAGTGAATTTCAAGTAAGCAGTTGGTTACTACAAAATGCTTTTTTTTCCTAATGAGCGTGTGTATCCATACACCCCTAACAATCGACAAACCAGCCTAAATTTAAAACAATCACTACAATTTAAACAAAAAGCAATAAATATTTTAAATTAAAAGAAAATGTTGCAATTTCTAATCAATTTATACTGCTAAGATTTGTACATGTCAGAAAACAACAGTCTTCAAGACTGAGTGGCAATCTAAAAATAAATCAAAATGGATCTTTTTAGATGTCATAAAATCAGTATATGCAGAGTATGCTGCAAAAAACATAAGGAAAAATTAATATGCATTTTCAAAATCCTGGGAACTACAATGGATACAAAAGCCTACCTGCTTTTAAAATCAGAAAAGTGGGACATATTTAGTCTGGGGCAAGGAACAAAAGAGAAGAAATAAAGGATGGTCTGGAATTGAATAAACATGGGACAGGTGACATGTTCACTTAAAGCTGCTATTAGGTTGTCTCGGAAAATTAAGGACAGTGGAGAAAGGGGTATGAATATGTGGGATCTAGGGTACCTTTATAACTTCTTTCATTTTTTTTCCTATTTAAAATAAACTATTTAATACCTTCTACATTATGAGTATTGTTTTCTGAGTATTGTCATATGCTTTCTGCCCTGGCTGAGGCATCGCTCAAAGAGCAGCCTAGCTTGCCCCTTGGAGTCACTACTGAAAGTACAAGAGAAGGAAATAGCAAACCCAAAGGCAGCTCAGCATTAGGCAGTGGAGTTCCCAGTGCAAATGGAATGATTATATCAAGATATAATTCACAGCATAAAAACTTTCTTTTTTTCAAGATGATCCTATCGAAAAAGTAGCTTATATTGTATCTGACTATCTGTCCTAGCTGTGCTTTCTCACTTCCCCAAATATATTTGAAGGTCAGCCTAAGTGCAAGCTGGGGACATCTTGGATTTTTTTCCATCAGGATTCTCATACACAGCTAAATTTCATTAAAGCTTAAATCAGTTTATTTTCCAATTCAGGCTACATTATATTTGCTTTTGTCTCAAGTAATTTTTCCTAGACATTACAAAATACTGTAAGTGCTGCAGTACTGCTTGTTTCCACTTCCACTCTTGAATGATCCTTAATTTATGCTACACTGCTTGCTAAAATATCCTCAGTTATATCTTCCAAATTTACATTGTTAGCACTGAAAGAGTTCTGAAGCAGTCACATGAGCCCTTCCCATCATACTGAAGAACTACAGAATTTCTTCAAAGAGCTGAAAGATGCAGGGGTTTTGTATCATTTCAGCTGAAAACTGCTCTCCTCAGTTTTCTGGAAGAACTGTTTCAATAGGATCACATGTAATACTTTAATACCACAACTATTAAAGTATTTAAATTATTTTGATTTTGAACATGCCTTCTGTTATAAATGAGGGACCAGGGAGGAGTTTCTGATAGAGAAATCTTGGTTCTGGCTCAGTAAGTTGTCCCTTTTGTCTGCTCCTGCTTTCACTCTCTCAGATGCAGTGATTGACACTTTAATGTTATGTGCAATAGAAGTCATCTTCAAGTTTACTCTTTAGCAGATGGCAGTTCATAAAAACAAATACAATTACTTACTGTAACCAGTTTAGAGAAGTTATGACCTACTTCAATCTTAGCTCAATTCTACAAACTTAGATAAGCAGTATAGGTAAAAAATGTAGTATCTTAGGATACTTTCTTTTCATTTTTAAATAGTTCTAGATAAGGAACCAGCAGTGGTAAAAATTATCTTTCCTTGTTGAGGTGTTTGTTTCTAATGGTAAAATACATGTACTGCTTTCCATTTTAAGCAGCATGTTATAATACAGGTAGACAACCTAATACAAAATGAAAGAAAATTCTCAGCAAGGCAAGTAATTAAGTGAAACTATCCAAGTATAACCTCTTTTGTGTTGTACCTAGGCATATCCATATTCTGTCAAATTACCTGAGAAGTGACATTATATTAAAAAGAGGGAGAGATTTTCCAGCTTTGTAAATAGAAGTATATGAAAACAAATAATATTTCAGCACATTTAAATATTGGAATTGATGAGCTTAAACCTATCAGATGACCTAGCATGTAAAGCTTGCAAAAATCAGAGAAGGGCTGTTGACTTTTACAAAACAGTAATCAGCCATCAAGCTGGAGAGAGTTGGGGGACAAGACTCTCAATAACCAAGGACATTTAGAGGTTGCAGAATTTTTAAGCTTTTATATGGCATCCTTGACAGCCAAAAACAAAAAAAACAATTAAGCCATAACAAAAGGTTTTTATTAAAAGGCAGCTCTACTAGTGAAAAAAGTAGCATTTAAACTATAAAGAACCAGGCACTGGCATATGGCTGAAATGCATTTATGAGCACAGCTGTGCTTGCCCACCAAAAAACCCTGAAGTTGCATGCTGTTTTATATGATGGATATGTGTCATGCCAGCCACAGGATACAGCACAAGAAAGAAGGGCTGGGGACAAGGCTTTGAAGGCTGTTGACTTTGTGCAGACAGGAGAGGCCATTCAGAAGCTTGAAAAGCAGTAAAGCATCTATCTTTCAGCAAACAAACTTGAGAAACATTAATATGAACGAGAAACTAGGATTTTTAACAGAACGTGTGAGTGCTCGTGTCAAGCAGGCAGTAAGGGTAATGAGAAAAAGACAAAAACAGATTACAGAGGGCAGCTGGCAAGGATGCAACTAACAAATTAGTGTGCGTTTTATAACAAATAGTGTTTTAAGTCAGCTCTGCTTTCACATATTTCAACATCTGTATCGGATCAGAAAGGATCAGCTACTCTTCCAATCCCATCTTATTTATTTATGGTGTATTTTGAAAAGAGGATGCTTTTTAAAGCTTTTTATAAGAAGAGCTTAAATTAATACTCTGTATCGGAAAGAAGTAAGTAATTGCCAATGGGCTGGAGGTATTTTGTGGCAATATGGGGACAGAAGCTGGTGAAATGTATTATCCTGACCAGAGACACCTCTGCTTCACAGAAATTTGATCCCTAATTAGCACAAATGTGAGATCTTGTACAAATACTAAAGCAGACATAAAAAGGCACCTTAACAGTCATTCTACAGTTTGCTCATTATTTCCTAATAGCTTTCCCTATCCCCAGTTCAGGACCATTTTGTTTACCACCTTTATCCTTCATTTCAAGCAGCTTTCATACACTGGATTTTAAAGCTTTTTAAGCTTTTTGAGCTTTTTAAGACTCAGATATCCTAAATACATACCTTTTTATACTGCCTAACCTAAGAACTGGATCAATTTTGCAGCACCTCTGAGGATTTCCATAGCACAATATGTTGCTGTTACTTGTGGCTGGAAAACAGTATACAAGCATCGAGAAAATGTGAAATTTTACAACATTGCAATTCTGGAACAGCTCCAACTGTAAGAGTGATGCTCACGAGAGGATGAAGAAGAAATTTAATGGCATTTTGACATACGCTTAATCCTGCCATAAGCATTCACAAAATAAAAACTTAATTAAGACTAATTACTTTATTTAAAACAAAAACAGCAGTGGAAGTGATTAATTGATATTTGAGAAAAATAGACCAATCCAAATCACCCCAAACTTTGCATAAAGAGACATGGCTCTTCATACCTTGGTATCAACGATGACATAAAAATCCAGATGCAGTGCCAAAGAACTTGCCTACTACTTTTTTTATTAATAAAAGTAACAGTTTTCCTATACTATAAATATATACCCAGCAGCGAGTACCAGGCACAGAAATTGTGAAGATCACTATTTTCAGATTTTAATTCCCAAAGCTAAACCACACAATAAAATTAAATCAAACTGAGCATTAGGCAGAATTGATAAAACCCTGTACTTTCTGCCCAAGCCTCTGGTAAGCCAGGAGAATGCTGTTCTGAGAAGTGACAGTCATCATGACCCTCTTCAGACCCCAAGTAAAATCTGCTTGATTCCAGGTGATATCTCCAGCCACTAGGCTATTGGTCAAGAATACTGGCAGCACAGTCAGGTCTATATTCCCTCTAAATAAGCCATTCAGTCTGCAACCTGATTCGTGTCCTGTCTCATGTCTGTAGTCTCAGAGAGTGAGGAAGGATCCTTCCATACCTCAATTATTCTATTTTCCCAAACTTGTTTATTCTATACCTGATCTAGGCAGAAAAATATTTAAAAGGAAGCAGTGGGAGCTCTACTGTCAAGACTAACCAACTATTTTCTGCTCATATTAACCTTCAGTCAACAATACAGTTTGCTTCTGGGTCCATTAAAATCAACTGTTCTGCTTTTATTTTTTGCATTGTGGTTAGGAGACATTTTACATGCACTTTTACTCGAAATGCAAGCTTAGAGATCATACAATAATCAGAAAATTAGGAAAGATGTTTAATACTTTTGTACTGTACCTGTGCTATCTTTGTTGAATAAATTATGTTGGTTATTTCATTTTCAGAATTCAGGCAAAGAACATCGTCTAATACAGCAGTAAGTCAGAATGCAAACCATTAAATAATCATATTATAAAAATTGTACCAATACATAATCCTATGTATTTTATATTTAAATGGTTATTCTCACATCTTATTAAGATCTGTAGGTTTTCCAAAGATTCTGAGACGGTGTTTTGGAATCTTAATAGCAGTATGATAATACAATCTACTGCTTCAGGCTTTAGATCACATACAGAGTAGCCTTTGTTCTCTTAAGCAACATTTTACAGACGTTTCATACTCTGTGATGTGAAGAAGTGAAACGCAGGGAAATGAAAAAATCTCCCTAATTTATTGACCCATCCTTCAAGCTGAATAAGCAAGAAAACTTGGAAGAACGTTTAGATCCATAAGTGTTTTGCACTGTGTAGGAGCCCACCTGGGAACATTTCTGAATATTCAAAGGGATATTTTGATCTCATACAAACACATTGCTAAGTTGCATCAGCTAACTCCTCATGATATCCTGTCTAAGGTACCCCTCAAGTGCAGAGGAAAATAATGGGGAACAAGGTATTCTTTAGAAGCCTCTGAAGCTTCTACACACCAGAGGCAAGGAAAACAGTTGTGAAGAAGTTGCCACTTCTTCTGCTACGTCTTACCTCGGACATCAGATGAGGGAAGTGGAATTTCATCATTCTCAAAAATCCTGCTCAAGGTAGATATTTCTATTTGCTATTTTATTTGGCACTAGTCCTTAACCAAACATAAAATTTCTGCACTTAAGTGAGGCTGAGCACTCAGTGCTATCTCATTCTAATACTCAAAAGATAAAGCTCATTGCTTGAAAACACAGGTGTTCTTCTTTCCAGGAGCAAATATGAAATTCTGCCCACTTTTTTGGATTCAGTTACTTGTAGGAACATCAAAATTAGAAGAAAGCCCTAAAATCCTTCTCAAAACTTAGCTCATGTTAGCTAGCACATTTTATTTCCTCATAGCTGCAAAACTGAAATAACTGCTTAATAATTAATCTTTTCTACACAAGATTATCATCATTCTCAATATCTCAGCACAATTCTTCTATATTTTATGTGTTCATTATGAAATAAACAGGGCTTTCCAGACTCAGAGAAGAAAGTAGTGAACGGATTTTAGTGATTATAGTACAGGAATGTATCTATTACAGGTATGAAAAGAGGCTTCTCTAAATTCAGTCCCATCTTAAAACTGCAGTGCTTTGATGCTTAGATATTACCTTCAACTGTACATTGGAAGGGTTTTTGCAGATTTCTAACATATTTCATTTTAAATGGTCAAAGTAGTGTCAGGAGTTAAAAAAAAATAATTTGTACAATAACTAAAAAAAGGGAATTCATTTTAGGGAAGCATGCAATGTATCAATGAAAATCTCTGAACTGGTAAAATGCAATAAAAAAACATGAAAGAATACAGCTGAGTATTAACAGAGAAATTGCAGTAGACATAATGTTTCTGAAACAATTAATGCTTATTTATCCCCAAAGCATTATTGTGTGAAGAATGAAAATGAAAAAACCATTCAAAATCAATTGTTAAAAAACATAATATTCACATTAACCAATATTAAAATAATATTATCTTGATTAGAGATAAATTTTCATTATTATGTTCTTCAATTTACAATACCTCATGGCTGTTATCACAATTAAGCTTAATTTCTATCTTGCTTAAAGTGGTTGAAAATGGTCTTGAAAAATAAAACCTGTGTAGAAATAATAACACAGCCTAAGCAGGTCTGTATTTTGCTAGAGGAAACCTAAATTCCGCAGATCTTTCCTTCCCTAAAGACCCAGATCACCACAGTTAAGAAAGCTGATCCATAGGTTGATCCCATGAGATGTTGATGGAAGGAAGGTCCCTTTCTCTCATGAGGAGTGTCTTGCTGTAGAGAGGACATGCAGTGGGGATGCACTTGGTGAACACACTGTAATTCTTATTGCCACAACATGGGTAAGGCAATGCAGTGGAGAAATAAAGGACAGGAGATAAGAAACAGAGGACAGACATACTGCCGATAAGGGTGACAACTGCACATCTATTTCAAGAGCAGATGTGAAATGAAATGTTGAAATCTTATTTTAGAAAAGCAGTAGTTCAAAATACTGCAAATGAGCACAAATCAAGGAGCAAAGAAAGACACAAACAGATTGGTTTCCTTTTCCTACAACCAATCTTCATAAAGAATTTACCCACTTATATAACAAGATCTGTGGCAGCTGAAATTCAAGTAATATATTGCACAACAGTGGTAAAATATGAATGGGTAATATAATGTAGTCTAATCAGTTCTGGTTTCAGTCAAAAGCATTGCTGTGGCCTGACCACGGTAACAAAGTCCTACTTGTATAAAAGCTGAGTTCAGGGCAGTACCGACTGTTCTGCATACCAATGCCAAATTGCTGTTGTGGAAATATCTTACAAGTATCACTTTACAATGGTTATCTCTTTGTCATAGTTTAAAATGAAACATAATGAAGGCATCCAAATACTGGATGTGCACAGAAGAACATATATGCCACACACTCTTTTCTTTACTACACATGTTCTATCTCAAGTAACTAGTTATTTGTAGTTGTATATCCATTACTGCAACATGAATATGACAAAACAAATTTTTATCCTGGTCAGCGGGAAAAAAAGTCTTCTTAATGCACATTACAGAAGATTAATTCTTATTAATAACTTTCATCTGAGTTTGAAGCTTGCTTTCTGTCTTATATTAACACCTTCAAATAGAAGCCTGAAACCTGGAAAAATAAAATATAGTCAGTGGTAAAGACCTTTCCTTTGCTTACGGACTTCATGTGTTTAAAGGGGGCTTTTTTGTAGCCTGTTGAAATATTAACAGCACTAAATGACCACAACTGTCATTTATCTCACCCGACACTAGTCTGTAACATAACAGACCTAAACTTAGAGAAATAAACATTTTAAGTTATTTCAGACTATAAGATCAATCTTTCTACAACATGATGAACGTGAAAAGAACAAGAAAAACTTTTATCATTCATTGGATGCGAACAGGTATATAAATAAAGAACTGATACAACCCTCTCATGAATAGAAGTGGGGCAAATGTATTAAAAGCTTAAGATTTGGTGTGGTCAGAAACAATGAACAAGAATATTACATTTAATGAAAAATGTTGAGATCTGAAAAAATGCTTTGATTTTATATTGCAATTATACCTTGTGTAGAAAAACCACAACAAAAGAACAACAAAACACCATAACAAACATGGGAAAAAAAATAAAACCAGACAGAGTAGACAAGCCTGGAATATTAACAGCCCAACAGCAGGTTATTCAGTTTGACATGTTGGTTCTGAACTGAACTTGCAAAACAAAGTAACAGTTTTCACCATCCTTCCTTTACAGGTCTATTTAAATGTACATTGTTTTTAGTATACTTTTATTGTCTCATGCCTTTACGTATTGAGGACATGTTTAATCATCCTAGTGGTATCCTTCCTTTACCTGTAATGACAAAGAAACAAGACTCAGTGCAGCTCAGCAGTCCAAAGGCCAGTAGGTACCGTGCTGGACATTGCGTGTGTCAGCCATTTCGAGCTGCATCCATTTTCAACACTGACTTCAGAAAACTACCAAAGTATATCTCTTTACAGCTTCAACTAACTGCAACCAAAACCAGCAAAACATGAGACATACAGAAAAATATTTGCCAGTAGCCATTTCTGAACATAATAATGCTTTGCAAAATTTTAAATTCACTCATGAAGAAAGGCCAAAATAAAGCTGTACAGAGACAGAGCTACAGAGACATTTGAAATACACTGCACTCAGCATAAAAAACAAAATGTGATCAATACATTCCTTTAAAGAATGCAAAAGGAATGGGAACATAAAGGACTTTATGATTAGTTAAAAGGTGAACTAGTCCAGCATATTTTTGAAGGACTGGGGGAGAAGAGGCTTGTGATGTGTGGGCAGTGTTCTGACATAAATAACATTTCAAAGAACCCAAAGGAATAAGAGAGAAAATACTCTGGAATCCAGTATTGAATTCTGTCCAAAACCACACAACTGCATACACAGTTGTGGTAAGCAACGCAGCATAAAAATGATGCTTATCTCCCATGAAAAGATGTAAGAAATGGAACAAATAATATCACCTTGTGAATTTGCAAGGCAGGGTAAAGAAGCCCAAATTTCATCATGTGCCATAATGTTGTCTTTTGCATTAGTGAAGACGAATTGCTGTTAGTCTAACAGAAAAAAAAATAAATTGGACAAAGATGCATAAGCAAGTCTTTTATCAGGACAAACTTAACTGGATTTTAAGACTAAATAGGTGGAAAAGTGAGAATATTCTAATAGCATATACATGAAAAACAGAGTGGAAAAACAAAGTTCACAAAATTGTATCAGTTGGAAAGTCCTTTTAGAGACCTTCTAGTCCAACTACTTCCTTAAAGAAAGGTCACCTTTTATTAGGTTGTTCAGGCCCACATTCAGTGGAGCTCTGAATACCTACAGGAATTTATATATCACAAGTACACAAGTTTGGATCCTGTTTCAATATTTCACCAGTCTCATAGTGAAAAGACAGAATTATCAAGTGTGTCATCTCTGAGAAGTATCTTCATTCTGTCGTGAATCTTCTTGATATGAATCTCACTACAGAGCTAGCATTAGTATTTTCTAATCTTTATAGTCAGATACAAGGGCACCTAGTTTTCCTTCCTTGTTGTTTTGGTTTCAGGATACCCCATTTCGTGCAAGAATTTGTCCTGTACCTTTGAAAGCAATGTATTCTCTTTCCCTGGAGAAAACAGTACATTTTACAAAATTGAGTTTGCACTTGAAGAAAGGCTTATAGTTTAGAGATGGACTTGATCTTTTCCAGCCTAGGGGATTCTGTGATTCTATTATATGAACTCCAGGTTTGTTATTGCAATTTGTGTGCACTAAATGTCCTCTTATTTGGCACCTGGGAAAGGCCTAACTCCCTCTTCCCAAAGACGGATGAAAGTTTGGCAGCCGTAGACAGTAATCAGGTCCTGCAAAGCCTTAAATAAGCCTTAAATGGTGTCTCAGCTGCTTCATTTGTCTCTTCTGCCCCAGATCCTCAAGCATCTTGATGGCCATCACCTGCTCCTTCTCCAGTATGTCATCTGTCTGGTACTGGGGAACCCAAATTTTGGCCTAGCACCCTAGGTTTGGTCTCAAAGCACCCCAGATTTGGTCTCAAAGCACCCCAGATTTGGTGTCAAACAGAGGAGAAGGATTACTTCCCTCCATCTCCCAGTTGTGTCCTTGTCACTACAACACCAGCTGCTGCTGGCTTTCACTGCTGCCAGCCCCAGGGTGGCTCCTGTACAGTCACCTGTGCAGCTCAGGGACAGTTTAACAGAGCTGCTGCCCTGACAGGCAGTGCCTAGCATGGACTTTTCCTAACAATACCTAGATACCATTGCCCATGTCTTCTAAATGGCAAGATTAAACAGCTGAGGGAGAAGTTTAAGTACATCTTGCAATGCATAAAGACTCTGTCAACAGAGGAGCACCAGGTCTCAAAATTAACAGATTTGGCTGTTGAAAGATCAGAACTGTATCAACATTGGCAATATTAGAAGTGAAACCATAGCTTATGAACAGACCCAACTGAAAAGGAGATATTTTTGGAGAGAAGTGAAGCAAAGATCGATAAACGTGGAGAGCACATATTTACTTCTATGAGCCAATGAAGCAAGTTCCAAGAGTAAAACAGAGCAAACATTTGTGCTCAATTAACCCCTTTTACAGCCAACACACTTCTTGAAGCTGTGACTGCCAGCTAAGCTCCTCACCTGTGGGCTGGGAGCAGAACCTGACCAGCAGGAGACTCATCAGGAGAACTGAGGGTTTATTTTTTTTTCATTTTTTTTTTACTGCAATGACCTCATTGAGAGAGTATATTTTTTATTCCTGGCATCCTT
Organism: Grantiella picta; assembly: GCA_013397955.1. Classification (NCBI taxonomy): domain Eukaryota; kingdom Metazoa; phylum Chordata; class Aves; order Passeriformes; family Meliphagidae; genus Grantiella; species Grantiella picta. The sequence continues at coordinate 667,268 of VZRM01004627.1, forward strand.
TACTTTTACATTTGTAAAACACTTGTGTGTTAACTATTCAGAATGTACCAGCTGTTAGGAGACCCAGCAGGAAAATGACCCTCTGGAGCTTGCTGTGTGTCTCCAAGATCATGTTCAGAGGCAAGCTGCCAGAGAGGAATGGTTTGCCATACGTTTACAGTGACACCTTAAATTGGACTGGGTACAAAACTATCTTAGTTCCAAGTTTGAACTGAAAGTAGAAAGCACTACCCTTGACCATATCTAAAAAAAAATGCAGCCAAATCCTTCTTTTACTCAGACAAAAAGTTCTGAAAATATTTTTGGAGCAAAGGATGGCAAAATTACTTCCAAATATGCCTGAAGTAATGTTTACTTTCTGCATTTATTTTCTCCAAGTTAAGGTACACAGAACAGAGTGTACTAAAAGTTAGGTAAAAAGTCTTAAATATTTCTCTGTCAACCCTGAGTCTAATATCAACTTTTTGCTAAAAAGAATCAACTGTAAACACCATCTCAAATGTCCTCTAAGTCTAACTGTGGCATCCTTATGCTTGCTGAGAAATACATGAGCTCACAGCTAGGATCTTCCTCATGCTTGTTATTTCTGTTAGTAATTTAGGCTAAAAAGTTAAGCTAAATAATTCACAAATTTAGCAAAATAATTTAGTTAAATAATTTCAATTACATTCTTGTAGTCGTTTTGCATTTGAAGGTGTCATTTATTTCACATATTCAGTCCAACAATGATAAAAATTTTTATTCATCTGAGTCTCTTTGCATATGCAAAATAAAATATGAACAAAATCTCTTCCCATGTGATGGAAGGAAGACTTACTTTTTTCCTTTTTTTTAATCTACTCCTTTTGAGTCCTTATTTTCCACTTAAATCTGCAGTGAGAAAAAAGTGTTTGTGTATACTCTGGGTAACTTTCAGGTTCATGATGACACATTTTACCAGGTGTTTCCAAGACTAAAAATCCCCAGGATATCTGCACTAATTATTAGCAATTTTAGCAATTAATATTAATGTGTTTCAAAAATTACCTAGCCATCTCGCCGAGCTGAGGTTAAAAAAGGTTATTCTAGCTTATCAATAGTCCACAACATTATATTTTATCTGTATTAAAATCCAGAGTATCTCCTCAAGCTTAAGATAATGTCAAGGTGTTATTCTTCATCTTAAAAGAATATTGCCAAACAACCCTCCAAAAATGAATTAATAAACACAAATATAAAGGTTTTTTTTAATTATTTCAATCTGTCATATTCTACTGTTGACTTCTTTTTTCACTTTTCACTGGAGTTACTTCCCACTCAGCAAGTTTTACGGGAATGGTTTTAACATAAGAATAGCACTAACACCCTGACAAGCAGCAGTGAGGTCACACTGTCAAGCTTCAAGTTCAGTTTTCATCAGAAGTTTATTTAGTCTTGATGGAGATTTATATTAATGAGACAGTAAAGATGGAAAATCTCTGCAGCACCTGAGCAACTTTCTAAGGAAGTGGAGTGTGTGTTAAATCCTTTAAACTCTGAGTGGTACCTATCCTGCAAAATTTAGCCTGCTCAAAATAACACAGGAAAATGCTTTGGTCTATTTATTGGAATACTTGTTAGTTTCACATTAGAAATAAAACACACTGACATGTAGAACTTTTTTTTTTTCTTAAGGGCATCAAGAATAACACTGCTTCAAATCAATCGATTTGGGGAAAGTCGGCACTGGAACAGTTTTAAAGCAAGCGAGTTTTAGTATTTTCAGTCTTGTAAGAAGGGAAAGTGAGCAAAGCCAGAAAGTTCAGAAGATAAAAGCAATTAGTTTTAAATACTTTTCAATCATACATCAAAATACTAAACCAAGACCTGCTAGTCTGTCAGTATGATGATATAAAAAAAAAACTTGACAAGGAAGCCCTTTGGAAACATCAACCACTTCATGTCAAGGTATTCTTGAATCAAAAATGCTGTAAAGAGCTATATTATTGTAGTAAATAAAAAAGAGGAAATGTCACAAGTGAAATATCACAAATTAAAAAACTGCACAATGCTCTCCTTTCACTAAGAGGTCTAAGATTAAATTCTGATACTCAGTTGCTTGAAGCTTATTGCTTTGTAATGGAGCTAATAAGATGTATAGGAGGAAAAAATATGTTCCAGATTCAGTCTTAGTGTAAAAAGAGTCAGCTCCCTTGATTTCATTCGATTTCAAATCACTTTTGTCCAAATGAAATAATCCCAACACTCTTGAAAGAAATTATAATGAGATCATTATTCTTTATCCAGCAGATAAATCAAGACTGAATATTTTTGAGGACATCATGTTTAAGTTTCAGAAGCTCCCTCTTTCCAGGAAGGTTAATTACTCTAATGTGTTTATCTAGTTCTCCAACAGTAATACCCTATGTCACATGGCAATATCACTTTAAAAATAGGGCAGATTAAACAAATCTCTTTACTTGTCCTGTAAAAATATTGGTTGTGGTTTAAAATGCATTTTCGTAAGTATGCCGTTAATGGCTTGTCTTCCAAAACATTAAGGCGTATGTAACTATAGTATTATGCTCTTCATAAACCCTGAAGCAATGTTGAAAGAAGATAAACAGTGACTTAATTCTAACTGCCATTGGCTAAATCTAAATGAGCTCTGAACAGATAAGATCAAAATTAAGCAATACTCAAGATCTGCTTATGCAAAGCAATATGCACTTGCTAAATTCTACCACAGATTATGTTTGCAGATTTCATGTTTAACATCTTTAAACAGGAAACAAAATGTACAGGTATGAAAAAGGAAACTATTTACACCACGTTTTAAACATTCAGCTGTGTTGGGCAAAGTGCTATATGGCCTTATCATACGAGAGCACAAGTTCTTGCAGGATCAAGCCCAAATCTAACATCTAAATAACCCAATGCTCAACATGCATGCCCAGCTTTTGCTTCAGTGTCTTGAAGCTGAATTGAACTAATTCATGTGCATAATTTTAAGTACAGCCCTGGGTCAGGAGGGGGCTGCCCACCACACCAACACCTTCTTGTGAGAAATGCTCAGTTCTGACAGTGGAGAGGGGCCACCACCTCTGCTGGCACTTTGCTTGTCCCCATGATGAACAGCCTGGAAAGGGGGTAAGAATGTTTGCTGATAATAGTCAATTATAATGAGGGCAAAGACCATAGAAGAATTGCAAAAAGCCATTGAAATGAGCAAGAAAATACCAGAATAATTTCTATTTCAGTCTAAAGTGACATAAAAGGTTAAAAAAACTCCTTACCTTTATATCCAAGATGATGAGCACTGAGCTAATTATTGCATAGAGGAAAGATCTTGGGTGAAGGTAGTCATGCAGTCCAACCATCCCCTCAGCACTGCCTCTGTAAGTCCTAAACCAATAGACCACATCACCCAGTGCCAGAGCCAGATGCCTCTTGAACACCTCCAGGGATGCTCACTCCACTACCTCCCTGGGTTACCTAATCCCACGCCTGACAAGCTGAACAGTGAAAAATATTTTTTCTGGGTTCTGATCTGAATCCCCTGTCTCAGCTAAGGCCATTTTCTCTCACTGTAGGCACAGAAGAACTCACTACATCCTCCTTTCAGGTAGTTGTTGAGAGCGATGAAGTCCCCCCCAAGACTCCTCTTCTTGAGACTAAACACTCCCAGCTCCCTCAGCCATTCCTCACAGGACATGTCTTCCAGGCCCTTCACCAGCTCCACTGCCCTTCTCTGGACACAGTCCATCACACCAAACTCCTTTCGGAAGTGAGGGCCCAAGGCTGGACACAGCACTCGAGGTGTGGCCTCACCAGTGCCCAGTACAGGGGGACAATCCCTGCCCTGCTCCTGCTGGCCACACCATTGCTGATCCAGGCCAGGATGCCATTGGCCTTCTTGGCCACCTGGGCACACCCTGGCTCATGTTCAGCTGCTGCTCACCAGCACCCCAAATCACTTTCTGCCAATGAAAAGAACAATTTATGCTAATGCTCAACTCTGGTCAAAAAAAGTATATAATATGTTTTACTTTATTAAGAAAGAAACTGAGACCAAAACAAAGACTACTGCTCTGCAGTATAACCCGTAGCTTTCTTTCATCTTAGGTATTTTTGCCTAAATTGGAGACAGAGTTGGACATGATGCAAAAAGAGTTGCTTTCTAACATTTGTTGTCCACTATTATTCGTAATCAGAAGAGTTAGACTTGCAAAACAAAATACTGGATTGCTACTAGCAACACAGGGAAAAAAAGTAAAAATAAGAATCTCAATGAAAAATTGTTTTGAAAATGAGTATCTTTACCTTAAATTCTCAGTGATTTACTGAAACACTGGTGGCATTTTTCATTTCATATAGCAACTTTTCCTCAGTTTTCTTTCAGGTATAATCGAATTTAAATAGATGATCTTATGAAAAGCAGATAGAAGTTACACTTGAAAAAAAAAAATAGACAGTAGATGAACAGTACTGACTTTGACAAGGGACAAACAGCAAAATCTCAACCATTTTACTGTGATAATTTTATAGGGGGCTGAACCTTTTATAGGTTTTCCAGAAGTAAACATCTACATTTCTTCATATTAATTTTACTGCATGTGTCCATACAATTTTGATCTTGTCTGGAGTCTCTAGGCACTAAGACAAATAGAAAACAAATAGTAACGACCTTGGAGGTTACAGTGATATCTCAGTGGGTGAGCTATTGGAATGCAGATCAAGCTATTAATAGCAGTTATAAATTATGTTATGATAGTTCCTGCAAAATCTAGCTGAACATCAGTACACAACTGTGCTGGCATTTTACAGACAAAGAAAACAGTCCTGCTCTAAAGAATTCAAGATTGAAAATTTAGGTAAAGCAGGAAAAGATGCTCAATTGAGACTTGTTGATTCAAAAGTGAACCAGAATGATGTCAGCAATAAAACACGAAGTTTAGCAGAGTGAGTGGAAACTCATGTTTCTACCTGCATAAAGAAATAAGAAAGAAGAAAAACTCTTGGGGAACTGGAGTCAAAACTGGATAAAAGATGGGAATTATCCCATTCCTGAAAACCTGAGTGCTCTCCAGTACTGCCAGTAGCCTTCAACACACAGATTTCCTTCATTCTCCCCCAACTGCCTCAAGACATCCTTCAAACAGCCTCCTCAGCACCCTAGCGGGTTTTGAGGGTATGATGCTGTGACAAGAGAAGTACGGATTATGATAGTATCCCCCAAATATCCACCTCAAAGGGAAAACTGGGAAGGAGGCATCACTCTAGGGATTGCAACCAGTTTTCATGTTTTTATTCATGATTTCAAACACTGAAGTGATTCTGGAAAGGCTGGTTGGGTGACTACGTTAAAGTGGTATCACAGGGACTAAAAAGACACGTACAGATGAATGGCTGCAGGAAGAATATTATGTCTTTAAGCAGGTGAATACTGACAAAAAATTTCAGGGAATATTAACCTTGCTTTTCTGTCAAATCCCCTGCACTTCTATTCACAGCCATCTCTTTGCATTGCAGGAATAATTTGCCAGAACAGGGCATTTTAAATTCATACTAGAGAACACTAGAAAACAGAATTGTTATTTATAGCTGGGAGTACTTGTACCAGAAATATGACTGATGTTTTTCTAGTCAGGAAACACAAAAGCACGTGACACATTTATTCAGTAAAAATCAGCTGAAATTTAAAGACCAGCTTTACTTTCTGTTCCAGCAGATGAGGTTTTTATTTTTCAAAAATAATCCAGCAAACATTTTCTAGTCAATAAATCTGGGAAAATGCCACATAAATAATGGACAAGGAAAATTAGTTTTTGCTACTTAATAGTAATCTAGAGGAAAAATTGACTAATCTTTGTGTCAGGATCTTTAAGCAAGCAGACATGCTTACACTGTAACAAGACTGCTCTTCAAATAGCAGCAGGTCCATTTTGTCTAGTTGTGGACCTCACTAACTCCAGATTTGCGCTGCAGTGTAACCAAGCCCAGCCAGGCATTAAATAAGGAAACTAGCATTTCTGGAATCATTTATAGAAGGGGAAATTAGTATTTCTAGAATAAGCTACATTTAGTTGAGGAAACAATAAAGAACCCATGAATTATTCCACGTGAAGAGAGAGCTTCTAATAAAATGCATCTTAGGTAATAACAGTCTATGACTTAACAGCACAACGGTAGGCATGAAACCTGCATAGTTTTACAGCTTCAAAATCTATGCTGTTGCTACTAAGACTGTGTAAATCCTTAAATGTGGCTGGAAGAGGAGTTTTGGCTTGTCACAGATAGAGGACACCAGATGGACACCCCACAGGGTTCCCTCTACATCTTGCACAGCTTTCTCCCTTGATATGAACAAGCATATTCCTCATATTTTTTAATTATAAACTCAGGATTGTTTAGAAAATTACCTATGCCTACTTTCAAAAACATAAAAATCTGTTTCTCAGAATAGAACAGTATACATTTCAGTCCTGTCTTTGTTGCTCAAGCAGTAAGTGCAAAATTAAAAAGCAATACTATTAGTTCCCGTGTGATTTTAAATTTTGTTTAAAAAAGCATATATAAAAGGAGCATACATTACAAATATTGAAAGTGTTAAGTATTATGGTATTATTCTAAGATAAAATTTATGTATTTATGCATTCTGGATGGAGACTATACTATTTGAATAGTTATAAAAAATTACAGCAGCTTAAGTTTTTTAATTCAAATATTCCATAGATATGTGTTAGAAAGGCTAATCTAACAAAACTTTTGCCTACAGAGTGAAACCTACATGTTCCTTTTCCTCTGCCTTCTAAGAAAATCACAGTAGCTCCTGGCTTTAAAATAAATGAACAGTTACAGTCATCTTCCTTAGGTTTCTTTTGCTGTTAGTCAAGAAAAACAGAAGTCTACATTTTTATGACATGATAGTGTCAGAAATATTCGGTATAAAAAAAAATTTCATGCAGAGAGTAAATTACTGGCGCTGTTTTTCAAAGATGTTGCCAGAACCTGACCTTGTTTTTCTTATTCCTTATTAAAAATGTGCATACAATTAGTACATAATTTCTCAATTTTCTATGAGAGGCTGTAAACCTTATCAGTGCCATTCCATTGACTCTAGAAGTAAAATTATTAGGAAGCATGTATTTCAGCCGCGGGTACACTGGGATATGTTTTCTGTTAATTGTTCTGTACTGCTTTATAATTATGCTTGGTTTACTTCGATTTGCCTGTAATTAGTAATTTTTATTAGGCCAAATAATTCAGTCTAGCATGTAATACTATATAAAAATAGACATAAGTGTATTAGGGAAATACTTTAGGTGTATTGGAGAACCTCTTTGGAGTGAACTGAACAGATGAATAAGGTTACCCTCGATTTGCCTCTTTAGCAGGTAGCAAAGGCTTCTGCTGCCCCTGGAACAGTGTGACTCCTTGTTATCCAATTAGCGACACATCCCTCCACCAGAATTAAGGTGCAAACACGGCCACATCCCAAAGCCAACAAACAACATGAATTTCATTTAACAATCGTTGTGAGGTAGAGAGAGAGAAAGAAATAGAAAGGAAAGAGAGGGGGAGAGAAAGAGCACTTTAACAAATAAAGTATTATCAATGCTTTATTCAAATAAAGTATTTTCAGGTAGGGCTACAGCATAATTAACGAAGAAATAGAGAACATCATTTGATGCAAGACTTCTGAAGAACTTGTCAATGGATTGTGTAAGAGGTGAATATCTTTGTCGTACTGGCAGAGATTGCATTATTCTCTATAATACAAAAATTGAAGCAAGTCTTTGTTGCCAGCACTAGCAATTTAAATGTCTTCCTTGTGATGTTGGCTTTCTTTCAACTTGCAGTCTTGTGGTACTGTTTTTAAAACCATTATTAGACTAGAATTCATCACTTGAATCTCAGATTTTAACTATTTGAATCAGACAATACTAAGCCTGGATTTGATTCTCTCTAATGTCTCTTAATGAGCTAATGTAACTTTTTTAGTTACGTCTATGAAAATACTGATGAGTATGCTCAGTCTATTCATATCCATTCCACTTGCTCGTCCACAAGATTGATTTTACTTCATTTATCAGAAAACTGATGAATGATGAAGATCACAAGTCAAGTGACAGATGTGACAAAATTTCACCTTGTAATACTAGGTATCTAGCAAACTCCTCACTGTGGAGAAATCAAGACAGCATATTTTACCCAAACTTTTCCTGTTTCTATCTTCATTAAGAGATTCCATGTTATTAATTCAAAAATATCAATCTTTGTTTACTGTGGTTCTGTAGCTTAATAGAGAACTGAATGGATCTCAATGTTAAATGAAGATTGAACTTTAAAAAAGTCTTACAACCAGTAACTAACGCGCCCATTTTCCAAAAAAAATTATAGAAACAGTCCAAAAGGCTTACCCTCTCTCACTGACTCTTGGCAGTTTTAAGCAAATGATCATATACTTCCAGCCATAGCCTCAGTGTAAAAGGTAGCCAAGGAATGAGCCTCCAGTGCAATGGACATCACAGGGAAAGTGAACAAGGCAGTAGAGAGGACATAAGAAAATATGAGGAAAAACCAGCATTTTATAAAACCACAAAATGTCTCATTCCTGATATAATACTGAAACAAAGAAATCTAAAAAAGTAAGAGCATGATGTTCAAAAACAACCTTGGATTAAAATCAAAGAGAGGTGAAGAGATAAAATGAAAGCTCAGGTGAAGGACACAATTCTTGGTATGTCCCAGGAAGCATGGTCTGGAAGGACTCCAAGAGATCAGACTGTCTGAAGGTAGGATTACTTACACCCACAGCATTTACCTGACCTGGATAGGCCCTGGATCTTGTGGAATATCTCTGGTTATTTATGTTTGAAGCACTATTTATTTCTTAAGGCTTTTTTTTTCCCCCAGACCATTTAGTTCCTGTATTATCAAACTTCAATTACTCAATAGTGTGACCTCCATACTGACACAGTGCACTCAAATGCTATCTAAAGGACAACCTAAAATAATACCTGGATGATGATATCCAGTGTCAAGCAAAACACAGGAAAGTAGAAATCTACTGAATTCAAAGCATGGTGCATTAGTAAATACATAGCTTAGCCTTAACTAAATACTCTCTTTAGTTTTTCAACTTTACATCATTTTCAGTGTTACTTGCCATTAAGACAAAACTAAGAGTAGAGAGCATGCTCCATCCTGCTCCAGAAATATCACACAATCATGTCCTGGCAGAGATATTGTCACTTCAAATTAAATAAAATTCAGTATGGTTATGAAGATCATATAAAGCCTAAACTTCAGAATAAATTTCTGATGGCTAAGGTCCCATCAAAGTTGCTGCTTTTCTCCTTGGGTTCTTCAAAGGTGATAATAAAACATCAAGATAGGTAGGGTTTTTTGACAGCCCATACAGTTTTATTCTGACTTTCTACTTGAAACAGTTTTAGGGATTTTTTTAAACATTTCTTAAATATTTCTTAAATATTTCTTAAATATTTCTTAAATATTTCATAAATATTTTTTAAAATATTTCCCATCCCGATTCTCTGAAAACTACTCTGATAGGTCTTCTCAAAGTAGCCTAATGCAAACCACCAGGAATCAACACCTCACAGATTTAGAATCATAGATCATAGAATACTGTGAGTTGGAAATGGCTATCAATCCCAACTCCTGGCTCTGTATAGGACAACCCCAAAAATCACACCTATTTAGGAAGGGACTGTTAGTGGTACAAGCATTGACAACAATATCACTAGCTTCTATATAATAATTTTATATAATTTATATAACTTTGGAAAATTGATTACTCTATGGTGACAGAGGGGGCCCTGTTTCAGACGGTCCCACAGGACATATGCCTGAGCAACCACGGTGCAGAACATGCCGAACAGCAAAACCCGACACTACTCTGGCCTCTGTGTTTTATATTGTCTACCCAACCACACCTGGCTCCAGGCAAAAGTCTACACTTAGGGGCACAGCATTTAGGATGCTTTTGAATCAAAATCTTTGGCACAATCCTTGTTTTGAAACAAAATCTTTGGCACAATTAATGGTATAAATATTAGGTAGCACAAGTTTCCCCTAAGTATAATTTTCATGGTAATTTTTATTCTTTCCATAATATTAGATTTTTATTCTTGAAAAAGTGCAGAAGGTATGAAGATCTTAAGAAGAGAAAACTATTAAATAATGTATGCTGTAATTGAAAAGTAAAAGCCAGACAGCATCAAGAGTGTTCCAGGCAGTATAATGGCTTTTTATCTGTTCCTGAAAATGAGTCATTCTATTTCAGCAAATGCATGGTCGCCAATCTTAGTCTGCACAAAAATCTGTTATGGTTTTATGTAACTCAGTAGTAGGTCTGCTAAAAAAAAATATATATATATATACATATATACATAAATATTTCAGATTGGGAAGCACATTTCTTTCAAAATGAAAAAATACCACTTCTTCCAACATTTTCTGAAGGTGAAGCAAGGAAGAAGTTAAGGACTTGACAGTGTTGAAATAGCCCATCTCTCAATTAAAGCTAAAATTATAACAATTGTATATATATTAATGTAAATGAAAAATAAAGGTGAAATCAAATGTTTTGTTTTTGTCAAACTAAAATTGTCTTCATAATTGAAGAATATTCTTTTTGTTTCTTCCTGTTTGTAAACTTGACATTATTGTATTTTGTTCTTTATTGATGCTAAAGATTTCAAAATCACAAAATCCTTCACAAAGCAGAACTGCTGAACAAAAGATTGTCACACAACCCTAGCTGCTGTCTCTTAAAGTCACATTCTGAATTGTGTTCCTACATTCACTGAGATGTTGATGCCATCATCCTCTAAATGATTTTAAAAATCCCAAAACCTTCATTCAGAGTGCGCTGAAATAATAAATAATCACAAATCTGCATTAGAAAAACAATCAAAATGAAATGTCATAAATAAATTCTTCATATATTGTCTTTCCTCATGGTTAGATTGCACTCTAGATCTAGCATGCATATGTCTTTTACCTGTGGATACATAAAGATAAATAAATTCCACTAATTTATTTTTCCAAACTAACAAATTTACCTTTGAGCTTATAAATGACAAAATGAGCTCTGAGCAAACAAAATAACATTGCCTCCTATAGGGGGTAAGGAGTGAGGAGTGATCAAACATTTCATGCAACACAAATCAAAAATCATGAGCACTTTACAAAGTTGAATAATAATAGAGAGACACAGAATTATTACATTGTATTGGCATTGGCCATTCTCTCAGCAATGAGCAGCTGTTAATAACAACTTTTCCATGAGCTGCCAGCTCTGACATTTTAAAAGCAATTCTGTCACCAGTGGTTATAAACACCTTAGAATAATGTGACATCTGTCAAGGCTCCACAAGGCAAATCAAGAAAAGTTAATTTTCAATGGATATAAGATGCAAAAAAACAGTGCAAAAAAGTTTAAAAACATATTAGTTTGAATTTGATACTGAAATTTTGGGAAAATATGCAGACATAGAATTTGCCTGTCTTTAGGAATGAGCAGGAAAGTTGTCCTCGTCTCAAAAGCCTCTAGAGCTTTAAACAAAACACAGACATTTCTATGTGCACTGTTAACAGGTCCAAGACATTTCCGAAATGTAATAAAAAACAAATACGCAGGCATTTCTCCTGTGGAGCCTCAAGGCCAGACCACTTATCTGAGATAAGAAATAGATGAATTATTTCCTAAGAACAAAATTGAACCACTTCAATTGATCAAAAAGGGAGTACGTAGTCATCTATCGGGATGATAATCGGGACCACTCCCTAGGGGATATAGGAGTGTATCCAGGCAGGGACTTTATCAGATTCTCTTGTGCTCAAGATGAGTTATCTCATTTACTGAACATTATTCTTTTTGGCATCTCTCTCTCTCTCTCTCTCGGTCTCTCTCTCTCTCTCTCTGTCTCTGTCTCTCTCTCTCCCTTTTCCCTCTCACATCGATGAAATATACTCAGATCTGCGATTTTTCCACACTAAAGAGCTGTCATGGGTAGCATCGCTCTTTCTTTTTTTTGAAATATTTTTATTATTTTTGGCAACGTGAATTGGCATCTGCTGTGAAAGCTCACAATTTGCAGAAAATGCCAGCTCTAATTATCCTAGAGCCTTAACTTGTCACTGCCAAAATGAAGGCAAGATTGGCATGCCACTTGGGTGTGTTACAACACAAGGTCAGACATTGCTACTGCTGTTACTGGAATTATCTACAGTACATAAAAATAGCAGAACAAGAAAAGAAAATCCCTAGTAATGGGTAAGGAATATTTAATAATCTAACAGTGGAATTTTCCCTTCATTGATTACAGAAATCTCCCTACCACCTTCCCCCAAAGAAAATAAAAAGTGTAGACGCAATAACATCCAAGCCTCAATAATTTACATACATGGAACCTAAAATTCACAACAGACAAAATATATTACTAATTTTAAACATGTTTTTCCAAGAACTGAACCACGCTGGCCTTATAACTACCCAGAAAAGTTGATATCAGTATTTTTGATATTTTTGTATCAATCATGGATTTGAAAAGAAAAATTCTAATCATGAAGCCTCTTTCATGAAATTGTGGAATTCCCCCACTCCAGTGGGAGATGTTGCAGCATACAGACCCTCTCAAGAGTTTCCCAGTGTCCCCCCCACCCTATACACTTACCTATATTATACCCTGATAGTTGTATCTTGAATATAGAGAATCAATTAATTTAAGATACCATGAAGAGAAAAAAAAAAATAACTCAGACCAACAAAATTTCACCTGTTTAGGAAATTCTGAGAAAGCTCTTTTTGAAATAGTACTTGAAAGGTGATATGTCACTTCAGAAATACAGATTGTTAAAAGCACTTGAAGCCTAGCTTCTATTTAGAATTTGATATATTAAAGTTCAAGCCTTCAAACTATCTTCAAAGTATTCCATGTTTCAGTTCTGAAACCTAAAAGTCAGTAAATGGCTCCAAAATGAAGACTGTAGGAAGCAATGATACTCCCCAGCAAAATTCAATGTTTCACAACTTGATAAAAACTTGCATTTCTTTAAAAGGTCTTTAAGAAATAATAAGAAACCGCATCCTTGAATAAGAGAATTCATGTTACATACTACTTCTGCAAGAAAAAAAAATTTAAAAAACAGTTTTAAGGAGCTTGATAAATAAGACCTAAGAAATAATACTTACTCGGCCAGCATTAGTGGCCGAATAACAAATACAATAACAATAATAGAAAAATGATCTTTGAGGCACAGAGCAGCTCCCCACCAGCTGCAAGCAAAGGCGCAGGAAACACATATCCTTGCCTAAGAACTGCAGCAGTGTCAGAGAGTAAATGTGGGGTACATTTAACACTGGGCTTGATGTGGGCACAAGGGAGCAAGACCAGCAGAGAATCAAGAAGGGCCTCTCTCTAACAACCTATTCAAGTTCTTAAAAACTTTCACCCTGGTAGGTACAGAGGTTGCTGTAACCCCATTGATCTTACAGAAATAAACAGGATAAAAGGATAAAGACATGTGAATACTGATGGATCAAGGATCTGTGATAGCTAATCTGCACTACAAAGAGAAAGAACATTTTCGTGATCCTTTTTGGCAACTGCTGAGTCTCACAACCCCTCATCAATGGCACACCTAAAAAGGCATAGAACAAAGTGAATTTGTAACACTTTGTTAAGAATGGTTCTATGGCATCAGGGAAATCACTGACAACAATTAAATGTAAGCATTGGTATATATTTAATATCATTCTGAATTGCTGTCAACTATGTCAAGGTTATAAGCCAATCTGCGTTACCCTGAGAATACCAAACTCCAACTGGTTCCCAATTTAAAAAGTGCTGACTGCCTAGGAATTAGCTGAGAGAGGACAATATAACCTTGTACCTTACAATGCATTTTTATATGCCAAGGACACCATAGCAAACAAGCAAAAGGGAAATCTTCAGCTGTCTACTAATTTTAGGAATCTCAGATGTGGAATTCTACTTAAGATAGCTCATACTTTACTTCTTCAAGGAATGAAGGGGAAAATGTGGCAAATCAAGAACACTGAAGAGATGGTACTGGGGAAAAAAACCTTAAAAGTTGTTGATGGCTTAAGGAACAGGCAAAAACATCCCATGTCACAGAAGAAGCGCACAATCACACTTGGATTTGAAACTGGATTTCAGCTGAAGAAATTGTAAACTTTGAAAGAAACAGTAACTTACAACAGATAGAATGGCAGCCTTTATTGGTGCTGGAGCATGTAGCATGACTAAAAGCTAGAGTACAGTATCTTTACATGCCAGCAAAGACAGTACTATGAATTACAAAGGCATTATTCGGGGTAGTAACACGTTTTGAAGAATTGTATAAAATAAAAGACACTTCCTGTCAGGCATCTCTCTGAAGGTACGCAGATTTTTTTACTCTAGCCTTTTTAATGCTATACATTATTTTCCTGAGCCATTTTGGCTCACTGTTTCTTCTTACACTGATCAGATATAATGGCAGCATATCTCTGTCAATGTTAGACCAACTTCTATAATTTTTTTAAGCCACCAATAGTTTATCCCACCACACTTTCAGTGAGAAAGTAGATTAAGTCACCAAGGTCCTACAGAGACATGCCTCTTCTATGCATTGTAATCAAACATCACACTGAGCACTAATGATAAAAGGCGCATTAAAATGCCCTTTTTCCAGTTGAACTTTTTTTCCCTAAACTAGTCATAGTAAGCAGATGACTTGAGAGTCTAGCAAAGGCACAAATCATCTCATATTTCTGAAGTGCCTCTATCCATTTAACAGTTACTATAATTGATTTTGTTCTACCTACATAGTGGTGTTCAGTCTCCCTGCAAAGCTCTGGCACAATCACAGAACATGTTCAGCACTTAAACTGAACAGCTGCTTTAAAATAAAAGTTAACAAAAAGGTCAGATTTGTTCTTCTGTTCCACACTTGAGAGCATTTCAGCAGACCTATCTATTTCTCCTCTTGCAAGACAATGAAAAGGGCTACCAATGCAAGTCTTAAGGAGACTCCAGAGCTTCCACCAGTAAAATACAAAATTCTCAAATTTTCACTGGTGCCACTTCACTGAATGCAGCTGAGATGAACTCAGACACAGGATCACTGAACTCAAATTAAGGTAAAACTAAAGGAGCTCCAGCATTCCATTCTCTCCAAGTCATGCACCTAATTTTCCCTGCAGACTAGCAAATTCTCAATGCTATCACTGGCCAGGAGCCTGAGGGTAGCTCTAATGGCCAAGCCTAAAAAAGCCCTGATTTTGAAGTATTTGCTTTCCAATGATTAATGGTGCTTGTGCTCCCTGCCCAGTCTTAGGGAAGAGATGGACACTTCAGAGGGTGCTGCTGAGAGACATAGCAGGGAACACTGATATGCTGGCAGCTAGTCGATGGGAAATGTCAGGGCTGCCCTTTCTCCATATCATGGAACAGTCATTCCACAAAACCCACACCCTCGCTCGCTGCCTCTCCCTCAACTGAGTGCTCCCACCCGCTCCATTAGGCACTCAGTCTGGCACAAGGAATCAAATCAGGTCAGGTAGGGCAGTATGCCAGTGCCAATTTCATCCCACGCCAGCCCTGCCTGAAGCCCTTCAGACCAAGGAAGGAAGGGATTATCTTCTTCAAGACATTACTGGATGATACAGTGGACTTCCTTGGGTTTATTTCCCTTTACAAAATAAAGCATTGCTACTATAGGGGAAAAATTGTAACAAGGAATAAACTTGATGAGTGGAACAATTCTACATTCTGTATCTTTCATCTTGAATGGATTGCAAAAATCCTCATTTAACTCAGCAATTATGACAAATGTAGAAAAAACAGTTTTCTCTCTTGTTTCCAAGTGTAAGAAAAAACCTGGAACGTAAGTCTTGGTATGCTTATTTCTACTAGCCCAAGGAGTCCAGACAACTAAAGACTCATGAACGCTCTAGAATTAGGAGAAGACAGTTGACCAGGCTTCATGAGCAGAGACAATATTAACTCACTAATTATTCAATTATTACATTATAATAATACTACCAGAAACCTGGAGATGCCTATCAAAACTGGAATCGCAAAACATGAACACAGATTGAAAGATGGTGGCTGTTAAGGAAAATGGGGAGGGAAAAAACCCAAAAACAAAACTAAGGGTAGTTGAAGACTACCTATAAAAAGGCTTCAAGCAGTCATGACAGAAAATATGAGACATTGTGATTTCCAGTATAAGTTCCGTTAGTGTACTAAATTACCCTAACTACTCAGACATGGATATGATTTCTGTAAAAATCTGCCATAGTTTCCATAACAACAAATATAAAAATATAGTCAAACAAAAATATTTACACATAAAATTAATAAAAGCACTATTCGGCAGATTAAGTGGAAATTACACTGAATATACTTTCTCTCCTAGAAATTCAGAGAGACATTTTCTTACGAGGTGCAAAGAGTCTTGTTTCTTTTTCACCACTCTGATTCTGCTGAGTACTGGCAATGACAAGAACACAGTCAGGAGAGAAACAATGAAGCTTTCCGTTTCCAGTGACAAAGTGGATGTAAGAGTAGTGGAAGCAATCCAAACATGTCTGTGATACCACCTGTCATATAATTTGCATACTTTCATAGCTTAAACTAAAAGATGATAGTCATGGAAGGTGTGACAGATAAGCTTTTTGATACAGGTTTTCTAGACAGCAGCAAGTAACAAGAAGGACCAGTTACAAAGAAAAAATGGGCATGAGATGTTTTGTCATCTCTTGCCAGATTTTTATTTTTTCCCTGTCCTCTCATCCTCTCTAGAAGGATGAATAAGGGTTAATAGAGTATTACATTTTTTAAGTATATTTAGCATGTGAGCATAGAGCTAGAAGTGCATTGCTGCTTCAAGAACCTTAGGTCAAAAGATCAAAAAAGATGAAGGAAGACTCCTCAAATATGTGTAATACTACTGAAATTCAGATTTTAAATATCTCAAGTCATATGTCTGTCATGAGTCAGCAAAAAGTTATAGTGCTTTAATTGGTGGGAATTATTTTGATGAAAAACCAACATTGGGCTAAATTTTCTAACTCTAAATGAGCTGATAATCACTACTTCTGAAGAGTGTTACTAATCACATCAGGAAAAAACTGACAACTAAGAAAACAACAACAAAAAAATCCAAACATTTAAAGAAAATGGAAAGAAATCCTTGGGACCATGATCATGACTCATGTGGAACTTTTTAAATGAGGAGAGAAACAAAGGTTCTGTACTCAAATAATTGTCAAAGAACTAAAAACTTTAATTTTATATGTTTCCTTTTGCATTTCAGTGCTGAATTCACAACCAAATACAGAACTGTTTTTCTTTCACTGTCTGTTCAAAACTATGAAAATAAACTGATTTACTACATGAGGCTGAGAGTTTAAATAAAAATATTTTGTCTATAACAAATAATGCTCAAATGTACTGTAGCAATGATTTTTAATTCTTAGATCTAACTAGGTTGATATAGACACACATAGTTTTAAAATTACAATTTAGCTGTAGACTTTGTGTCTTCAGATGTTTTTTAGAAACATGTTCACTTTACACAAAGAATAAAGGTATCTACAGACACTTTCAATGGAAGTAACAATGGGCAAGGAAGGAAGGAAGGATGGGAAATTAAAAGGAAGAAAGCATGTGAAGTTCTACTGGAATTTGTTTTGCAATTATTTTAAAAACAAGATATCTCTTCATGGATTTACTTCAAAGAAAAAGGTTACAGTTTTGATATTACTTCTAGTCATATAAACCTTTGACACCCTCATTTCTTTTGCCTTGCAGTTACTATGCCCATTAAGAATGCCTCAAAACTGATTTTTTAAAACTATCTTTAAAAGATCAAGAAATACACGTATTTGTGATATGCAAGCATTATCAGAAACATAAACAGATACCCAAAGTGGGCTAAGCTGTGTATTAAGTTACCAAAATTGACACAAAGGAAAAATGAAAAAGAGAAAAACACATTTATGGTAAAGGCTGGTTTTGCCTGGGGCAAAATGAATAAGTGATAGGAAAACGAATGTTCATATGACTGACACTGGGGGAAAGCAGTGTTTTGCTTAACTCATCTGGAAGTCCTTGCAAGAAAAATATAAGTTACTTGTCTGGATTCGGTATTTTAAAACTTCCTGGTAATCAAAACAGTGCAGAGTTCTAGAAGTTACCACTTACCTCTTGAAACTACATTTCAGTTGCATTTTTTTTCCATTTCCTTGTTAAAATGTATCTGACATTATATTTCCCCAGCTGGGAAACAATTCTCATGTGGGACGCCTAGCTATTTTTGAGATAGCTGAAGACATAATTCATGTCTTTGGTTAAGGGAAAAATCGATCATTCCGATGAGAACTACTACATGGTTTTCAATAATGTGCTTTGGAAATCCCACGGGAAGGTACTCTTGAAAAGAGATTCATTTTAAATTATGCACAGCCGTATTTGCTCTCCTGGTTCAAGTTTTGGCCATAAATTTTTTATGCCCCTATCTTTAGAGTATGAACAGAAGTATCAACTCAACAGTGAAACTTACTGTTTTTAGTTGAGATAAAGGACTGCCTGTTTGTCATAAATCTTTGAATACTGGCAGTCACTCAAGGTAAACTGAGTACATGATGCATGGAGAATTAATCTAGAGAGATAAAAATTGTAGATAGGTTCATTTTCTTTTCAGAGGTACAGAGTGAAATGTTTCTATTCAAAGGTGCAGTGAAGGTTAGGAACCTTCACCCTTGAAGACATATTCACATAAATATGTACTTGCACATTCATCTGAACTATCATCACTCTCTCATGTTTTGGATTTGTATTGTTTCTTGAGGTTTTCTCTATTTTATTTTTGTTTATTTGTGTGGGGAGCTCGGTTGGTTTTTGTTTGGCTGGGTTTTTTTTGGACAGGGTAGTTTGATAGTCACATCCTTCCTCATTTCTACAGGCAGTTCAGTTGAACAAGTTCCATGGTTCTGGCAAAGATTACAGCAGTTATATCATAATTAGCCTTCAGGTACTTTAATTTTTTTAGAGATGGTTTCTCTCATGCATATACAGGGCTCTACTCCCACAGCTCCTCACCTGGGATGATCCACTTGAATTCAAACATGATCTCAGGTATTGCATACCATTTTGTCACACAAACCCAAGACTGAAATGACACCAAATACACTACACAGTAGCAGTTTCTGCCAGGTCAATATCGAGTTGGAACATTTACTGGAAAGCAAGGAAGTGCAACTGTAAGACACTGTACTCAGTTAAGCAGATGCATAGTTAAGCTCATTGGCTCTGAAAGAAGAGAGGATGGGGCAAAGAAGAGGTGTTTTTAGAATGTAAAAAGTCAGAAAGAAAATGCTATGAGCTTAAACACATGGAAAGACTACAGTAAAGCACTTCTCTGGTTTAAGAAATGTGAAAATGGTGGGAAATAGAGCATGCTCCCAGTGCAGTATGGTGAGGAGAGAGTAACAGTTCAAATACAGACTTCATTTCTGCTTGGAACAAGGAGCTCTGGGAATCTCTGAATTAAGTTATTTCCCTGTTTTTTTCAGATCACAGCTACATTTCAATCATACATTACACATGTGGGATAACAGCTGTTACAGATTCAGGTTAGAAATAACTCATTTAATATAACATGCAAATGGTTGAGCCATTTCCACACTGATATCTCAGCTCCCCAACCTTCCTAAATATGTTTACACAGTTACATCTTATTCCCTAAATGGTCAATCCAGGCCATTTTACCCTTATAAAACAGACCCTTTTTCCTGACTAACTACTGAGACACATTCCATTGTCCACAACAGGGCTATAACACCAGAAATGTACTTAAAGCAGTAGTGTCACAGGTATTTTACTGTACTAGAAGGCTGTCAAATGTGATCAAAATCAGAACACGATCTTCTACCTATTGACATGTGGTGAATTCTGTATCATTTCAGTCCTGATTTATTCAATAGAATGCCCATGTGAGCTCAGGGACATGACACATTGGGGGAATAAATAAATAAAAGCAAGAGTACAAGGATGGCCTAACCAGCACAGCCCAGCACAAGTTCTTCAGATATCTCCATTTTCTACCTCGCAGACCTTTCTGAGATAACCAAAATCTCCTGCAAAATCCCACAAAATTTCACCTGTACAATGTTCTGCACATAAGAGAAGCAAGAGACTACCATGGTGGGCTTGGGGATTTTTTTTTTAAAGCTGTTCACTTCAACTGACAATTTTCTTCTCAAAATAGAACATAGAATTATATAAAATAGAAATCTAATGAAAGATCTATTCACCCTTAAATAAATTATTACTTACTTTAAAAATTGTAATGCTCCTTTGTAGGCAAATGTTAGAAAAATGTTAAAATTTTTCATATCCACTTTTCTAATTTATTTTTACTGTATAATTTATTCCTCAGCTTTCAAATACTAATGATGCACTGTAAGGACATCTTTGCCTTCTTTAATAGCCATATCAATATATACTATATTAAGAATTATTACAGTGGATTATATGTCTTCCATTTCAACTGATAACTGTGCATATTTTACCAGGTCAACTAGCAAGCCGACTTCAAAACTGTGTTTTAAAAATTTATTTTAAAGTAAGTATTGTTAAGACAGCATAAAATGACCATAAAATATCCCTAACTATTTCTTCCCTAGCAGTTACATAAAGAGGATGACTGACTCCTTTACTTGCAAAGATCTGGAGGTATCATGAAAAAAAAAACAAAGGAGGAAAGGATTTTACAAGGCATTACTGACAAAGTGAGAATATCTTTTAGTTAAATTACTGTTGTGGAGTAATTTAAGATAAACAGTCATTCAGTATTGGTCACTATTAATACAAAGCTGAAAATGCAGAGGTACCCAAATTAATTGTGTTCAGCCTATAAGGAGCAAAACTAAATTTGTCATTCTTGTAAAATTTTTATTTTTAAAATACATTGGAGAAAAACTGAAAAATCCCATTCACATATTCCCTTTCCGTCTCATCATTGCAGGAATCAAAGGGAGCTTGTAACACATGCACTCACTGCGGGAAGGACCGTGCAGTATTGCAGTGTCCGAATGATGAACCATGAGCCAGACTGTGGGCTGCCCAAACAGCTCTTTGGCTGTCATCACCTCCTCTGACAGCTCCTCAGCCCCAGCGAGGGAGCAGGACGACGTGGTGAGCAGCCAGCAGCTCTGTCTTGCAAGAGGACTGAACATTCCTGACCTCCCCTGTGCCTGATGTGGGGTGCATCCAGCAGGCCATCACCCTGTAAAGCTAAGTGGGTTTTCTGCTTCTGCTAAAAGCTTGAGATGGAAGAGCGAGGCTTTTTTTTTTGGTTTTTTTTCTTTTTTATTGCTTTTTTTTTTTTTTTTAAAAACAAATCTGCAGCCATGAGCAGTATGTGCAAGTTCCATCAAGTGTAAACCAAGGAGTTGTTACCAGAATGGCTTAAAAATAGAGAAAGATGAATTAGACTTTAAAAAAAAAACCTGCTAAAAGTCTGTGTTACTCTTAAAGACATGCTGACACTGTTCTGATAATTTTCAAAACTGATTGACTGGCATTATCTATAAATGTTACTGCAAGGGTGAACCCACCTTCTTGGGTCTACAGCCAAGTCCCCAGGAACATTACCATAGAAGCCAGGCAAACACTCACATAAAGAAGAAAACATTATCATCCACCTTCTGAGTTCAGGGAAATTTATCTCAGGCTATGTTCTACATTTCCCTGGTTTATCTCCCAGGGAAAGCATCACCACCACACAATTACTCTCCTGGCGTAGGCACAGAAGAAAGGCAGCTCAGTTTGCACAGTCTTAAAAAGGGGGTAGAACGATGAAGCAAGAAACTTTACACTCATTACACTTCCTATTTACTCTCTAGGGGAATGGATTATTCTTTCTATGAAAGTGATTATGCCTAGACCATAAAGTAGGAAATTAAAAACCAGAATACTCAGTGTCTTGCCTGCATTTCAGTAATTGCCTTCTCTACAAATGTGCTGTTCTTTTTCAACAGTTAGTATTCTATTATTAGGCCGCAATGGATAATAATGCCTTTTAATTGTCTCTACCCATTATTTGTATTTCCCTACAGTTGCATGGAATTTAAAAGAGTGAAAAATAAAAACCTGAGTTTTCATCAGAGAGGTTTATATATATATGCTTTATCTGCCATGATATATACATTTCTCAAACAAATAATTTTCCTTGAAATTTTTCCTTAAAAAATACAGCACAGCTGAACACAATTTATCCATCTAAGTTTAAAATATCTATAATTTCATGTAAACAAAAAGGTTTACATGAAATGAGATCCATCATAATTTCCCATTTGGAACACTACCAGTTTTGTAAAGATTGTGTTAGGTGTTCTGTTTAGCAAAATACAGACAATAGCCTTCTAAGTTACATGTCAGAGAAGAAAACAGCACTGTGGCTTATATATCTGTATGAGATTGAAGAAAATTGTTTTGATTCACACGTTCATTTATATTGTATAACACTTTATGTTAGGATTTAGGTATCTTAGCTTCTTATTTATGGAACTTACCTTCAGTTCTAACAACACAGGCAAATTCTATTTAGCAAACCAGAGCTACACTATCAAGACATAACATCATCAGCTTCAACAGTCTCAGAGAAACTGCCTTTACATACTCTAATTTTAAGGCGGAAAAAAAGGGCTAGTAGTCCAGGTTCTGGCTCTGTGCAGATAAAACACCCCTCTGCCACAGAGACAGACTATCCATTAGCCAACATCACAATCAAATTAGGGAGGAATACCAGCACTGCAATCTCACCCAGGAACGACAGCTAGCCCAACACATTCCCTCTGAGGAATGGGGCTGAGCAGCCCTCTGTTCTGATAAAGCTAGAGAGCTCATCTACTACAGCAATGCAGAGCAAGAAGCACTCCTTTTTAATTTTTGATTTAATTTTTTAATTCAAACTGCAAGCAAACAGCATGTTTGGGGCTTTTTCTTCCCTGTAGATTACATGAGAGGTGGCGCAGGTCAGCACATGCCAAGCACTTGTGACCACAGTCGTGATCATCATGATCTGGTTGGGAAGACTGCAGAACAAAGAGGAATCCTCAAACAAACCGTGATGCACATGTGTCCCCAGCCATGGGCTTCATGCAGGAGGACAAATTCACTAGTTTATACATGAGGTATTTTCCAAGCATAACATTCCAAATAGAAAAAAAAAAAAAAAAAAGACAATTACAGTGTTTCTGTTTCCTTCCTCCAGAACTGGGGATTTTCTCCTACCTCCTACTTCCATCTTCTTAATGTTAGAAAGGCAGAAGACATCAATACAGAGGCTTTTTTGCAGAATTCACAGACTTTGTGCCAGGTAAAAGAAGATGGACTTTCCTACATCTTCTTTCCCCTCGAGTTACTTAAAAAATATACTCCCCTCATTCCTTAAGAGACAGACAACTCATATTTGGTTCATGTATCTCTATCAGGCAATAAAAAAGTGTCCTACTTTAAGCTAATTTTCTTCAAAATTGCCACTCAACCTGTATTGGTGTGCTTATTTGCAGTACTTGACTAATTGACACAACTATGTAGGGCTTAGAAAATATATTTTAAAATATCTCCTTGAACAATGGAAATTCAAATTGAATAAAAAGAAAGCAAAAATATGTCACCTCGCATTTCCACAAGGCTATAAATTAAAAAAGTTAAATCGTAAAACACCATCATTGATAGGAAAATCCTATATCTTGTAGACACAGTCCTGTTAATAAATTAAAATAAAATAAAATAAAATAAAATAAAATAAAATAAAATAAAATAAATATCCAGTCAGTAAAGGTAAATGTTTTCATCCAACACTACCAAGTACCCACCTAACTCACCATCTCTCCCTTCCCACACAATTCCCCAGTCAGTGATCAAAAGTAGAGATAAAAACCTTGAATTCCCACTTGGCTGTAGGGGAAAGAAAAAGTTCTTTGGATTTCTTTCTTTCTTATATGTGATAAAAGTCATCTGTATACCTACCACAGGAGCAGCAGGCTACTCAAGTAGGAGTTTTCTTCTGTTGTCTGTATAACATAAGTGTTCTTTTACTATAAATTTATTTAGGAAACAATAATTATTCCACATCATAGAGACACACAATGCATGTTTTTGTACCTTAGGCAACAAACAGAACAACAAGGAGAGGACACCTAGTGGTGGTCTGTGATACTCAGGGTTGGTGCATGGGAGCAACAGATGAAATTTTTAATGCAGAACCTGATCTGGCAAAGCTCTCACGCACTTAATTTTTAATCACTTTACTAAGACTTAGTATTTCAGCAAGCTTGTATTTATGAGCTTTTGTGAACATGCATTATTGCGATTACCTGAAATAAAACAGCAAAATTGGAATATGATATGTCAGTCAGATATGCTCAGAAGTGTGTTTCATTAAACACCAGGGCTTTATCAACAACTACAGTGGATATCGACACTTATGTAGGTTTATGAAACTCAAAAAGGTTTGGCAAATTGAAAACCAGATTTCAGTGCAAGTTAAACCAAAGTAAGACATGGCTGCAATTTACCATTTTTGCACATTTTGCTATATGATGTTTTGCAGAACATAACCTTTATAACATAACTTGTGATAAGCATTGTTTCTCTTTAAAAATGTTTCTAGCTCTAAATAATCAGATATCTCGTAACACGAAAGACTTAGGGCACATTTTTAGAGGAACCACTTCTATTAACTTGTAAATTCACCAGGTCTTGTCCTGTGTTTAGAATACCTGAAAGCAAAGCTATTAAAGTCTGGGATTAAGCAGCTTTTGCGAAATATTGTTATTTTAAAGAATTAAATTAGTATCACAAGCAAGTGTAAAGCAAAGTGGCATATCATTTGGCATGTAACAATGTATTTTTTTGATTGTGTGTATCTTTTCTTTTTAATTGTTCACTGATCTGTGAGCATATTTAACTAAGAATACCTGACTAGTTGTTTGTTAACCTATGTAAAAAAAACATTCAAAGGTCTGCAGTTTAGGCAGTCTTATAAAACTTAAGTAAATAAGATTAGGTCCAGTATCTCCCGTTCAGCATTTTTAGGAACCTAGATTAAAAAAAAATCCAAAACAACCCTCCTGTCAGGAATTACAGCAAAAATATAATTTCTATAGTCAGCAATTTAAATATCAATTCTTTTCTTGCATGTAATTTAGTTTAAGTAAATATATGTTCTATTGTCAATATCTGAATTTAAAGGACTAGACTATTACAATGTGGAGCTAAAAAGCAGTTTCAGGAAAGTGTGAATTTGCAAATTCAGTAAATTATTTCCTGCCCACACATCTCCTGTCCCTTGCTGAAAATGTTTCTTCCAATTTCCACAGAGCCATTCCTTTGGATAAGTAATTAACATCAGACTGATATGAATATATCAATCAGTTTTCATATATATTCCACCACCGGCTATAGCTGATCCACAACATTAATGAGGAGAAAGCTTCTGCAATGCATACATCATTTACCTCAATATTACCTTAGGTGGCTGTTGGCAGCTTCATCTTAATTTAATTGACTTAAATGATGTAGAAATAAATAAAGAAAGGAATCATGTTTCACCAGTGCCATATAAAAATCTTCTCAATTTTTGCTGACTCATCCTAAAGTTGAGGATGTCAACCACCTGAATTCCAGATATGTGATATCTAAAAAGGAAAAGCTCAAACAATGTTGGCCTGCCTTTTTACTTTGAGGGTGTAGAAATACAGGGATAACTGCCTTATCATACAACTTTCTTAGTTCATCCATCAGTTATCCATGAAGTATTCTCTTGGCACATTATGAAGAATGAGTCTGCTGACTGTCCTCTCAATATTTTTGACATAATGTTCATTATTCTGGATCCTAATACATATATTTCAGATGTATCTGCACCACATTTAAAACCAACATGTCAGCTCATACACAGAAACTGCTAAATTCTTTTAACCACACACAAACAGGTTCTAGTTCTGTGTCATAAAAATTAGTTAACAGCTGCTCCTTGTTGTCTGTGTGCAAACACACACATACAGAGAACATTAATAACAGCAGCAAAGTCTCACTGACTATCCCTATAGGTTCATCTAGTTTTTGTTTCCCAATAATGCAGCAAATGTCCTTCCTAACCAGTTATTTCGTTTGTTTGCTTTAAAACATTATGATATTATAACACACACGTTCTACAAAGCCACATATGAAAATCCACGACCTTCTAATTTCTGAATTCTGTAAAACACTAAACAAAAATAAAAACAAACAAAAACAAAAAAAAAAACAAACCCACCTTTTTTTCCTTTCACACATTTCTTTTTGGGATTTATCAGAGCCTGATTCAGACTGCATGTTTATATCAGCTCTTGCATGTGAGAATCTTTTTCAAAATCACCCGACTAACATTTTGCTGTTTTATTACAGGCTCAAAATAACCCCCAAAAAAGAAAAAAATCCCTACCTTAGCACACACTTTTACCTTCCTGAGAACACACTTCACAAATTTCTCCAGTGGAATTAAAGGTGAAGTTGCAATCAAGCAGCCATTTGCTAAAGATAAATGGACCAAACAGAAGCTATTGCTGATTTGGACCACATATTCTGGTCACTTTTAGACCCATTTAATGGCCAATTCAACTGTTTTTATTTAGGATCCTTGATTTCTGTTTGATGACAGAGGGGTGTGGGGGAGGGGGGAAAGAATTCACTTCTCTGCCTAGAAGGCCTTTACAGTGGCAAGCGAGTAACTCAAGCTGCCAGAAAATAATGTCATTGAATGCATTTCAGAAGGTTGTCTCTCTGTGAAGCACAGAGGAGACAAAAGCACAGATTTATGGTAGAATTGTAAAATATGCTTAATCATTTGCCTTAGTTAAATTGAGTACAAAACTACAGTGCTCTATTTCTGTGCAAAAACATCTCTGCAGTGCTTTACAGAGAGGCAAAAAGAAGTAGATTTACCAAATAGAATAATAAAAATAATTATTTATTTCAGAGGCTTATTGAGAATCTACTACAAATTTTTTAGACTTTTAATACTTAGCATCATCCAGTATCATGCCATTTTAAATTAGAATCTGACTTTATCTGTGAGATGGCTCTGCTTTTAAGCATCTCTTAAACCAGAAAGTGCATATTATACTGGAGATAGCCAGCAGAAAAAGTACCAAAAATGGTACCAAATCGTCCTTCAATAGTCATTTAATTAAATAAATCTTTTTCAAATAGGTAAACAAATTTATGCAAATCAATTTTAATAGTGCCTCCATGATAATGCTCTAAACAATAATTCTCTTCATGCTTACTGCAAGAAAAGGTAGAAAACGGTAGTTATTTTTCCTGTGTCTTTAGCACTTTTGTTTAAAACACATGATGATATTTAGAACTACAGAAATGAGCACAGGCAAGAAACAAAATGACTGAATCATGGTGGTATGTGCCAAAACATTGAACACTTCCTAGCCATGAGTATGCCAAATTGGGGAATGCCATAATTTCCGGGAAAAGTCATCACATCAAACAGACAGGCAGCATTTGCAGCATGTCTGGAAACAGTTTAGAAGGCAATGGCTCAAAATTTGAACTGTACATCTTTTGTAAAGATGGCTAGTATTTATTATACTCAGCCTACATACAGCCTTCAAACAAATGAGCATTCTAGGAAATCTACACAATAGCAAATGGTTCCAATTTATCCTAGAACTGAAAAATAAAAAAAAGTATTTTAAGTTCTCTGTGACTACAAGAGTATTAATAAATTTAAGTGCTAGTCATCAAAGTCCAGTGCAGGTTTAGGTGGTTGTTAAAATTTCTAGTATTCCTTTCTAGAATCTTATTCTGATATTTTGGACATTTGTTAACGTCACTAGGAGTCCATCCATGAGAATTGTACTGATGGTGCCAAACATATTTTGGTCTCTGCCATTAGCAGAGAGATGGTTCTTCTGTGCTGGTTTTTTCCAAAAAGGCCTTGCCACTAACACCTGTTTGCAATTACAACAGCTAGTGAGTAAAAGCTGTATTACATTCCTGTTCTTGTGTAGCTCTTCACAGAGATTGACTAGTGTTGTGTAGGAATAAGATCTTAGTGATGTTATAACCATAATAAATCTTACCTCTTCCCACTGGTGTATGTATCTAATCAGTCTTGAAAGGCGCAATAAACGTAACAGGCTGAGGATTTTTGTAAATCTCACAATACGAAGTGCTCTTGCTGTCTTGTAAACCTCTGAATCCATTCCTTTTTCTACAATGAGAAAGATATAATCCACTGGTATTGATGAGATGAAGTCAACCACAAACCAGCTTTTTAAGTAATTCATCTTAATGATTTTAGGGTCCAGTATTATTTCAGAGCTGTCCTCATTTACAGTCCCAGTTCTAAAATTCATGATCAAGTCCAATAGAAAAACAGTGTCTGATGCCACATTGAAAATAATCCATGGTGTCGTTGTTTGTTCTGTGAAGAATGTGATTCCAACTGGTATAATGACAAGGTTTCCAACCATCATTATGAGCATGATTAAGTCCCAGTAAAACCTAGGAAAAAGGGAAGAAACAGAATGGTTGATGCAACATGGTAAAACATTACAAAATAGTCTCTATCATGCCACCAACTTCACCACCAGATTTTGCTATTACTAAGAAAATTCTCATTGTTTTAAGCCATTCTGCATAGTCATGGTCAGTAAAGATAAAGTAATTAACACATTTCATTATGTGCCTTCCTTCTCAAAAATATGCATCTAGGATAAAGGCAGAATGATGGCTTATCCCTCCATGGTGTATCACACACTGAAAGGTGTGCAAGTGTGGCACCGAGCAGACTTATCCAGACTCCTTTCAAAATGCTTTTGTGGTTTTATATAGGTAAAAGCACTCTCTTGTGCCAAACAAAAGTGTTTTAGCAACGCAATAGTTTTCCTAAGACTTTGCCCAAATGGAAAGCCAAATATCTAACAGATAATACATTAAATGTCAGTATCACTTTGCAAATGTACTGATACCATTACAGTGCTGGAATAAAATTACAGGAAGAGGAAAAAAGCAGTGAAGCAAAAAATAGAAACAAAGATAACATAAAAACCTTCATCCACTTTTACAACCTTAATTGAACTTCCATGCATTTTTGCAACCTCAGAGTCTATCTTCTTTCAGAGCTGGCTAAGAAGTTTTAGAAAAAATAGCTGCAATTTGCATAGTAACAGAAAGGGGTACTGCATTTCATCATTCTGCTCTGGAAGGATCTAAAGGCTCCCTTTAACACTGTTAGAATGCTAACCATGCTTGATACAATATGGTAGAGAGCCAGACTCATAACTCCAGTATCTGTGATGGAAATGCTGAGTAAACGCACCCATTACATAGAATATCTATCCTGATGGAAGATTTCTAGGGGACAGTAGTATATACCAAATTTTAAGCAAATTATGATAAATCCTAAATGTTAAATTATCAAAGAAAGCTATTCTTATGCAGTAACAGAACTGAAACTGAATTCAAGAAAGCCTGAACCCAATGCATAATCTCTTATTCTGTCTGAGAACATGATCTGGCCAACTAAAATTGATTTGGAGAAGTACTAAAACCAATCAACAACAGCTGCCCATGGACTTATCAGACTTTCTAGAAGACTAGAGGCAGCAATGGCTGCACAGCTATCTCTGCTCCATCCCTTAGTCACAATGGGGCCTGGGGCAGGGGACAGGTCATGGACACACCATCAGCACATCAATGCTGACTTCCAGGCCACACCCATTGTGCAAACACCACTAACACTTCCTGACATTCAACAAGCACCTTCATCTAGGTAAAGCTTCATGGCAACCAGCAAAAACAATAGTTTGATTGGCCACAAAACATTTCAGAACCACGAGCTTAGTTTTTGCTAGACTTGCACAGAGAATATGGATTACATTAGCTTTCAGAGATTGCTTCTTGTATTCACCAAATGATCATAGAATTGTAGAATGGTTTGGGCTGAAAGGGACGTTAAAGATCATCCAGTTCCATCCCTTCTGCCATGGGCAGGGACTTCTTCCACTAGACCAGGGTGCTCAGAACTCCATCCAGCCTGGCATTAAACACTTCCAAGGATGGGGTATCCACAACTTCTCTGGAAAAATGGTGTAAGTGCCTCACCACCCTCACAGTAAAAATTTTTTATGTAATATCTAATCTAAACCTCTTTTAGTCTGAAGCCATTCCACCTTGTCCTGTCACCACATGCCCTTGAAAATTGTCTCTCTATCCATCTTTCTTATAGGCTCCCTTCAGGTTCTAAAAGGACACAGTCAGGTCATACCAAAGCCTTTCCTTCTCCAGGCTGAACAATCCCAATCTTGCTTTAACAATTCCTTTTTTTTCATGTTTACCAGTGCAAATACTTCGAAGTTTACAGAGTGCTGATCAGAGAATATAAATTGTTATCTGTAACTGTAACACATGCTAAAGGAAAAGTAGAATAGGATTGAGAATGGCATGAAAATTCCCAGTTATTCCAAGAGAAACCTGGAGAGATTAGTCTTACTGTCATTGAGAGAAGAGAGTAGTTGGCAATGTACCTCTAACTGGTACTCAGAAACTGCATGAAATAGACTTTAAAAATAATTCCCTGTGTACCACAATGTGATTTGTGTCTTACACATTTTCAGTCTTGCAATAAATGTGAACATTAACTGCTAAAAATGTTCAGTTTTATTCAGGCTGTATGTATTTTTGTTCAGCATATGATAGTATTCACCATATCTGGCAAAAAATTATCAATTTCTCTTGTCTTTTTTAATTCATGCAATACTTCTCGCTGTGCTAGATTCCTTTTCAGTAATCTGGAATCACCACACACAAGGAACCACTAAATTTATACATCACTGCTACTGTGACCTACAAGTAAAATTACCACAAACACTTTTAAAATTATATCAACCAAAGTACTTCACAAAAGTGCTCTGGGAGAATAAACATCTTCACAGAATCCTGAAAACTAGTGGAAAACAAATAGGAAATAATTACGAGAGGTGCCCTTGTGTCTGTGGCTCACTCCTAAGCAAAGCGCTGCTAATTTCAGATTGACCTTTACATTTCTCTAGCACAGGGAGCAGTTATGCAACAAAGGCTAACCAAAGCCACGCAACAACCAGCCACCCAGCCAACATAAGAGATAATACAGAACCAGGTGTTTTTAACCTACGGTAATCCGTGGTTTAAGGGATCATCGCGTACTGTGATTATGCAAAACACACTGGTGCTCCTGATGCTGAATGTCAGCAAAAGCGGTAGCATCAGGGCTAAAATAATATTGAATCCTAAGGACTTTTGTATCTTGATTTTAGCCCACAATATAATATAAGATGATTAGTTAGCAAGAAAACCCCTCATTATTTTTCTTTTAGCAATGACTCGGACATTTTCTTTTAGGAAAACATTTCCAAATGCCATTTTGTTGGCCATATTATATTTTATTTCAGGTGAGAAAAA
This sequence comes from Grantiella picta, assembly GCA_013397955.1. Taxonomy (NCBI): domain Eukaryota; kingdom Metazoa; phylum Chordata; class Aves; order Passeriformes; family Meliphagidae; genus Grantiella; species Grantiella picta. The sequence goes on from VZRM01004627.1 coordinate 698,782, forward strand.
TTAGATGCAACTCCTGTGTTGCCCTTCTGTGACCTGCGCAGAGAAAGTAATACAATGCGTTCCTTGCCTTCAGTTCAGAACATCCTACTCTTCACGTAACAAAGAGGAAGCTGTAAAGCCTCGCCAGAGAGAGCAAGAAGCTGCCTTTGGGACACTGAGATAGCCCTCTGTTTCAAACTACTTTTAGCATTATTTATTTACTTTTGCTACTTCCCCTCACCCCAGTGAGGACGGTTATGAATCTACTATTTACAGTCTCAAGAGTTCCACATTTATATAAGGAAATATAAAATGTTGATAAAGAGCAAGGAAGAGGTAGGCTTATGACCCAAAATTTTTGAGAATGAGGGGAAAAAAAGGAATCTGGGGGTAATAAAATCTTCCAAAGTTCAAAATGAGAAGCAAGAACCGACCTTAACCCCACAGCAAACAGCTATAGAGCTTATTGCTCAGCTGAAGCTAACTCAGTGAAGCTACCACTAGATGCCATTAACAGAGGATACAGAGGTCATCACTGCACTGCACTGAACTATTCCTGAAGCTTTTTAAATGGCTCCGTGGTATTAAACCACTAGGAAAAACAAAAAAGTCTTCAAGTATTAAAGTACAAACCGCAATCTTTAGGCACATTTTTCCAAAGCTTTAAAAAAATTATTTTATACAGAAATATTTTATAAATCTATACTAACTACTACTTTGGAATTCTCAAAACTAGATGGATTTATAGCTCTCTTTCAGTGATCTTTTCACTCATAATTTATTTACTATATTTTCAAAACTTACAGTAGTAATAGTGTTTTTTCAGCTCTGGAACATGGTGCTGAAGCATTGGTGTTTTATTCACTGCCACAGGCTGTCCTGGATAGGATGAAGAGTCTGTTCAAAGTGAGTGCCTACCCAAGCAGCAATAAAGAATTACTTAGTATTAATTAGTCACTGTTTGTATTAAGCTTAATAATGTAAGGTGCTATGAATTCTAACAGGCATTTTATTTTCCACCTTGTATCCCCAACCCAGGAAAAACTGAGTCTTAAGGAAGGAAATATCATCTCTAAATTAACTCACTGCATAATTTGCTGTACATACTAATTCAGATTCTCTTGCTTCATTATTTCCTTTTTCTGCCCATCAACAGCAAGAGTCTCAATTTCCTTGAATCAGTGCAGTTTGAGCCTTGATTATCCCTAGAGTACACCCAGGCTGTACCAGCAGAAGTTGTCAGTGGTCTCACAATCTGAACAGCACAGCGAGCAGCATCTCTCAGGCACTGAGTGCTGTGGCTGGAGGCTGCAGAGTAGTCAAGGCTTTGCTTAAATTTACGTTTTTGAGTTTCAAGAAAGACTGAAAAATTCTGATCTTTTATTAAAAAGGAGTAAATCATATCAGTAAAACTCAAGGAAGTTCGGCCATAAACACTCGTCAGCCACATTATAAACTGGAAGGCCCTCGAAAAAGATACTAATTCAGATTGCTTGTAAAATACCTCCAAAGTAAAAAATGATGCATCAAAGATTAGGTTTCTTGATTTTGGATACACTATGGTTTCACTCCACACATTCAGAGAATCAAGAACTGTAAAAAAATTCCATAAGCTTTCCTAGAAATCTTGCTTCTTCTTTAGCTAAATATTTTGATTGACTAGCAGATGCTCAGTGAAATGAACACTGACTTCCTTTTTTTTCTTTTTTTTTTTCCTTTTTTTTTGTCTCACCTTCAAACACAGCTTTGTTTCCTTTGCTTTCATGGATCAGTGGTTCAGCTAACAGAGAAATCAATGTCCTATATAGAACAAAGCAACCTTAGTAGAAATAACAGTAATTTTAAATTTTATTGTAATCTATGGTAACAAACACTAAACTTGATATTATTCATGTCAGAATTTGATTCTCATAGGACATGCTATCTTTCTCTGGCTGTGCAACTCTATTATTCTTCTAGTAAGAGGGAACAAAGCTAGACATGCCTGAAAACATCTGCAAAATACAGATAATTACTGGGATGTGTTGAAAAGGAGAGGAGAATGAAGAAGGGAGTGTTTTCTTCAGTGGACCCAATTCTTTTAAGGATTCCACAGGCGTCTGTCCTTGAAAACTTTCTAAAAATCATCACTACATTTTTTACAGCCCTGAAATGAGGATATACCCTTCTACCCAGGTATCCATTTTCATTCTGCCCATCTGTTTCTCTCTTACAAATACACACACCTAGAGGAAAACAAGCTTCCGGGAAAAAGCATACAAATTAAAATACTAAATTCATTCCATTTTACAAGAAATATTGCATCCAACATCCTCCAAAGAGCAAACTCAGTTTAAATGTTGCAAATCCATAGTGGATTGCTTCAGTGATTTTGGCTCAGCAGCAATTTTTTTTTATTTTAAAATTCCCAACCTTAGAATTTATAGTAATCTCTCTCTGTAATGATATCAATACAAATGAATTAAAATTACTCTTGAAGTGTCACTTTTTATGTTGGCCTGTTTTGCACTAGCAAACAGGTCACTTCTACAGTTGTGCTATCCTTCTGTATGGATAAAACTTTCCTCATCTGCATGTACCTCATTTCACAAAGCTTTAGGAAGACAAAGCTTTGGGGTCAGTATTTTCTTTTGCTTTTACAGGACAAACTGTTCTCCTGAAATTGTCAATTTAGGTTTTTTATGCTACTCTATTTCCACTCTGACAGTTGTCAGCTTATATAGAGTAAACAGAACCATGGAAACTTTGCACATCTGAAACGGAGTCTCTCGTGCCTCACCTCTTTTGATTCCAAAGCTCAATTTATAAGAATTCTAAGAGTGTATCCTACACATCAAGTGATGAGGCTGAAGGGCAGAAATACCATTAAGTGATACTTTCTGAAGTGAAAATTTCATCAATGTTTGCTATACTTTTTTTAATTTAAAGCATATCAAGCTTAATGAACAGTCATTGACTCAGCAAGGTAACCTGCTGGAGCAGCAGAAAGGCTTTCTCGACCTGCCTGACTGGTCAGTCTGGGACGAGGCAGAGCCTGATGTTCTGAAAACTGTTTTTCCCTGGTTGAAATAACAGAAGTGTTGGACTTGGGAATCTTCCAGCTTAATAGTTTCATTCTGATGGAGACTAAAAGCAATTAAAAAAATAACCTAATAATGAAGTTTTCAGACAACCAGATATCTTAATTTGATTTCAGAATAATACTAGAGTCCATTAGTTCAAGGTTAGCCACATATACTGAAGAGATCCTGTGTATGCCCCATGCTGTTCTTTTTTTTAAAATATTGATATAATTTGCTATCTCAGAAAGGCATTAATAAAATTCAGCAATACTCAGTCTTCTTTTTTATATAACCATAGAATGTATCTAAAATTACAAACTTCTACAAGTTTGAACAGATTTCATGATTTTTATCTGTTTAAACCCACTTAGCAGAGGCAATTTACAATTTGTTGCTCAGCTGTGATTCTATGCACAAGGCAGATGATTAGATAAATGCATCTCTCAGGGGACTTGATCAGAACCCAGTGAAGCCAATGAACAGCAATTTATCACTTTCAAAAGTCTTTGGTTACATAGTCTGGTTAGGTTTAAAGCTTGAGTGTTTCAAATACTAGATAAGAAAATCACAGCACTGGCCATGGAAGGGGACTGCAAAACCAACTAATTAAAGTACACTAATATAAAAAAATATATGGATATTTTCAGTATATCAACTAATATTTAATCAGTGGACATTTCATCAAAAGATATTTAATTCTTGGCATGCATGCAGCAGCTTCTATCTGAAGTTTTTATAGTATTTTACATGCATTAACAAATTCAGGCTCAGATTTTTGAGAAATAAAGGTACAGTAAGGAGGAGTAAGGTTGCTATTACTGCATACAGAAGGGAAGGAAGGAAGGAAGGAGAGGGCAAAGAGAAATTTATTTAAAAATGAGACTCCTGGTTTTTACCCAGTAATCCCCTTCCCCAACTGCTTGAATGCCACTGATATTTGCAGGTGCTTTTCCTCCACAGAAACTCATTAAACTACAGAGAAAGAATTAAAGCCTGACTTCCACTTAACCTTGGGCAAGAACAGTGCACCACTGTCCATGGAGCTCTGATAATGCTTTTGCTCTCCCTCATCTTTACATAACTCCTCCTTTCTGAGCAACCTATCTAGTGGGTGGCATCCCCACCCGTGGCAGGGGGTTGGAACTACATGATCTTCAAGGTCCGTTCCAACCCAGGCCATTCTGTGATTCCAAGATTCTTCAGCTCCACTCATTAAAAAATCTGGGTAGTGCCCCTGTCCAGAAAGCTACCAGATGGGAAAAAGGTGCTGATGAAGAGTTAGGGCTTACAAATACATTTTCTCATGGAAAGTGTTGATTCTGTCTTTGTTTACCTGATCAAAACAGATATCTTTCATGTCATCAAGATTGCTTCTGCATCAAGACATGTCACAGCACAAGTAGTACAGTGTCCTCCAATTTACCCCCTAGTTCAAATTATTAGACCACTGCCCTCAGAATCAGGCAACATTTTGCGTACAGGCTGTACCTGATTTGTTTCCATTTGATATCAATCAACCCTTAACCAACTCAAAAGTGCCACATATTGGTTATTTAAGTGTCAGCAAATTTCTGTAGTGAATCACTGTAAAATACGCATTCACATTCTCAAATTAGAAATGACCACTTTATAGGCACGAAAAATTTTTGAAAGAGACAGATCTAAAAATATTTTAGCTGCAAAATAATCTTGTATCTCATGTTGGAACACTTGCATTAATTAAGAATTTTGTAGTGACAGTAATTTTAAGAGTGCCATTTAGAAACATGACATTTAGGATGCCTCCATACTAAAAATTCAGAGGCTTAAATTGGAAGAAGCCTTCTGTAATTCTTCTCAACAAAGAATCAAGTGAAAAGGGAGGTAACATCCTAATGCCCTTCTAAAAATTAGAAAGCCAGTCAGTATCACCTAATATTTTCCTTTAATAGATTTTTTTTTAACCAATTCAATCTCCCAGTTGTCAGTATAATCTTCAAGTTTCTGCTGAGAGGGAAAATTCTATTTTCTCTTCAGAGAAAGAAATGATGGGGAAGACGTCATTCAGTAGCTATTTAGATCTCAGGCAGAGGGTTTGGTGAGGAGACTGGCTACGATCACCAAACAAGGTGGGACAACCAGGTTTTTTTTATATTAATACCTCTGACTAAAAAAAAAAAAAAAAAAGAAAACCCCACAAAACCAAGGCTAGGACCATCAACTTGTATTTGAACACATATACTACTACAAACAATTTTACTCTGATAATCAGAGGTAACACTGGCTTTGTGCATAGCTGCAAAATTATACGGTATGTTCGTAAGAGCAGCTTCAAAGTAGAACTTGGTGTATCATTTCTTGACAAAGTGCATTGAAGGCAAGAACGGGCACTATTTTCAAATGGAAGAAAAAAAAGAGGCAGTCTTCAAATCTCATGAAGGGAAAAATTAGAGATGTGAAAAAGTGTGAAAGAACTAGAGATATGAAACAAGCTGATGTACTCCCACATCATAAATGAAAACAAATATACATGACTGTAAATATACAGCCATCCTATGAATCTAAAGATGTGTAAGATTCTAAGGCAAGACCAAGTAATCAAGATTGCATAAATATATAAATTTTAATTACTATTCCCTTTTACAACTATTTATAGCTGACTTTCGGCTACAAAGCCTATGTTTCCTTGAATATAAAAATAAGTACTGATATTTCAACCCTTTAAAATCAATAAAAGTACACTAAGAATCAGTAAGTTTTTTCATTGTAATCCATGAATATACATTGCAGTAACGGTAATTTACTTCAAATGGTAACAAATTGCTTTAAATAGTAATAAATCCAATTTTTATATTTTTAAAATACATTAATAGCTTGTTTGTTCTGAAAATAAGATCAGAAATTGATGAATCAGTGTTCAAATCAAAATAAAATTACAATTTTATTAATTTTTTTACTTATACTTTGTGAAAAAGATTGAAATATATTTTAGACAATTATTAGAAAAGCAAAGGAAAGAGAAAGATCCAAGTTTGTGCCAGAGGAACACGGAAAGTAATTAGGGTCATGTCACATGCATCCTCCTCTCAAAAAACAACTTAATACCTAGAGCTTTCATCAACACCTGTGAACATCCATTGGACTTTCCTCATCTATCTGTGGGCAGCTGAGCCCAGGATCTCCCACACCTCAGGGAATTCACTTTCCCCAAGCCATACGGTGCCTCCTGAAGTGAGGTATGCTGCTGACATGTTCTCCTTCCCTAAACAAATCTAAACTAGAGCAGGAACAGAACCTTGTTCCCAAGGAAGGCAACCAGCAGACAGGAGAGGCGTTCTCAGTTCTTTGCTCCATCAAAGCAGAACAACTCTGAGAGGTGATATTGTTATTGAAAGGGCTCATACCAGAAGTGCTATGCAAAGTAAATGTACAGGTTCAAATCCTCTCCAGCAGAGGAAGAAAATTTCTCTGTAGTTTCAACACCCATGCTGAAAAAATTTAATTCCTGAGCAGATAAAGGAGACATTTAGGTATGCACTCAAATACACTGAAAATTGCATGACTATGGAATTATTATTTTAATAATTTTATTAACTGAACTAATCATATAAATTTCTCTAAAACATCAAATAATTGAAAATAAAGTGTGCACAACACATTAAAATGGAAGGACTAATCTTTCACAGGCTTGGTTATACCTTTCCCCATGCATATTTATTATTAACACCTTTTTACAGGGGGATCCACCCCACTTTTCAAATTACTTAGTTTTTATTCATATCTCTCTGCTAGCCATTTGCCTTCCACAGTATTTAAACAGATGCAATGTTAATTTTAACATTTCTTTAAAACTTCCCAATTTGCATACTGCACATCCCAGTGTTACCATCCTTTTGACAGCATAGCGCTCTGCCTGCTTTGCCAAAACAAATCAGCGCATTATGCAGCTAGACAGAGCAGTGATCAGATAGACCTGATATTCACTTGTGTAAAACAAAAAGGGAAATCCAGAGGAGCAAACAAAGTAAACAAGAACGAGCATACATTATGCTCAGAGATGCTCTAGTTAGTGGCCTGAGCAGCTTGCCAGCTCTGCCTCTGCTCCCTTCCTCATCTTTCCGTGCTGTTAACCCTCCAATGCTCCAGCAAGCTCTGCGCAAGCTGGGCTGAGCAAAGCTGCATGCACTGCTGCTGAGAGCAGCTCAGCCAAGGGTGGAGGTTTGGAATACAAACCAAGTTTCTGGGGATGTGAAATCCATCTCTGATATTCATGAACGTTGGTCAGTGTAATGGAATGCAATTGCTGAATGGCCTTTTTGTAACTTAATTCAATACAAGGAAGCATAGAGGGTTTTTTTTGTTTTTATCCAATGAAATTACTTCAGTTATTTTTAAAAAAAGGAAACAAACAAGTTCCTTCAAAAAAAAAACCAAAAAAAAAAAAAACAGCCTATGCAAACTTAATATTTAAATGGTTTTGTGATCTGCAAAACAGGAGATAGGGAGATAGACCATAATATCAAGTATTCCAGGAGATGCCTTCACGTTTATTTGCCAGCAGTACAGCAAGTCATTTCCATTGCTTGGTTGCAATTGAACATGAGGGTTTAATACATTTTATCACACATATATGCAATAATGACATAGATGATCAAGATCCTAAAAACAGTATGTATTAAATTTACAAACTTTGTGTAGAAAATATTTATTGAATTACAGAAGATTATTTGCTTGAAATACATTTGATAAGTATTTTGTTTTAATTTAGTAATTTGAAATGGTTGTTGAGCCACTGGAAGATACATTTTACCAAAACCTAGATTAATTTAAAATTCTGTTCTCTCTTCATTGACACAGAATCCTCTAAAGTGGAGTTTTTATACAAAATATGTACACTAGGTAAGTTTTTCCTCCACACTGCCTTTGTTCATTTTTGTAAGAGAGCAAGTCACTTTAGACATCCGAATAACATGTCAGTTTTTAGACTGAAAAATGAAAGATTGCTAATGATATTAAGATTTGAAAAATTATTCAAACATAACTACAGGCTTTGTTATATGCCTCACCTATAAATATTTATCAGAAAAAATATAAAAGGGAATTATTTAATAATCTACTTCTCTACTTTATATTTTGGTAGAGTGACTCTGACAGATGACTTTGAAGTCTCTTCATACAAAAATTCTTTCTCCAGTCTTCGGGTCTTCAAACAAAATAGTCTGTATTCCTTAACGATGGGCTGGTCTTGACATCAGACACCCACTGCAGGTTAGGGGTTGCAGAGGGAAGTGTTTGCGTGCAATAAAGTTGCCTATAATTGTAACCACTGATAAGCAGCTCTAAAATAAGCACTCAAAGAAACTTTGGTCAGGGACCCATGACCTGGACTTTAAACAACCACAAAAATACCAAGGAAGCTCTTTACCTCCATACTGATAGATGACTCTTGTTTTGACACAGCAAAACAAAATGAGCGGCCCTTTCCGTGGTGAATAAAACACCAGATGTCCATCTTTATCTTCCATCCATATTCATTCAAAATGCAGTTGTCTAAATATAATAAATAGGTCTCTGGCTTTCAGCAAATGAAAACATTTTACTTTGGAGATCTCATAAGAGGTTTTAGCCACAAGCCAATACTCCTCAGAAAGACAAAATCTAATTTAGCCAAATATTTATGTTTCATTTTTTGGAGGACAGTGAGTTATGAACTAATCAAATCTGTTTAAACTAAAGATGTCTAATAATTAGAACTGCCAAATAGATATTAATAATTTATTGGTAGAGAACAGCAAGAAATTGAGGGTAAAAATAATTAACAGATATTTTCTTCATAATCTCAGAATATACATTGATCTCCAAATTGCAAATCAAAATATATAATACAACAAAAATGGAAGCTGAAACATATTCACATTATTCTGACACACTAGCTCTGCAAATACACAGAACCCATGGGCAATGTTTTTTAAAAATCAGGTTTCCCATTTTTGGCTCCTTATGACTGGAATTCTCAAAGATGTTCAGGCTTGGAGTCCAGATGCTTACAAGTATCTAGGTCCTGAAATCCAAAGATAGATGGGCTCCTGACTTCCATCTTGGATCTTCATCTAACATACTATAGATTTGCACATTGTGCAGAGCACTGTGTAAAACTGACACTTTCAAAGCCGTTCCAGAAATGGAAAAATTTGTACTGGAAACATGAAATCAGGTTAAATATATTCCATTTGCTCATTTTGCCAGTGGCATAAAATCAGTGTGCACATTCACTGCAGACGAGCTGCTACTCAGTGACACTTCAAGGAATCACGAGTCAGTAGCCCCAGCAGGAACATCTGCCACCATTTTAGGCAGATCCATGGTACCTGCATTCCCAGGCTACAAAGCTAGCTCTCCTTCCCTGAAGCAAGCCTGAACTCTGTCGCGCTATGAGGAACAAGTGTGGGAGTGGAAGTTCACTGCAGTTCTCCCATCCCTTCCACAGAAAGATAAATTTGGTCTAGCCTGTGGAGACTGTAAAAGTTGGCTGCAGCTTAGAAATTACAGAAACAACCACAGTCACATCAAGCAGTGCTCATGCAGTCCTGGGGAATGAGGGCGATGATGGTGGAAATTGCTGAATAACATTGACTGATTGTATAGTACTGACAGAGTATTCCTCAGACCTGTCTTAATGCGAATCATGTCTTAACAAAAGAAAATTAGTTTGCATGTGAATGACAGAGCACAACATACAGGCAGACTACAGAAAAATCTAACTTTTGGAAACAAGCATAGAGAACAGTTTAAAGTGAAGCAAGAAATTTTAAACTCAGTTAGTGCCTTTAAATAGCAATGTAAAACCAGAGACATTTAATTGGATTCAGTCGCAATTTATGTCACACTTAATTCACATCTAGCTAAATAATATGTATATGAAATAATAAAATGATTACATACTGGATTTAATTATTTTCAACACAGAAACCTTGAAATTGTTTTTGGATTCCTTTTTCCATTACAGAGAGATGAACCATCATAATAAATTCACTACTTCAATACATAAACAATAACAAAAACATGTACAAATCCTACTGAACTTTTCAACACCCAGCATATATCTGTTCCAAATTTCAGAACCATATTTAATTTAGCAAAAACAAGTATTTCATATATTACTGACAGAATGCATGCAATTAAAAGTCTGTTTGGTCATGTGGGCACCTCATGGTTAGGTTACTCATCTCTCACTTTTCCCACACATTCAACGTCTACTGCCTAATAAGCCATCGGATTTCAGACACTTTCAATTCTGACCCTTTTTAAATTCTCTGATAGATTGCCTACCATCTGGCAGTGCTTACTCTTGGTACCACACTCCCTTTGCATTACAAAACTGTGCTTCTGATAATTATATCTTTAATGTGGTAGATGTATGCAACACTTGAATTCCCATGCTGGCAATATACAAGCTCAAGGGACAATTTCAGCAAAGCGTCTGTGTAACAGTGTATGGTAACAGTATGTTCAACTGCATCATGCTGCAATTCTCAACAGAAAGCTGCTAACCTGTCCAAGTCAAGGGAAATGGAAATTATACATGCAAGTTTTTTTGGTTCTTTAATTACTACAAGGCATTTTACAAACTGCAAGATACTGAAGAATACCTAAACTAACTTCTCCTTGCTAGTTTGAGCAAACAGCTCAGTATCTTCTAGCTAGCCAACTAAGAATGGAAAACTACAAAGCAGAACAAATAAATAAAAAAAAAATCAATGCATCCTTTCCATGTATTTAAAGGAATGCATTCTATCTTCAGAAAGAAATGTAGGAAGAAAAAGAAAAGACAGAATGAGAGGAAAAAGGAAGTTGTTCCCAAAAAAGTACTCTTTCAGGGACTACATCCCTCTGCTCCTACGAACTCCAGAATGCAAGTTGCCTATAGCAGGATTTCACTACCTGAAAATTAGACCATGAGAAATGTTATAAATAAAAGAAAAAGCAGGATTCAATACTTATAAATAAAAGAAAAAGCAGGATTCAAAACTACTCTAGGTAGCAGTTTCCATGAACACTGGACACACAGGTCTGGAAAACAGCATTGAAAAATGCTTTCTGAGGTGGTAATATGAGAAAGGTACCCAATAAATGACTAAAGTTTGAGGTATATGCTTGATTTATTTTGCTATTTATGTTTTCCTTCCAAGTTTCAGTCTAACAGACTAATCCCAAGCTGGAAAAGGAATTCTTTGTGTTACTACCAGGCTTGTCTGGCACTGAAGACAAGGTGAACCAGGGTGACAGACAAGCTTGGCTGTTATCTTCACTGAAAAATCAAGTGCAAACAAAACTATATGCAGCCATCCCAAGGATCCTGTAGCCCAAGATTTGTCTGGGGAACCCAAAAGCTTGCAAGTGTCTACTGCCAGGCAGTCATAAGATGTTTAGAGGGTAGTAGTACCTGCTACTGGTTCATAGGAATTTCTCTGCTAGACCAAAATAGTAAGTCTTCCTGGAATGAATAACTAGACAGAAATCATCCACAAGCCTGGTGGAAATCCTCTCACTAGCTATGTGAAGGTTTCATTGCATCTCTGTGGTTTTGCAGCCATACATTTATTCCATCTCCTGGGTAGAGCTCAATAGATCTTACCCTATGTATCTTATAAAATCTCTGTATCTTTTCCACGGCTTTTCCCCAGGAAAAGATAGAATAATAATTTATTATTAGGGTTTCATGATATATTACTCTAAATTTACTGCAATCCACATATTTGCAATACGGTCAGATCGTATCAGCACCGTGTTGTCGATTGCTGTAGTCATGCCATGAAGAGAAGTGCTTCTTGGAAGATCTGATAAATTACTGTAAAATACAATGAAACCACCCAAGGAAACATCAATATTTCCACACCTTAGTCTGCTGATAAAGGGGGGAAAAAACCCTGGAGCCAACTAGAATACAACATGTATAGAATTGGAAAATTTGATATTGTGAGGGCACATCTTATTTCTGTGGGGCTCTTTATATACTGCAGCCTTGGTGCAAATGTAAGATTCAGTGATTTTAAGCCTGAAAATTGGATGAAAAATAATAACATCACTTAAAAAACCCAATGCAGTCAAAACAATTTTAATGTATATTGGCTAATTTAAAGTCATTTTAAAAAAATTAACTCACTCAAAAAAATTCAACCAAAAAAACCCATAGCTTTGACTGTGAACATAAAGCAACCTGTGCTTTTTCAATTGGAAAAAATAATCTTAATTAAATTTTTTAATAAATAAGACTTCTTAGAGATAGAAACTTAATAGCAGTAGCACATTAAATTCCAATAGTGTATTGAATTATTTATTAAATAACATGCTTCATTAGATAATATATACACATAAACAACATAGAAGTTAACCAAATAAGAACAAAATCCTATTCTTAGCTATACAGTGGAACTTCAGTTTTGGGAACTTCACTGGCAAAAATAAAAATGGCTTTGGGGTTAGTTTTGGGTTTTTCAAATATGTATTGCAAACAGTAAGCAGCTTTTTTGTAATTAAATGAACATTTTCTGAACATAAGTTTATTCCAGTTGCATCGCACTACAAGGCAATAAGATTACTGAAAAATACCACGCAGCTTTTCTGAATCTGACTATCATCAGATTAAAAGATATTAGCAGAGATTTTATAGAAGCTAAATGACAATGTCCTTGAGGTAGTACTGACATTGACTCCAGCTGATACAGTTTTTGGTCATTAACATACCTTAGTATGTGTCTAGAACAAGCTCTCGAATAATTAGAGCTGAATACACTATGATTTTTAAAATTAAATCATGCCTCTGGGAAAGAATCAGGAAATAGACAGCTAAAGGACTTTCAAGCAATTAACAAGAACTGTACTGTCAGGTTAAAAATTAAATGTTGCAAAGTAGGTTAAAAGTTTCCTCTCTCAAGAAAAATGTATATTGACATAGAAAACAGTTCTCAAGCATGCTGTTGAGTGAAAGCAAAGGTGAGAATGGATACTTCTTATTTACAATCAAATGAAGTACATTTCCTTTCAATTTTTCATATTCTGCACTCATCCCTAAAAATAGTTTTTTGCCTTCGTATACCTTCAAATTGAACCTCTCAAAAAAACTGACAAAGTTTAATTAAATATTACAGTGCCACTGATCTTAGATGGGTAGGCAGAAATGCAGCACTAAAGACTCATACTTTTTAGGTGACCTCTGAATTCCTACATCTCTATTTCTGCTACTCCAGGCTGAACAGTCAAACTGAGCCAATCAAATTTTAACCTCATTATATAACAATACACACACACATACAAGCACACGAAAGCCTAAGCAAGTCATTAAATGCTATGCATCTTTCATTTAGCTGTGTAGTCACCAAACCCCCAACCAAATCATAAATCTAGACCTTTATGTATTATTTGATGCTTTTACACAGTATTCGAATTCACAGTTCCCTTCGTATACCCAAGCGTACATATATGTACCCAAACTTTTACTGACTCCACTATAAGCATTGCTTTTTTTATTGAGCTAGCAAATAAAGTCCCATTTAAAAATGTGTAGCCATGCTAAAACAATCAGTTAGAATACCAGAATCAGCACCTTTTCCCCACAGGCCCAAGCATGCTGATTATTTTACGAAATCTAATTTTTGATAAGGATATATAGATATGGATATAGATCTTATTTATCAAGCACTTTTTTCTCATTGCAATCAAAACCAAAAAATCAGAAAACTGAAGAGGAAGTCTCATGATATTGACTGTACCAGGTTAAAGTTTAAAAACTTGCATATAACATCCCCAAAATATCATCTTTTACTTACATGTTACAGAATTAGTCGCAGGAATTCTGTAATATTTGGAGGTTTTTTTTATTTTATTGTGGTTTCTTTTTAAACATATCTCAAAATCATGACAAGCATATTTGCCTCCATTTAGTACTGTGTGGAAGGTGAATATTGTAACATTAAGCATCTTACAGAAAAAAAATACTTTTGTACTTGCTCATAGGTGCTGCCAGTGATCTTCAAAATGTCCCAAATTAAATTAAGAGAAGCTTGGAGAACTAAGGAATTACTCGAGTTACACTTGTTCAGCTCTTTCTCTTCGCTAAACTCTGTTCAGTGTTCGAGTAAGTAACACCACGAAAGTGTGAAAGAAAACGCAGCGAATAGACTGTTATTCCAGAACTAGAATGAACACAATGAAAACTGGCAAATGTTCAGTATATAAGTGAGCTCAAACTAGGCATCAGTATTCTACATATCTAGAGACAGAAGGATGTCTTATTAATAAAATGAATCACTTTGGTTGAACAAACAAGGGTATACAGCTCCCCACATGCCCTAGAGGTCTGGAAGGTGAGTGGCTGCTGCACCAGCCTTGGGTGGACTCCACTGCCTTGCTTTAGTCGCTCTTGAAGAAAATCTCAACACGGACAAGAGTGCATGGCCCTCATGAGTCCGAAAGCACAAAATGCGCCTCTCTATCCCCATTTTCTCTTAGGCATCCTTGCTTACAAGTGGTGCAAAAATAAATGTCAGTAGCTAGCTTTAGTCAACTTGATTTCATAACAAATGAATCTGTGATAACCAAGGGTGAGAAATTATTCAGTACGAAAAATAATAGTAACTGGAGATGAAAAACAACCTAATGCATATCTGGCCTATATTTCATATCAGAATATTTCCAATAGAATATTTTGCTGCTTATTTTTGGTCCTGCCTCCTAAACATCCAGTTTAGATATTAGTTGCTGCAATTTCACTCCATTACTTCTATGTAATTTCTTTCCTCTTTGTAACATCCATTTATGCATTTGAGGACCATTACTGCATTTCTCTTCAGCCTGACTTTATGAGCACTGCATTTCACTTGGGGAACTATTATGCAGCCTAATATATAACATGATGTCACAGAGAATATTCAGACATTATAAATGCATTATTTAGATTATTGTTACGACTCTTGTAATTTTATTTTTAGGGCATTTATAGAAGTAAAGGGCAAAAATTGTTGGAATGCAGCAAATAAAAACTCAAGCACTATTAATAATCTTTTTAATACCAAATGGTTCTCCATGTTTAGCCATATGCAAAGACTGAACTTCTAGCAGTAGGAATAGTTTAGATGTACAAAGGTTTCCTCTAGTAGAACTAAAAATTATAGTCCCCAAAATAGTATTTGAAAATGATACATGAAAGCTAGCCCCAGCTGAATCTGTGTTTTATCTATAAAAACATAAATAATTTTAAAACCAAAATTGGTTGTGCAAGAAATGTACAGTACACACTAAAATTATAAATCTATGATTATCAGATTATTAGTGAATTCAGAACCTTCAATTCTGCAATAGAATCTCGTGACAAATCCTGAGCAACAAGAAATTACTTCCTTGAGAACACAAAACTATGACTATTTCATATTCCTATATTACCAGTGACATAATGTATCCATTAAAACCCACACTAATTTGTATCTGAACTATTTAATATAGACCAGCATGATTTATATATTTCATTTTGAGTACATATACCTCTATCAATTACATTTAAGTCTGATACAATACAGTTTGTCTTCATTGCATATAGCATTACCTTCCAACCCTACTGCTGTATATAAACCTAAGTATGTAACAGCTCACAAAAAGATAAATCTCATTAGCTTCAAGAGAGACATTAAAAACACGTGACAAAAGAGAAGGACAAAGTGCTCACCCTAAGCTTCTTAAGATACAAATGATAGGTATGACACGTAGAGTGAAGACTGGTCCCACAGAACTGGTTTTAAACCAATGCATGCATGAACTTTAGAAAGAAGATTGTGAGCTGCACATACAACATGCACAGTCTATCATGTTAGAGCTTCTGCTGGTGGTCAAAGACAAGTCCAAAAGATAGGTGAAAATTTAAAAAAAAAAATTCATAATGCAAATATATGTTCAACTTTTTTTTTTTTTAAGGTATAATTAAAAAACTGAGGCATACTAAACCACGGCAATGGTGATTTACAATTTGGCACACAGTCACTTGAAAATTTAGACTGTGTGTATGTATGATAACATGGATGGGTTGCATAAAACTGCACAATATAACAGGATGGTTTTTAATAACAAAAGATGCAAAAATAGTCTTCTGTAACTACCCAAACATACACATGCAAATATTACTGTCTTTCACCCAGATTTAAACCCATTGAAACCTGCCATTGAATTACGTGCAAGGTATTAGCAATATGACCTTCAATCATTTATGAAGATTTATATGATAAATCTCAAACATTCACATGATGCCTCAAATGTGTATGCAAAAAGGTTTTGAAACTGGAACGTCACACAAGCTAAAAAAATATTTGGCAAATCTTTACTATTCACTACGCTCTGAAATTTTCTATTCAAGTTATAGAGTTAACTATGCTTTTACTTCACTGTTGTCATTAAAACAAGGCTTTGAGATTTTGGACACAAGAGAAGTTACCCAGAGAGACAAAATGTCAATTGTTTTTTTTCTGTTGTTGCAAATTCGTTTGTACTTTGTATTCATCTACACAGGGGGAAAAGACCCTCAGCACTGCCTGCACTGTACCTCTTTGCCTGCTGCTCTTAACAGACAATGCCACATCACAGTCTTATTTCACTTCACTTGAAGCCAGTTATAATTTTTGTCTCCACTTCCAGACAAAGGCTGTTGCCAAACATCAAGCTGACTGTAACCATCAGAGTGTGAAGGCTACATTTACGCATACACGTATTATTTCCACTCAGTCTGTCTCATACATTGCTATTTCTGGTCAAAAGATGCCACTCTGGTAGTAACTCTGTTTTCTTTGTAGATTGCTGACTACCGATGCCCTAGCCAATGTGGTAATAAAACCCAAGATTTCCACGACAGAGTGAGTTTCTCTGTGTAACCATAGACAAGAAGGGAGTGAGATGCTACAGGGCTGGATGAGCAGCCCAGACACGTGCAAGCAAGCCCTCTGAACATTAAGGAAACTCCTCATGTGCCAGAAGACATGGAGTAATAAATCATCTAAAAATCAGTCATGTACATTTCCCTTAATACCCGAAGACTCTAACATATAAAGTCACCCAAAGCTCATGCCCACCACAAATCTGCTATGAAATAAATGCAACGTGTGTGGCATCAGCAGAATCATGTGCGGTTGCTCTCATCTCCTATTGACTTTGTCCTGCTCTCATCCAGTGGCTGCAAGGCCACAGGGCTGGGCCAGTGATGCTCTCCTTTAGGCTCATTCTTCCACATGTGAGAACGGACAGCCAGAGGCACTCAGCATCTCACAGAATGCACACAGGACTTCAGTAAACTCTGACTGATAAATTCACTTCTGTGACTCATGCAATTACACGAATTGTTATCCAACTTTAGAGATACAGTAATCACAGCTGCAAAGAGATAAACAGAGGCCTTGTGCTAAGTTTGATGTGCATTAGGTGCTCAGTTTATATAACAGCTTCCAAATTACACATTAACCTCAGAAGATTTGGAAAAGACAACCAGGATCAAAATGGTCCCCTTGTGGAAAAATTATGTAATAGTTATTGAATTTAATCCTCCAAGGGTGTATCTGCCCAGCAAAGAGACAATTCTTCCCTGAAACACTGGCAGGATGGAGAGCCATAAAACTAAAGACCAAGCCCCACAAGGCTGCTAGTAACCAATTCACAGAGCACCGAATTTAGAGAGACAGATTCCACACTCTGTTCATCCAAAACAAGGGGCGGGAGGGCACCGGAATCCTGCCCACTCCTCCAAATGTCACTACAAAATACTGTTTGGTGTAGATAAATATACTGTTTTACAAAAAAACATGAGAATGAGATCAAAAAATATAACCAAATACATAAAAGTATCCCAGGAAATGCATACAAGCATGCAGAACTAGGAGGGGGGGGGGAAAGAGTCCGCAGGAGCCTACACCAGAATTTTCCCACATTTTACATGGTTAACCCAATATTTTTCTAAGTAAGTGTGCCTATATTTAAAGTTTACTGGGATGTCTATTTTCGTATGTGCCACAAATACCCTAATAAGAGCTGCATTTACAAATGCACTATATATCTTCTCATTTGGATACCAAAATATACTCAGATTTTTACTTTTTTCTTGTTATTTTGGTAGAAAATTTAGCTCTTTCCCCTGATGCAATCAACATCAACACAGTGGCATGGGAATACCATGTCTTTTTGGATGTTTCAAGGCTTGTCTACACAGAAGCATTACATTGTTACAAAAAACATGCAAAAATAAATCAAGGCAACGCCATCCTTACATATGCATTTATTCTGGTATGGAGACACTGTTAGATGGCACATAAAAGCGCTGTAGTAATTCCCAAATAAGAAGGTGAATATACTGTATAGTACAAATTCACACATTGCGCACTGCCACCTGAAAAGAGTTGTACCACTATACAGCTGCAATTATTTCAGGAGAAATAACACACACGTCTCATATTTCTCACTGAAACAGTCCTACTTGCAAAAAAATCGGGTCTGGGGCAGGCCACACCATCCCAATACTAATGAAAGACTATGAACTTTATTTAAAAACAAAACACTCTAATAAAATAAAAACACAATAAAACCACCAGAAAATACCAGTTAATTTAAGAATATGCAGACAACAGGCCTGAAAAGGATGCAGTGTTGTTTACTCCTATTGAAAAAAATAGGAGTAAACAATTTTACTCCTCTACGAAGAAACATATGCTACAATCTCTAAACCTTCCCACTCGAAGAATTAGGACAGAATTAGAAGATATTTCTGTAATTAAACTGAATGAACATGTGTATCACCTATTTCACAGAACATCTTAAAAAGTTACATGCTGCAAAATATGATGAACAAACTCCTAATGCCCAAAACATCGTCTGGGTGTGCACCTCACTCAGAAACCAAGCTTACAACAGAACAAGGAAAATTATTCACAAGAATAACCTCATTCATTTCAACGGAAACCTCACATGAATAAAGTTACTCAAGCACACACACGGGTAAGTAAGAGGCTATCAGATCCCCCTAATCCCCTATGCATGGTACTGCAACACCAGATGTGACCTGCTACATCCCTCTCTAGCAGGTAGATAGGGAGTGGGGTAGATGCTGCTCCTCTCTCCCCATTTAATGCACCTGCTAATGCAGCCGAGCTGGCAAGCAAGGGGGGAAAATGTACTCCAGGAAAAGAATGAGTCCAGTTTATTGCTTTCAGGGAACCAGGAAAACAAGCAGGGATTTGAAGCATGATTTCAAGTCATAACTGAGTGCTGCCGTGCTCCTCCACTCCTGTAGCTGTACTGCTCTCGGGCTCAACTGCAAGGTGCTAGCACAGCTCGTGAAACACCTCACTCCAAACAGTCCCACAGAAACTTGGACTTTGAAAGTATTTCCTGCCAGCATGTTCTATTTAACCCAGTTTTTTCTTAGAAGATCCATGCAACTATTGAACATTCTGGATCTTCCTTTTTTATACTTAGTCTCTGGTGCAATTCACTTATCGTATAGAGGCAGGTTGTTCAATTCAAGCTGTTGATTAAATATGCTTAACTACATTGGTAGTTCCTTAGAAAACATCACAGAGAGTGTTACATTTATAAAGGCATACAGCCTGCTGGCATTGAGAATGGAATTAAATAATCTGCCACTTTAAATTTAATTTTAAAGGGAAATCTAACTTCTTGAGCATTTATTTGCACTGCTTTCAGTATGAATATTCCAATTCTGCACCCATGCAACTTACTGTGAAAGCAATGCTAATTTGCCAACACATTTACCTGTCTCCCTGTGAAAACATAGTTCTCCACACATCACCTGGATAAACTTATTTTACTGTAACTCAGACGGAGACGCACTTCCTTCATGCAATCCCTGGAACAAGTGTTTACACGGGGTGCTGAGGGAAGGACAGGCGTGTGCAGACACCGGGATTCTACCGATGCTGATGCAGCTGTGCAACCCCCGGGCGAGCTCTCATCCCGCCGGGGCAGAGCCGTGCCCGACGGCCCGCGGCCCCGCGGCGCACACAGAGCGGGACGGCAGCATGGAGAGCCATAACCTCAGCATCCTGCCCCGAGGGCTGCGGGCGGCGCCCCGGCCGGCGCGGGGNGAGCTGCGAGGTGCCGGGGCCACCCCTCTCCCGCCCGCCGCGAGCCCCGCGCTCACCTGAAGTCGCTGTAGGGGTGGATGATCCAGAACCCCGCAGTTTTAACCCTTTCCTGCTCCTTCTCCACCGCCTTCTGGCTGCCGAACATGCGGAGGGAGAATTTGTTGACCCCCGGCTGCAGCATGGAGGTGAACTGCCGCTGCATGAAGCCGTACTGCGGCCGGGGTCCCTCGGCCTCCTCGAAGCCCACCACGGGCTCCTCGCCCCCGCCGCCGTCCACTT
>VZRM01004627.1:719245-873601 GCA_013397955.1 Grantiella picta
TGCTCCTTCACGCCGCCGCTGCCGGGGCTGCTTTGGGCTTTCTCCGCCGAGGCCGCCGGCTTGGCTGGGAAGGAGTTAGCGCTGCCATCGTCCCGGCTGCCGGCGGAGGAGCTGCGCTTCCCAGCCTCCATGCTGCGGGGCGGGCGCACCCCAGCCGCGGGAGAGCGCAGGGAAGCCTCGCCGCCGCCGGGTGCCCTTCAGCGGCGCGGCTGGGCTGTGCCGCCCTGGGCTGGGCTGGGCAAGGCTGGGCTGGGCTGGGCAGGGCAGGGCAGGGCTGGGCAGGGCTGGGCTGGGCTGGGCTGAGCTCCGCGCCGCCGCGCCGCCCGGCATCAGCAACGCCGCCGGGCCCGAGTGCGCTCCGCGCAGGGCGGACAGCGCCGCCCCTCGCCCGCCCCCTGCCGGCCGCCCCGCTCCGCCTGACATTGAGCGCGCGGAGTCCTTGAGGGGCCGCGCGGGAGCGGCGCGGGGAGGAGCCGGGGGCGAGCGGAGCCTCGGGGGCGAGCGGAGCCTGGGGCGCAGCGCCTCCGCGGGTGCGCTGCCCGCGCTCAGCTGGAGCGCAGGAACGCGCGTGGGAGGATGTTTCACCCTGGGCGAAGCAAGGGGCAAGGCATGGGGTGGGAGCGTGCCTTTGCAGCCGAGCGAGAAGCAGAGGCTGGGAGTGATGCAGTGGGGCGGTTCCGCGGGCTCGGCTGTCCCTTGGGAAGCTTCTGTTGCTCCTCATGGAGCGGGCGGACTGGGAGAGAGCAAAAAGCGGGGGTCCGCCTGGCCGCGGGGCGGAGTGGCGGCACTGGAAGTCGCAGAGGCGTTTAGAGTTCATGCTGCTCACAGTGCGGTGTGTGTCCGACAGAGGGGAACGTCGGTGGAGTGTGAGCGAGCAGGGAAGGCCGGCTGTTGAGTGGCATTCCTTTTCACGCACGAAACACATCAGTCCGGTTAGACACTCCCGCCAAGCGGCCCTTCCTGTCCCTTAGCCCCGAGCGGACTGGAAACACGGGGCCGAGCGCATGAGCGTAGGGACGCGCCAATTGCGGGATGCTGAGAGCACGGCTGGACCACGCAGGGATGCAATTCCCACCGGCAGGGCTGTGCTGCCACGGGCACCTGCCTGTTCTCCCTGAAAGGCGTAAAATGGCAGGTGCACCCGAGTGCGTAGACAGGCTTTTTATGTATGCCAAGAGGTGATTTGGACTTTGTTTGTGTGTCTGTAGGAGACTGGCTTCCGCATTCAGTTTGCTCCACCTGATATTTAAGGACATAAATTACGCTTTAGAAACCTCTAGGAGGCAGAGAAAAAGCTGTCGGATAGAAAGGAAACAGTAGGTATTTCTAGCTCCCAGTACTCTACGCACACTCAAAGGAAATTGGGTCCACATTGCCTTCAGTATCTCTAGACGCATTGTCCTAATGATTGCAGATTGTATGTGGGGAGCTGTGGGGTGAGGTAGGAGAGAGCACATGGTAAGCAGCTGTTTACAAACTATGAGCCAGGACGAGGGCCTTGGTCTCCGCTCTGAAAAATGAAGGATGCTGATACTTGCCCCAAAAGCTGTGGGTTTGTTTGGGTTAGGGAATGATGGAGAGTCAATATCTGCAGATACTATTACAGGAGGTCTAGCATTATGTCTGCCTGCAAAAACATATGTTAGTTTATATACATGTAGGTCCTGTCCTTCCGTTTAGGATAGGTTTAACATAGGTTTGTTTTTCACATATTCTCGACACATTTTTCATTTTGCACATTAAAAGTAGAGTAGGGAAGAATTAGTAAAGCCTTGCAAGCTTGACTCTGGTATTTTCAATGGTATTTTCCATGGTATTTTCCACTTCATTTTTACACACTTTGTCCCTTGTACAGCAAGTGCTTAAATCTAGCGGAGAAGCAGATGTGCATTTCTGCACACCACCATTTGCACAGTGTCAATCAGGAGCACTGGGGAGCTGTATTTCAAAATGGGATCTGAGGGCTTTCCTCAGCAATTGCAGCTCTAACAGAATGTTTGTGCCTAGTGCACTCAAATGCACCAGCTTCCGTTGATGTCAATGTTTTTGGTGTGGAAGATATTAACATCATGCCAGTGTGGAAGAAGATGGCAAGTACAGATGCACCAGGATGGACTGCTGAAGGCTGGGCAGTGACCAGCACAGGAAGGAGTATGCTTGTAATGTGATTGGTTGAGGGCTGACATACATAAACCTTCCCCATCTGGAGTGATACTTTTCTGTCGAATTTTATCCCAAAACAGT
This sequence comes from Grantiella picta, assembly GCA_013397955.1. Lineage (NCBI taxonomy): Eukaryota > Metazoa > Chordata > Aves > Passeriformes > Meliphagidae > Grantiella > Grantiella picta. The sequence goes on from VZRM01004627.1 coordinate 721,490, forward strand.
GAAGAGTGTGTGCACAGCTGCTAATGGTTCATGCACAGCTGCTGATAGACAAAAACCTCTTAGTGTTTTATCCCCAGATGATGTCCGCCTCCTTCCCTCATCCAATGTCTGTCACCAAACGATAATTAAAAAGTAAGAAATTATTACTGTTTTGCAGCTTTCTGAAAGAATTAACTCACATCATATTTGACAGAAACCCACAAAGGCAAGGGATGAAAAGGCTCACTCACACAGTGCCTTTCCACTCACTCAGTGTACCACATCATCAGCAGTGGAACTGACAATTTCCACGTCAGTCATATAAATATTACAACATTAGAATTTTTCCTTCCTCTTCACACCTTATTCCACAGGACTTTCCATGCAGTCCTTGACCTGAATGGTCTCTCCTAGCATTAGCTAGGAGAGCAACAAGTAGTCATGTTCAGGACAAAAACAGCCTTGTAATGGGGTAAATCAGAACAGTGAAATGAAGACATTTACAGCTGCAGTAAGCAGATTCTGATGTACATCTCTTTAATTGGAGAAGCGATGAGCACTGGATTAATGGTGATTGTTTTTCCTTTATGGATGATGAAAATTGTGCACAGCAAGAACATTCAATTTCCTTCTTTCATGAAAGTCGCTTTCGCTTGTATTGAATGTCTCATTTGCCAGTGTTTATCCTTATTTAGCATGGTCTGCAGACCTACCAAAATGACCAACCCTGCCTACCCCTCTTTCTACAATAGAAGAATGTGGAAATGTTCTGTTTCCCTTGGTGGCATTATATAGATCTGACAGGGGTTTGTTACATCAAAATGCCATACAATTTAGAAGCTCTTAATGAAAGAAAATAGCCTGCATTATTTGTAACAGATGTTTAGGCATGTTTCTCAAACACAGCATACATATAAACCACACAGGTACATATCTCTTGGTAAAATTGAGATTTTGGTATTTTCTGGTTCCTGCGATCAAATATTCAATTCTTGTGATTTTTTTTTTCCATATAGAAGAAATGTATGTTCATTTGTACATGTCTGGGTATTGTGCATGTCCTAAGTATTTGTGTGGCCTAATTGACCTTAACAGCTCAACATCTTGCAATTTTTAATAGTAATCCTGAGATGGTTAGGATGAGAAAGCAATTTCGTAATCTGTAGTTTTTTCTGTGGGAGAATAGAATCTTCTCCAGGTCAAAATAATTAAATGTTTTTTTCAGCCAGGAAATTGAATTCTCCAGAGGCCAAAGATGTTAGTTTGAGTGAGAGACTTTTGGTTCATATAGGAATAATGGAGCATGGTGCCTATGTGAATAGTTCTGAAGATTGCACCAGGGCTAAAAGTGGTTGAAAGGTTATGAACTTACTTTAGCTGAAGGTATAGCTTGTTCTCTGTCAACTTTTATTTTGATTTTATAACTATATTGGGAGAAACACACAGAAAAATGAAATTTATGAATTAAATTTCCAAGAAATCCGTGCTAGCAGAACAAAAGGTTCTAATGAATTTCTTTTACATCTATTTCCTATGTCCTAGAATTATTGATCACTACTAAAAATTTAGTGGGCTGTTTTATTTGTCTGTATTAAATTATTTTTATTACTTACTCCACTTCATCAAAGTACTGTGACATCATTAGTTCCAGTGCTTTATATGATTCTACAACTCTAATACCAATGTATACTACTACTAATATAAAGAAAATTAATTTTCCTCTCTTCTGCCAAACATAGTAAATTTTTATACCTGTAATAAATACATTCCTGCTCCTCTTTATTTTTGCATTTTGATATAACTTGAACATATGCAGAACAGCTCAGCTGTAGAAATGAAAAAAAATAACAGTCTGTGTATTGAGGCATATGTATTTGTTCAGTGAAGAAACTGGGGCACAGAGAAGTAACAAGATTTCTATGAGATGACCCAGTAAGATGCACCTGACTGCAGAACAAAGCTCTTGTCTCTCAAGTTAAAGTTTCATGCCCTGTGAGATATTTTTAAGATTATTTCTCAACAGAAGGTCACCATCAAGTCAAATGGCAAACCAGGGTTAGCAAGAAAGGAAAATAATATTTATATTTACAATTATATAACTATGTCTGCCAGCTTAATTGAAGATTGATCCAGATTCATTATATGTGCTCGTTTCCATGTCTGTGTGCTTGAAGTTTTCAATAAAATAATTTTGATTTGATCTCATCCTATTTATGTTATTTTCCATGCATATTTACTCATACATACTTACTGGCAACAATTTTTTTCTAATAGATTTTATATTAATATTAGCTAGCGTTTATGAAGCAGGAAGAATCTTACTTTGGCAACCATGAGTATCCTTTGAAGAAAACATATCACAAGGCAAATGGAACTTTAAGCATGAATGTTACATGGCAGCTGTCCATGTAGTTATTTGATTTTTTTTTCACTCTGTGGCACAGTTTGAATATCCCCAGTAAGTACTGATAAATATGTAAGTATGATCTTGGTGGTTTCTGTTCTGGCCTGGTGCTGAATGCTGGAAGTCCTACTGCAGCATCCCAGTGCAGTTCTTCAGAACAACTGGTAGGGTGGAACAGGAAAGTAAAATTAAATCACAGAATATTCCTACTGTTTTTTACAGGCTCTCTGAAGTGTCTTTTTATGGGAATCACTTTCTAAATTTAATAGAATATTTGTGTGCTTTGAGTCCCTATCTTTTTTGAAGAAAAATATTTTAATGTTAGTGTTTATCCTCTGTTTAATAGCCCACCAGATCTTTATTCAATCCTTATGGAGAAAACATCACCACAAAAGAAAAATTAAGAAGTGAGAAACAAATTCTAATTTGATTTTTTTTTTTGTTTGTTTTATGTGTGTACAATTGTTTACTATTTTTTGCTAATGTCTGCATTGTTGGGTACCTGAAGTGCTTTAGAAATTATTAAGAAATTGCTTTCTTTGGCAAATGTTCAGCTGACCAACCAAGTGGCTTTGATAAGGAACTTCACATTTTTGCTGTGTTAAAAATATCTTTTTCTTTTAGTTTATATACAAGTGTACCACAAATAATTTTTCATCTTTTTGGCTTGAAGACCTATGATTTGACACTACGAAGACGTAGATATTTCTGAATTTTTGTAATATAAAACATACTTGTTTCATACAATGCCTAATCCTGTAAACATTTTTAAAATTAGTGTATACAGGTGTGAAAGGTCACATGTTACTATTCAGAGTACTGTATAATATACTAGGATCAAGTATTTTCAGGCTTGTATCCCTTCTCTGTAATATAAGAAAAACATATCGTTTCTATTAAAATGGAAATATTTTTATTTGGTCTGGAGTGCAACTTGACATTGACAATAGCTTTTTTCTCCTGTTGCACACAGTGTTCCTACATAATTGTGTAATCAATCCACAAAATCAAGTCCTTGTGATTTAAAAATCTCTCCCTTCTGGAAATACGAGAGCCAAATAAAAAAGTGCTTTTTAAAACTTGTATATTTCATTATTGTGTGAATATCAGTGTTAAACAGAATGATCTAATTCCCACTCTCCAGAATATAAAGGGGTTCTCTAAAAAAGGTGAAAAGGGACTTTTTCAGGAGGTTGTAGTGACAGGATAAGGAGGAATGGCTTCAAACTGGAAGAAAGTAGGTTTGAATTAGACATTAGGAAGAAATTCTTTACTTTGAGAGTGTTGAGGCACTGGCACAGGTTGTCCAGAGAAGTTGTGGGGGACCCATCCCTGGGAATTGCTCAAGGAGAAGCTGGATGGGGCTCTGGGTGAAAGTTGTCCCTGCCCATAGCAGGGGGATTGGAACTAGAGGATCTTTAAAGTCTGTTTCAACCCAAACCATCCTATGATTCTGTGAAAGATCCTACACTACCTTTTAAACCATTGTCTTTCCATGGTCCTGATTTTTCAAACTCAACCATCTTTTTCACCTTTTCATCCTAACTTTGCTCACATTATCAGAACTGGTAGGATGCTTTTAGGGATATCTGGAAAATGCCATCTTGTTTACTTAGTTCATTAGTTAAAGTTTGAATGGTTGTCAGATTTAATCCTGAATGCTGCTCTCCTATGTTGTTTGGCTTAGTTTAAGTACTTACAATCCGTCACTTCACAATCATATTTTAATGGATATAGATACTAGCAAGAAGCAATATACTTGAGTTGTCTCTTCTATTTGGTTCCTTGTACTGAGCAATGTCTTGCAGGACTAATATTTGTCTTCAATGTAATATTCATTTAGTTGAATATACTGCTTTTGGAAAGTTTCTTGGAATCTTTCTTCAAGATATAACCTAAACTCTTGAAAGTTGGTGGTTGCTAGCTGCTTGCAAAAAAAAGAAAAAAAAAAGAAAAAAGAAAAAAAGAAAAAAGAAAAAAGAAAAAAGAAAAAAGAAAAAAGAAAAAAGAAAAAAGAAAAAAGAAAAAAAAAAGACTTTTCAAGTTGTTCCTCAGTTGTAGGTAGATCTTCAAGTTATTATCAAGGAATTTCACCTATTAAACCAGCAATGGGGAAGAAAAACCAAAGACTTTTAAAACAATTCTTTAATTATACACTGCTTTTTACAACATTCCGGAAGAGTTTTTTTTTTAAATTCTAAATGTGGGAAGGTGTTCGTATTTTAACAAGTACTTTTGGAAAAGCAATTTCAAGGTATAAATCCTTTCACTGTTGATATAAATGTTCAGTTTTACCACTAAATAAAAAGAAGTCCAGAGGAATCCAGAGATTGTACAATCTCTGATCCAGAGCTGTATCTCACTTGCTGTCTTTGAGGTCCCTACAAGTGTTCTGATTGATCAGAGGTAATTTTTGTTACTTCTAGCTAGCTGTGCTGGCAGTAGGTGCATTTCCATTGCTAGCATGTGTAATGAGAAGAACATACAGCACTATTCCCTGTTGATTGCAGTGCCTCAGTGATGCTGTCTGGATGGTGACATTGAGCACAAAACTCCGGAAGGATTGTCCCAGTTTTTGCTGTCCGACTTTCATTCCCCGGTTCACATGGGCAACTTTCCTTCAGCTAAAGAAATCTCTGCTGCAGAAGACAGGAATAAGCTATAACAGCTGGCAGAGGCAAACAGTACATGCACAGCTGAACAAATGTAATATCCTGAATTGCCATAAATACTTGGATGCAAGAGCTGCTACAGAAGACAAGACACTATCTGTTTAGGTTTGAAAGCATGTTCCCATACTCTGACTTCTCCTACTTGGAATGTAGATTAGTGGTTATGAAGAAGTTGCATCTCTGAGATTATTTTTCCCCTTTCCAGTTGTGATACCAATACATGAGGAAATAGTAACTGCCATAATGGAGACGTGCCTGTTATAGGCTTAGTGTCCTTTTATTAAAGAAAAATCAGAATAAAATAACAAATAATGGTCAAAAACAATGGAAAACAAAAAGTGGTTTTCTCTCTAGGCCACTGCTAGGTGAAAAGACAGATGACCTTAGATAGACATCCTTCAATTAGATGTTTGGTTTGCTGATGTGAATTGGACTATGGCAGCTGGTGAGATATGGCTGTATGGCTGGTAATATAGTGGAGAGGGGACCTGGGTAATCTTTGTGGTGCTCTGTAAACAAACTATCCGATATGAGTTCCATTCCTATGGCAGCCTTACAAACTGCAAGGGATCTTGTGTGTCTTGTGGCAAGTTCATGTCTTCTGAAAAGGTAAGACTGACTAGAAAACCCCCAATTTTTATGGACTGAATGATGTAAGTTATTCCCTCCCTAGGGCGGAAGCATTAGGAACATGAGGCATCAGGAGGCTCCTAACCACAAACATCCAGGCCATCTCAGAGGACTTTGAAGTTTGATGCTGGCAGTAATTATCAATGTTCTTGAAACTAAAGTATTGCTGAACTAGCAGTGGCAACTGTAGAGAATTAAGTGATTGCAAACTTTGCCTCTAAGTGATATCACAAAAATATATGAAGACTTTGTTAATGTAAAATCAAAGCAAGGGGAAAAAAATGCATACAAGCTTTAACTTTTTTGAAAGTATATGCATAGTAGGTATCCTCAACAGTAAAGTATGCATACTTAAAACGTCAGTTAACAAAGGCACTTTCAATATATATTTCCTATAGCTTTTTAATATATTTATTCCTTTATTTAATATTTTTTTAGAACTACTGTATGTTTCCATGTGACTTTCAATTTACTCACAATCACTGCTAAACACTATTTTGCATGGAAGTTAGATGAACACAAACACTTACAAATGGAATTGGCATGCAACCATTCATCTTTGTACTTATGCATTCACAGGAGCAGGAGAAGGTGTTTGACACACAGAATAGTGGAGATCATTATGCATTTCTAAGTGTTGTTCAGCTGTGCTTGTGATGGAAGAACTGGACTCACAAGGTTAACCAGGAAAAACCCCACAGTATGTGGTCAATCTTTCTTGAGCATTTAATTTTAGCATAACTCAGAGGACGTAATTTTGTTTTCTTTTAGTTATTGTAGGGAAATGAGAGGGCAGGTCTTCAACGCCAAACAGTCTCTACTTGAAAATAAGACCATGCAAAAGAAACAATATAAGAAAGAATCCATATTTGCTTTCAAAACTTACCTGAAAAATTTTACATCTTACTTAGGAACTAAAACTCAGATAAATTTAAGCATCAGTGGAAGCAAGTTATTATTAAAAAAAAAAAAAAGAAAAATCTTAAATGCCTTCAGAAATAGGGACAGGAGACTAGCCAAGATACAATCTTTGAAAGTGGTTGTAAGACCAAGATACTACTTGATACACAAAAAGAGCATCAATTGAAGGCAAAAAATATCCTCAAATACTTTCAAAGCTTGTGTGAAATACATGTCATGCGGACCAATCAAAGATAACCAGAGAAGATGGGTTTCTGGCACTTTATTAATGGAGTTCTCCTATCTCACTTGTTTGTAATGGCATTCAAAGCACAACAGCCTTCTCTGACAGGAATGCTTAACAGGGGGGTAGATGATGTTGATATTAGATGTTAGAAAGTTATCTCAGTTCCTTTTGTAAGAAAGATTGGAGTTTCAGAGTGTAATATGGCAAGCTGTAAAGTCAAATCTGATAAGCAGAAGACTGTAATACAACTGGAAACAGGTAGTGGTAGCAATAGAAAAGAGATCAAGAAAGTTCTGTATCTAAAACTTGCTTTTCTGAAATGCTTGAATAACAATTTTAATACATTGGATGGCAAGTTGCAAAGGGCATGCATGATTTGTGATGACCTGCAACGTCCTAAACTGGAGAAGTATTTTGTCTCACCTTTTTTCTTGTCTTTGAGAAGCACAGCCTCTCTGAGCAGAGGCTATAATAGATACTTCTTCTGCTGTTCTTATTTTGTCTCCATAAAAGAAAGAGGCTTTTACTCTTGTCTAATTACAAAACTGATTAAGTTGAATATTTCTAGTTAAATGATAATCCACCCACTTTTGCAATCTTGCAGGTAATCTCATAGTAAATTCTCTGAATGTCACTTGTGTGAAGTATCACTTACCAGTTAATTTTCTGTAAGTTAGTGTTATCATAGATTTTATTCTTGAATTCTGTATTTCCAGTCTGGATGAATTTGTAATTTACCTTTATTAATATAATAACTAGTTAATACAGTTAGTTAATATCAGCTATTAACTAACCATTCTTTTAGCTCTCTACTGCTAATTGTGCTGTATTGGAGCGCTTTGTGTTTAACATGAGCATGAGCATCCCCAAAGTGCTACTCCTATCAAATAATTCTCCAACTAAAAATAATTAGATGTTTGAGATGGATGCCTTTAATGCATTGAAACACTGAAGTGAAAACCATGAGGTAATTTGTATTTTATGTTCAGAGTTTGAGTCTTCTAAGTATGGTAAGCTTAATAGAATTTTTTTCATCCATGTGTTACCGAGAAACTTATCCGTGCTTGCATGAGAGAGGCTTCCTAGAGCATCATGTAGTTTGCAAGAAATATGGCTTCTGAAAGACACAATATGCCATTTATAATGCTTTTAAATAAGCTATTCCATGATTTATGATCTTTATATGTTGTGCATTGTGAGATGTGGTTAGTGTAGACATGAGTTGTTCATATGTATATAAATCAAAAATTGCCTATGATCAAAGCATACAAGATAATATCTTAAAAGCATATGTATTTACTACTAAGAATTTGTTGGTGAGGATCTGTTAGGGAACGATGGACTACTATTCTCTGTACTTTTTCTCTGTATTTTGAAACCTGTGTCCCACATCCTGCTAAGAATAATCACAGGAGAATGGGAGGCATCAGGCACTCCCTAATTTTCTAATTCATGACTGACAAAGCCAGTTGTTTTGCAGTAGTGCATATTCTTTACTAGTGTTTCCAAACACCTTGTTCTTTCTTTCTTTGCCCCTCAGTTACATTCATCTGTAATTCTAAAAGGAATAATCTTCATCAAATCTCTTCAGCTAACAGAGGGGAGAGATCTCTCACATAGAATCACAGAATCATTTAGGCTGAAAAAGGCCTTTAAGATCATCAGCTCCAACTGTTAACCTTACACTGGAGGTCTCATTAGGCCATGTTTCCAAGTGCTACATCTACACATCTTTTAAATACCTACAGAGATGGTGACTCTGACACTTCCCTAAGCAGCCTGTTTCAGTGCATGATAACACTTTTTGTGTAGAAATGTTTTCTACTGTCCAATCTAAGCCTCCCCACGGCACAGCTTTAGGCTATGTCCTCTCATCCTGTTGCTGGTTGCCTGGGAAAAGAGGCCAATCCCCACCTGGCTACAGCCTCTTTCCAGGCAGTTGTGGAGAGTGATAAAGTCACTCTGAGCCTCCTTTTCTCCAGGCTAAACACCCCCAGCTCCCTCAGCTGCTCCTCACAGCACTTGTGCTCCAGACCCTTCCCCAGCTCCATTGCCCTTCTCTGGACTCACTGCAGCACCTCAATGTCTTTCTTGCAGTGAGGAGCCCAGAGCTGGACACAGCACTCGAGGTGTGGCCTCACCAGTGCCCAGTACAGGGGGACAATCCCTGCCCTGCTCCTGCTGGCCACACCATTGCTGATCCAGGCCAGGATGCCATTGGCCTTCTTGGCCACCTGGGCACACCCTGGCTCTTGTTCAGCTGCTGTCACCAGCACCCCCAGGTCCTATTCCACTGAGCACTTTCCAGCCATTCTGCCCCAGCCTGTGGCACTGCCTGGGGTTGTTGTGACCCAAGGTTGTTGTGACTCAGCATTTGGCCTTGTTGAACCTCACACCACTAACCTCAGCCCATGGTCCAGCCTGTCCAGCCCATCAACCCTTGCCCAGCTTGGTGTCATCTTTAGAACTGGCGCTAGACAGAGAGGACAGACATTTTGCTAATGGATTTAATAAATATTTCCCAGTAGCAGAACAGTGGGTTCTATTCCTTACTCTGGATTCCTCAACTAATAGATTTTGAATGTGTATTTGGGAGAAAGATGAGGATTTTTTTCTTGACAAAGAAGACTTCAGCAAGTGTAAATTTTTTTTAATTGCTTAAAATCTTGGATATTCTGGAAATTATATATAATCAGAAAAAGAAAATTACCACCACTGGATATAAGAGAAATATACTTTGTTTTGTCTAACTCTTAAAAAAAAAAAATCTGTGCTGTTTTGTCCATCTGTTAAAAATTCAGCCTAAGGCAGATTCCTGGCACAGGCAAAATATAAAATTTAAAATCTGTGGGTTTGTACAGCTGGCAAAAATTTCTTCCCCCTTTTTCAGCAATTCAAATGGATTTCACTGTTAGACAATCTTATTAAAAGAGGTGTTAGTCCCATTTACAGCATTATTATGTTGTCATTATTGTTGTCTGATAAAAGGCCAGCAGCATATTTTCAGGTGAGAGAAAAAGTAAGAAAGAACATGGTAACAGTGCTGAGTTGGACCTTCACTTTTATTGCTCGGCCACCTGCCGCTTCAGATCTATATAAGGAATATGCCTGCCCTGCAGCCAGCAGAGAAGCACAGAGATAGTCAAGCTATCCACACAGTTGGGCTTGTTTATATCAAACAATCTGGTAGCAGCGGCATGGAGCCCTTTGTGAGGCAAGTGTTCGGGTGAGAAATGGAAGTTGATTAGCTTATGCACTGATGCCTTTAGACCTCTTCCAATGCTTCTGCTATCTCTTTTAAAAGTGGTTTGTGCATTCTTGCACTGAACTACAAGCATACTTTAAAAGGAGATGCTATTATAGCTGATAAGAAATTAAATTTCCAATTTACTAAATTTTCCAGATGTGTTTAGTTAAAATATTTTGCATATCTTGCCTTCCGTTTTCAAGTATTCAACAGTATTTGTGTTTCCTATGCCATAAATATCTGAGCTTCTCAAACAGAAAAGATAATATTTATTTACTGTGATCATGCTTTTTTTTCCCATGTTTCTCAGTTTCTAAGTCAGTGAAGAGTTTACCCCTATACTAATCAACTCTACTTTGTAGAGATACTTTTTCATTAACAGAGAGACAGATTGTCTTTTCCTCAGCACTGCAGCCCACTCCAAGCAGATGACTAAAGAACCATGGAGAGCATATGCTCAGCTATGACAGTGAATGCTACACAAGCATTTTTTTCTACTGTTGTGAAATGTGGCTGTTAACATCTCTCCATTTTTCTCAGTACACTCAAAGACTTATTCAGTTGTTAATGCTGTTTGAGTCATGGAATATCTTTGCCTAACACATGGAAACTGGAGGAAAAACATGGAACATATGCTTCTATAAGGAGGCTCTAAGAGAATATACAAATAGCAATGGTGTAATTCTAGCAATACCCTTAGGATTATGGAAAAAATCATTCACAGGGGGAATAAACCCGTTATAATTTTCTTCTGACTTATAGAGTACAAATGATAAATACACAGTTTGAAATTTAATTTATGGAAACAATCTAACAGATTAGAAATTCTACTGCTAATTACTGAAGGATTTTGTATGATTTTGTCTTTAAAATAATCTATCTTTAACAATGTAAGTCCACTCATTTTGCATAGAGACTTGGCTGTTTGTGCTTAAGGGGAGTCATGTATGCTGCTTTTACTTTAAAATATGATGGTGATTTAGGACTACATATATAGAAACGCTGAGTGAACAGCTAGTATCTCAGAAAACAGTAGAAATTCATCATTTTAAGTTGTGAATATGGATAAACAGTTGATAATCCTTAAGGACACATGTTATTAGTATAGCAGTCATGCAAACTATGCAGTGTAAGCACTGAGAGTTGACATTGTTCTGCATTACTCACAGGATCCAGTGATCCATGTAAACAAGGCAAAGACATACTTGACTGTAAAAGTTAGAGTGGGTCTGGATGTCATCTAAGGACAGAAAATAACCTGGCAACATTTTTAACCATCTTTAAGAATTCTGCTTTAATAAAATTCATATATTTCTGCTGTTTAAGTGAGATCCCACTAGTTAAGTTCTATAGGGCAGAGTACATCTAAAGTCTATATAGGTCTGATAATCTTTCCTAAGAAAATCTGTGTGGTTCCCTGACCCCGAGTGTCTAACAGAACAAAGACATCAGAAGTAAATCACCTTTGTGGGATGCGATGGGCATCAAGGCAGCTGCTTGACTACTGACCTGTTTCGTAGTGCTTTTTGTACTGTAAATGTTCTTCAGCTTTTATCATATGGTGCCTTGATCCATGGCCACTGAGATAAAAAGTGATTTTTTTTTTGGTGAAACTCCGAAAGAGAGTGCAGTCATGCAGGTCACCTCACTTTCAGTCATAAATCAAACAAAGCATTCTGTGACAAAAATAAAAAAAATCTCATACTGCTCAAGATTATTTACCTTGCTTATACAAGATAATCAATTCCAGCCACAGAGGGAGGTCACTGCCTGTGGTCGTACTTTTAAAGATATTATACTGGCGTCTGACAGGAGTGTGCAACACTGCAGAGCTTGCAGGATTATTTCTGTAACATTTAGAATAAGCAATAGAGCCCATTTTAACCATGTTATTTAAAAAAAAAATTTTTTTTGCAACCTAATAAATGATTAAAGCCTAATCTATCTGCACTCATAGGCATTTTCCTAAAACTTTTAGGTGACTATCGCATACTTGATTATGCCTACCTACAGTAATTTACTCTGTGATTCAGCAAAATAATTAAGCTTACGTAGTCATGTAAATTTCACTGAGATCATGCACATTCTCAGGACTGATATGCACCTCGTTAACTTGGGTAACTGAGATCCAAATGTTAGTCTTACGGGGTTGCATCCATCCAGATGTATCTTGGATCTCAATCTTCTGAGTACAGACATTTGGCATAGCTTTCCCCACAGGATCAATCTTAGAAAGATTATATGAAAGAGTTGCAATTTAGGAATTTCTATTCAACAAACAAAGAATACCAAACCAAAGCATTTTTCAGGAACTCTTTTTCAGAAAATTACAATCACATGAAGATATGGAGAAATCTAAGCAGGATATTCAATGCCAGTGACCTATTTTTTAGAAGATTCATCTAGTCATTCCTGCATGACTAGTTGTTCCCCAAATTGTTTTTTTCTAAAGCCTCAGAGGTGCGATGATGGGCAGAAAAATATTCCGCTTTCAATAGAACTACTTTCCAGTACAAAAGAGCTAGTTTTCTGAGTTTAGCCTGTGTTATTTCAGATAAATACACAGTGCCTTGCCTATTCATCATAGTAACCCATCTCTGTATAACCTGACACCTATTGTATGGACTTCTCTTCAGTCTTCTTCTTTCAAAAATTCAGTCCAAAAATTCTTTCAAAAAATTCCTTCCAAAATTTCACTTACAGCATGCTAAGTTGCAGTTTTAATGTAAATTAATATTCCAGCCACTGTTAAGAGCACTGATAGAAATACTTGAAGATGAGAATTGTACATTCCTTTGCAGAATGGGGTGGAACTATGGAGTTTACATATCTTGTCTCATGTAACCTTATCAAAGGCAGATAATAATCTGCCACAGCTGCTGATAGCAGTCAATTGATTAATTCAGTGCTGAGATTGTAAACTTTCATTTTTCTCAACTAACCTGGCACACCTCACTGGCTAATCTGAAAGCTGTGTATGATTACATTCTGTACAGTACAATTTTAATTGTAAAATGTGAATTTAAATGCTAAATGTATCAACCAAAAATACAGAGTTTCTCTTTCACTGCTTGTAATATTAAACATGCAATATTTTTCAAAAATGTCAATATATTTTAGGAACTATTGCACTGAAATCAATAGAATTAATGGTCTAATTTTAATACACATAGCAGCAGAATTGAATTCTGACATATATTTTCAATTTTTTCTCTGAGGCATGTGTCTTACTTAAATTTTGAAAAGTAGGGAGTCAAACTCAGATGGCTAGTAAATTCTATATGCTAAATCCTAAAATAAACTATGAGGATGAAAATATTTGATCTAATAATCTTCCATGCAAATTGAATTCGATCTAGGCAGAGTAACACTCTCAAAAATTCTGCAGAGAAATACTGAAGTCTTTGAGTTTCAGTCTTTACTAATAAGATTGAAAGTTGGGGGTTTTTGATTCTTTGTTTTACAGGAAATAATTTAAGTGTCACTGAATTTTTTGAGTTATGGATAATAATATCTGCATGATTCAGTTGTAGTAGCATCAATAGGTCTTCCTTTTAATATTGCCAAATAGAAATCTCCTGTTATGAAAAGAAACCCAATAACTTTCACTCCAACTTGAGTAAAACTATCCCAAAATATGAAGAAAATCCCCTAATTTTTTTTTTCTGTCTTATCCGATAAGTCTCAAATCACAGTTCAGTGGGTGCCTTGTCCTCACATCACTGATAACAGAATATATATGATTATTACAGGAACAATAAAGGGCTCATTGTATAGAGCTCATACCCTCATGTATGTTCAGAGCTTTTTGTTATGTTCTCCTATATAATGAAATTGAATGTAGTTCAGGGCATTGGCTTGAGAATGAACTCCAAAAGGAACTGACCAGGGCTGTGTGGCTGAGATCTCTTATAGCCTGAATAAATCATTTAGCTTTTCCCAGGCCTCTCTGGCGAAGTGTTTCCTGGAGGATAAATGGAAGCTGATGTGCCAGTTGGCATTGGGTTTCCAAAATGAATAAAACACTACCTGGTATTTTTTAACATCTTCTAGTCTGTTTTATCAACTGCCAGCAAACGTTTCAAATTAGCATGTCACATTCTATAGACAGCTGAGAGACAAATTTTCTCAAACACAGTGTATTAGGCTAAATAATGTAACATATTGTTTGAAAAATCAATAGATCAAAGTAAGTGGTTTTGCTGTCTCACAGATCCAAACAAAAAGTACATTATAAATCAAATTAAGCACTAAAACTCTGTGAGAAATTCCGCCACATAACAGTAATTACTCATTTACTTGCTTTGTCCTTCCTTGCCAGTATTTCCTATTTGAAGATTATACCAACAAGAAATACTGCTGATGGTTGTTTTCAAAGCCTTTCTGTCATAACTACTTTCTAAATCTAAGCAAGTCATAAAATTCACAGGAAGTGAACAGCAGCACCTTTCTAAAATCAAAGTAAAAAAAAAAAAAGATAATTTATAGACATATTATTTTCCAATGAAGTGTGCACTCTTCTTATGGGAAGAGGTTTTCAAGATTGATTGCATAATTACCAAAAATATTTTTGAAACATAAGAAAATTGCAATATCATCTGCATTCCACCAGAATTGCCTCGTTGAGAAGGGGTTGAATTCACCATCACGGATTTTGACCAACAAAAGTAAGATTTACTTTTTCCCAAATTGAATAGTTTCTTTCATTATCATTGCCTAATTAAGGTTTTGTCCTCAGAACTACCCTACTGAGGGCAACTCCACCCTGTGATGAGATCTTCAATGAGAAAGTGATTTCTGTGCAGCTACTGGACTATTGTCAAGAAAGCTTTATGGCTTTCCTAGATATGAAGTTTATTGTATTGTAAAAATCCACAGGCAAGCTAGTAATAAAACAATTGAGAATATGGAGAATAAATTAATTAAAAGAAAGACTTGAGCTTCCACACTTTAGTTTCTTCACTTCAATGGAAAATTAGCCAGGTCTTATTGGAAGTAAAATACCTAGAAGGTCAGTGGATGAAATAAGGTCCTAATTCTGTGAAAAACACACAGATATCTTTTTCTCCCTTAGGAATGACAGCTCAATCAAGGACAAATCAGCTTACTCCTTTCTGGCTTAATAAATCTTAAATTACTTCTTTGGAAAATAGGAGCTGCTATCCTACTTTGCAGGAGGTAGTAGATCTAATAGGGTTAAACACCTCATCAGGCTGAGGAAATAATTTTACTCAGATCTCATTTGATTATGAAAAGTGGACATCACCCCATTTGCTGACCAGTCATACCTAGAAACAAAATTGGTTATTAAAAGATGAAAAGTGATTGCTTTCCAAGAATGACTATGCTCTGTTGAAGTTCTTAATTTGAGTAGAATTCAAGAAGAACTTTTAAAATCTATTTGACAAATCTGGATTTTTAAAATCTGGCAGGCCTCTGCTGCCAATCAGGCATGGAGGGGGTACTGCCAGGAGCAGCTCCAGGGAGTGTAGGGACTGGGAGCAGGCAGATAGGACATGGTGGGTCAGGAGGATGTGACATGGCAGTTTGCATGGCAGTTCACACAGGCAGGGGGAGCGGGAGAGGCACAGCTACCCTGCCGATTCCTGAGTGGGGTGTTTGGATTTTTCCTAACTTGCCCAGCTTGACTAGACCCAGCAATGGGTCTGGTCTTACACATAATTGAAAGCCATTCTCGGAGGAGCAGGGTGACACAGACAAAGCTCCCCCAGAAGGACTGTGTTGATCTGGTAAACTCTGCAGATATACCTTCTTCTTCACTGTAATGAAGTGAAGAGGAAGGTATATCTGTAGAGTATGTCTTCACTACAGATATATCTTCTTCCTCACTGCACTACAGATATACCTTCTTCCTCACTTCTTCACTGACAGGGAAGAAGAAGGTATGTCTGTAGAGACTACCAGATCAACACAGTCAATCAGACAGATCACAGTTTCAGGTATTAAGAAAGAAAGAAAGAAGGGTAATTGTAGTGGGTGACTTGCATCTGAGTGGAACAAAGGACCCTGTATGCCAACCAGAACCATCCTACAGGGATATCTGCTGCCTCCCTGGGGCCTGGGTAAGGGATATTACTGGGAGATTCCATGAACTAATTTGGCCCACTGATTACTACTCAATGCTGGTTGACCAGGTCAGCAGTGATGAGGTTGATGACAGAAGCACCAGGATAATGCAAAAGGACTTCAAGGCACTGGGTCACGTGGTTGAGGGGCAGGAGCACACATGGTATTTTTCTTTCTTCCTTCAATAGCAGGGATGAATGCCAAAGGGAGCAGGAAAACCCACATGATCAGTAACGGGCTTAAAGACTGGTACCAGCAGTCGAATTTTGTGGGTTGTGATCATGGGGCAGTTTTTATGGCACCAGGCCTGGTGGAGACAAGATGGGGTTTGCTTATTCAACAAGGTCAAAAGTATTCTAGCCCATGAGTTGCCAGGGCTGCCTGAGAGAGATTTAAAGGCGGAAGGGGGAAGGAAATGAGACCAGGCTCAGGGATGGCATGCCAGAGTCAGGGGTGAAATCTTCAGCCCAGCTGAAGTGCATGTGCACTAATGCACAAAGTCTGGGAAACAAGCGGGAGGATCTGCAAGCCACCGTGCAGCACGAAACCATGACATAGTCATCGTCACGGAAACATGGTAGGATGACTCACATGATTGGAGTGCCGTGTGGATGGCTGCTTGCTCTTCAGAAGAGACAGGCAAGGAAGGAGAGGTGATGTGGCTTCTGTATATTAGGGAGACTTTTAACAGTGTAGAGGTTGAGGATAGTGATGATGTGGTTGTGTGCTTATGGATGACGATCAGGGAGAAGGCTAGTGTGGCAGATATCTGGGTAGGAATCCTGTTTGAGACACTGACTCAGAAAGTACCTTGAGAAGCAGCCTTTGAAAAAAAAGGGACCATGAAGGCTGGAGAGACTATAAGACAGAAGTCTTGATAGTGCAGGAGCAGGCTGTCCATTTGTGCCAAAAGATGAGCCAGTGGGGGAAACCAGCCTGGCTGAGCAGTCACCCTTCACAGGAATGCAGGTAATAAAAGAGGGTGTATCACACTTGGGAAAGAAGGCAGGCAACACAAAATGTATTTCAGGATGCCATTAGGCCATGCAGAAAGAAAATCAGGTGAAAGCTTAGAACTTAATCTGGCCACTTCTGTAAAAGACAATGAGAAGTGTTTTTATAAATACATTGATAACAAAAGGAGGGGGAAAGGAAAACCTCCATCCTTTATTGGATGTGGGGGAGAATTGAGTAACCAAAGATGAGGGAATGGCTGAGGTACTTAAATCCTTTGCATCAGTCTTTGACAGTAAGACTGGTGATCCATAGGAAAATTGGCCTTCTGAGCTGGTGGAAAGGAATGGGGAGCAGAATGGACCCTCTGTAATCCACAAGGAAGTGGTTAGTGACTTTCTGAACTACTGAGATGCCCTCAAGCCTATGGGACTGGATAGGATTTATCCTAGGGTAATAAGAGAGCTGGCACAATAACTTGCCAAGCCACTCTCTATAATTTGTCATCAGTCCTGGCTAACCTAGGAGGTCCCAATTGACTGGAGTCAAAATTACAGACAATAAAAATACAGTTTCATCATAATGATATCACACTATTGACAGTGTAAGTGGTAATTCAGAGTACAATGTCAAGCACACCAAAGGCTCAGTAGAACGAGGATGACAGAACCTCAAAAGTACTTTTTTAAGTAAAACCCACTTTGGTTTAAGCTCAGTTCGAAATCATAAAATATGAATAAAAATTAGGCAGGAACAAATGTGCTTCTAAATTTTTTCTGTGATCTTTCACTTTACCCTAGCCTTGTTTTCTTTAGGAAGCCATACATTCTATGAACTAGTTAAGGATAGTAAAACATACCATGCAATTAACTTTTGATTTAGTATTGATTTTGATTGGGTATGGAAACTAATTACAGATTTTCTTAGTGTAAAGCAGAATTTATGAAGACAGACTATGTTGCTGTTTTAAGTTGAAAATTAGCATGTTGAAGGACAATTGCACATTCTTATTTGTAACTCCCCCTTACCCCCATACATTAATGTATGATTCAAGTCTTGGGCATAACCAGCTTAGGATATAGCCCTGAAACACTGTCTAGTTGGAGCATTTTTTCTTCATCGTGCCACGCTTACCAAACAGAGTAAATTAAGTCAATGGAGCTGCTCATAGGATTTGATTCAAGGGACAACAAAATCCAGTTACATTTTTTGTGTGACACATTTTTTCCATTCTTATCCATAATTAATTTGTGCAAGTGGGCTTTTTTTACATTTTAATAAACAACATGAAAGAAAGAGCTATTCTCATGACATTTGCAGAACAAAGAAGTGTTGAAATGTGTACAGTAGCCCTTTCTTGTGATATGTTTTGGCTGATTTCTCTGATTAAGGTGTTTAGTCACCCAGTAAACACAATTATTTAATGTTACAGCAGTCTTGGTTTTTATTGTCTAGAAAACCAAATAACAAGAAAAATATTTTATTGAGATACCATTTGAGCTAGGAATTTTTTTTTTATTTGTTTATGTACAATTTGCTAAGGAAAATAGCAAGGACTGTATTGTCCAGGAATTCTTTCCCATCTCAAATTGATGTTCATACAAAACAAGAGCAAGAAAAGAGAACAGCTACTATTTGCAGAAATAAACCTACGCTGAATCCAAACTATTGAATCATTTTGCAAAATAGTGGTTGCAAATAAATTTCAACAGCAACTGTTTACTAGCATTTTCAGAGTAGCTGCTCAAAGCTTTCTTGTAGGAATATTGACCACCACATCTAATTTTTTTTAATTGTGCTGCATCTGAAGTATCATTTTTAACAAAACTAAGTAAACCTAAAGAGAACAGAAACATTCTTAAGCATCATGGATTAACAGGGATATATTAGTATACTAGGTGGTGTACCAAGCACAGTTCTAGAGACTGCTGAATAATGAATGCAGAGTACATCTGCTACCTCCCAGTGGTTAGGAATGGGAAGTGTCTCCCTTATGAGCATTGACATGAAAGTATGCTTCAAAATCAAGGGCTAACAAATTGTTTGAACTTGATAATATTTATAAAAGCACTACTTTTATGTTTACTGTCGTTGATAGGACTTGGAGACATAGGGGTGGGAATTCTTCTTTATTGCAAGATATATCAGTACAAATTTAATATTTCTGTCTGTTTAAATGAAAATAGCTGAAGGCAATCAGTCTATTGCCACTTGCTTAATGGAAATTGCCTTCAAATTCAGCAATCATGTTTTGCACTCTGGCTCCAATCCCCACCTGCCCTTCAACCTCTACTGAAAACTGGAAGAGTTCAATGTGTGAATGACTCCGGGGTCATGAAAGCAATTGGAAATATTGAAACTGGCGGCTCTTTTAATTGCCGGAAGCTGCTCGTTCACCCACCTCTCTTTTTTTCTTCTCATAAATGATTGGGAGGTATTAACAGAATCAAAGAATCACAGAATAAGCTGAACTGGAAGGGATGCACAAGGATCATCAAGTCCCGCTCCTGGTCCTTCAAAGAACCATCTCCAAGAGTCATAGAATGAGCCTGAGAGCATTGTCCAAACACCTTTTGAACTCTGTCAGGCTTGGTGGTCTGACCACATATCTGGGAAGCCTGTTTCAGGGCCCAAACCCTCTCCGGGTGAAGAACCTGTTCCTGATATCCAACCTTTTCCTAAACCTCCCCTGACAAAACTTCAGACCATTCCCTCAGGTCCTGTCACTGTCACCACAGAGATCAGTGTCTGCCCCTTCTCCTACCCTCATGAGGAAGTTGTAACTGCAAAGAGGTCTCCCCTCAGTCTCGTCTTTTCCAGGCTGAACAGAACAAGCAACCTCAGCTGCTCCTCATATGACTTCCCCTCAAGGCCCTACAACATCTTTGTTGCCCTCCTTTGGACACTCTCTAATAGCTTTATACCTTTTTTATATTGTGGCACCCAAACTGCCCCCAGCACTGGAGGTGAGGCTGCCCCATTGCAGAGCAGAGCAGAGCAGGACAATCCCCTCCCTTGCCCGGCTGGCCATGCTGTGCCTGATGCCCCCAGGACAGGGTTGGCCCTCCTGGCTGCCAGGGCACTGCTGACTCATGGCCAACTTGCCATTGACCAGGACCCCCAGGGCCCTTTCCATGGCACTGCTCTGCAGCCTCTCGGTTCCCAGTCTGTCTGTTGCCCCATCCCAGGTGCAGAATCCAGCCACTGCCCTTGTTAAACTGTTGCTGGTGATTGCTCAGTCCTCTAATTGGTTGATGTTTCTCTGCAGGGCCTCTCTACCCTTGAGGGGGTCAACAGTTCCTCTCAAAAATCCTTGAGAGAGGTTTCGCAATGACATTGCCCAGCTCTTTGAGGATTCTTGAATGAACCCCATCAGGCCCTGTAGATTTGTAGGGATCCAGCTGGAGCAGCCAATACTGCACAGTTTCAGTGTTGACTGAGAGTTGATCATTCTCTCAGAATGATGAACCAGTGGGGTCTATCATTCATGTTGAGGACAAAGGCGAAGAATATATAATCAGAGAAGGGCTGGGATGTTTACCAAGGTGTGCTTGCCATTTACATTGTCCCAGTGGGAACTGAGTATTCAGATGCAGAAATAAAAAGTTGTAGTTATTTATAAATAAACAGAGATGTACATGTCCAATGTAAACTGATTTTAGGTCAGAAAGATCCAAATGTGGCCATAATAACATTTTCATTATGCTTTTGAACCTTAGATGTTCAGTGGTCTTGAAATGCAATTTCTAGATGCTCACAAAATTTTCCTAGCACCACGTAAATCCTAGTATTAGCAACTAATGTTGCGTAAACAAGTCTGCCTCACACAGCTGATTATTTTAGCACAGGAATAATGCATCAATTGTTACTGTGGATAAATAAAATTCCACTTTGCTTTTGTTGTCAACTTTATGAATACTAAACATACAGGATTTAGCTTAGCTGAAATGATTCTTTGAGATACAGCAATAAATTACTTCTATTGTGCATTACTTCTAGTCCCATGCTTCCTTCTCAATGTCCCTTTAATTTCCACCTTCAGCATGAGAAAGTGATTGCCTGATAACTTCCAATGTGGCTTTGACTTAAGATTTGGGGTTATTTAGCTATGGTTAATTAAGTTCTGTTTGGGCCCAACTTGAGTGTGTTTTGGTTCCCATCCCCATCCTCCACCCCAGTTTGTTCTGTTTTCTTTTCCT
This sequence comes from Grantiella picta, assembly GCA_013397955.1. Classification (NCBI taxonomy): domain Eukaryota; kingdom Metazoa; phylum Chordata; class Aves; order Passeriformes; family Meliphagidae; genus Grantiella; species Grantiella picta. The sequence continues at coordinate 742,809 of VZRM01004627.1, forward strand.
GTTTTCATGGTTTTGGGGACTTTTGTTTGTCTGGGTGGTTTTTTTTGCCAGAGAGCTACAAATACATTTCAGATTAAAAGATACAATTTAAAATACAATAACAACAACAATAACAATAATNTAAGAATAAATATAAAAAGAACAACATTATATAAATGAGAAAATAACATAGTATTTTCTGATTTTTTTCAGGCCCAGGGTGCAGTCTTGGAAACACTGGAGAGGGGATGCTAAGGTATGCTCATCTGCTGCCACTTTTCTGGGTACTAGAAGCTGTATGTGAGATGTGTAAATGCCAGCCTCTTTTAATTGAATGATTATTCTTCAAATGCAACCTAACATCATGAGCTGAGTATTTATTTTGTAATACCTCCTCACTTTCTACCACCCAGATTTTTATAATTTGTGAAATTGCTTATCCAAATTTCCAGAGGGAAAATCATGTCTGCCTTCTGTGTTTGGAACGTATCGCACATGACGTTATTATTCTTAAAAGATCATTAATTAACAGTGAAGAAAATCTTGAAACGCAGCAGCAGCATCTGACAAGTCAACATTTCACAATTTGAGGATAAAAACATATCCAAATCACAGAAACTATTATGGTAGACTAAAATAATAAGCAAATTAAGGTCTAGAGCATTGAACTTCAGAACTGAGGGGAATGTTTAATTATTTTCATAGCAGTAATTCAAAACTTCACTGAGTCAAGCAAATGCTATTAGTGAAATAATGTGCAAAAAACCGAATTAACTTATGGAAGAACAAACCAACAAACAGACTTTTTTAACTGCAAGAGCACAGAATGGCAATTTCAGATAAATTAATATTCTTTATAAGAAGGTGTTAGTGAGACAGTAATATCTCTACAAATTTTTTGCTTTGATATCCTACTTTGCTAATACGGACTTCATGCACTCTAGCTATTCTTATCACTTAAGCTTGAGTGTCTTCAAGTAATGCATTAAGCAAATTGATTACCATCTCTTATGTGCTTATCCTTTCATTTTTTCCCCCTGAGAGGGAAGCTTATGCAGTTGGAAACTGTCATCTATATTTTTATGTACTATTGATGTGCACAAATAGAGATATCAATCTGGTTGATCTATATGTCAGCCCATCTGATATGAAGCCAGATTGTGGGAGCACATTTTTGCAGTTGGAAAAGGAAATTGAGAAGTTTGTGACAGTCAGTAGCTCCCATGGTCCTCTTCTCTGTAGCTGTGGGCCAGTCTGTGGGAGTAAATTATCCTCTGAAAACACAATTAATTTCTGTCTTTATTTCTAGCATTTCACTGTGCTATCAGAATTAAGTTGTTGAACCTAGGCCTTATGAGGGCCCAAAGATAAGTGTAAATCAGTGAAATACCAGAAACTTCAAAGTTGCAAATATGACTTAGAGAGTCAGTTTCCAAACGGGGATATTTGGCAAAACTTTAGACTTATTTTTATATTCTAGATTTTGAGAGTTTACTTTAAATGTCTTTATATAGATTTCTAGATCTGTAGTTCTAAATCAGAATATAGACATGCAGCTGGGATTCATACATTTAGAGGGTTAATTCATTTACTATTAGTTCTATATTTTGCCACTCAATTGAATTGCTAATCAGGTAAAATCATTTTAAGTTCTTATACTCTGTGAAAGTAGAACAAGGTGTTTGTATCTTCAGTACTTCTATAACTTTCAAGCCATTTCTATTTCCCCAAACACATCTCCCCATTTCTATTCTGCCTTGAAACATAAGGCTAGAAATTCCTCATACGCTGGTGTAATTGTCCCAAACAGTCTTGCCTACTGAAACTAGTTAAAATAAGTGAATTTAAAATACAAATCTTCTCTTCCTGATTTTTTTTTTTGAGTGTAGGAAACAGGTGCAAGTGGTTGATTGTTATCATCCTGTTCTTACATTGGTAATGATGTACAAATATTTATTTTATACTTATTAGACCCTCATTTTTATTTCAGTGTACATACCAAGCTGACTGTCACAACAATTTAAATGAAAACACAAGTCATAAAACTGATAAAAACACATTAATTGCCTGAAGCAATATGTTGTGTTTAATTTTTAAGTTTCAAATCAATGTCTTCCCATCACATTTATCATATTTTTAAAGACTTATAACATTTTTGTTTGAAAATCATATATCTTGAAATGCCAAAAAGTAAAAGTGAATAGTATCAAATAGCAGGCACCTCTTACAAAATGCATTAAATTATAGTTGGAGGGAACCTTTTCCTGAAGTACATCATAACAATAAAGATAAAAGGTGTTAAGCCTGATGGGATTATTTTTTTGCCGAGGCAGAAATTGGCAGAAGGTGTAAATCCTTTATGCCTTGCCTAGGGAGACAGCCTGCAATGAGATCATGCCCCCAGTACTAATTTTCTTTTGTATTGTTTTATATTTTATTTCTGGTGTGTTGGATTTCTACATTTAGCTGACCACTCAATAGGATTCTTGTTCAGAGTCTCCAGTCAGGCACTGTGATGATGATGGCCGGGCAGGATGTCCATGCAGTGCCTTCACTGAGTCAAGCTGAATTCAGAGAATCACAGAATGGGTCGGGTTGGAAGGGACTAGGGACCACAGTAGATCATCTGGTCTAACCTCCCTGCTCAAGCAGGGCCATCTCAGAACACATGGCATAGGATTGTGTCCAGATGGTTCTTGAATATCTCCAGTGAGGGAGACTCCACAGCCTCTCTGGGCACTCTGTTTCAGTGCTCAGTCACTTACACAGTAAAGTCTTCCTCATGTTCAGGTGGAACTTCCTGTGCATCTGTTTCTGCCGTTGCCTCTTGTCCTATTGCCCAGCACCACCTATTTATAGACATGGATGAGGTCCCCTGTCAGTTGTCCCTTCTCAAGGCTGAACAGGCTGAACTCTCTCAGCCTTTCCTTTTAAAAGATATGCTCACTCCCTTAATCATCTTTTTTGTCCTCTTTTGCCAGTCATGATTTTATAGACCTCTCATGTCCTCTTTTGATGCCTGAAAGCGGCTACCTGAAAACAGAGGCCAAAACAATTACGTGTATAAAAAGCGGACAAATTTATTCAAGGCCTTTGGGGTGCATTCTGGCAAGCAAAGTTCCCCTTGGGCACTACACCCAAAATGGACACCAGGTCACAAGCTCTTCGCCTTTTTTAAGTTATGTCTTATTAGCATATTGGTCCCTAGTTCTCCGATCACACCTTCAGGCAATGATATTGACCACCCCAGGCCCTGCTCCCCCCTTTTCACAGTTGTTTACATATTTCAGGCCCTAGGGTAATGAATATGTCCTTGAATCTCTATCCAGAGAGCTTTGTTTTGGTTAAATGTGTTGGGAGCAGAGATTTTCAGCATTCTGTAAGAGCTCAGAACTACACCAAGTTACAGATGCATGAAGAGGAAAAAAAAAACCAAAGTTATTATGCATCACTTTCCTTCTTCTTGTTAGTGTAGGTCATGGAGACCTATTTTGTTTAGTCAGTCCTTTTATGGAAGATTTTTCTTATCTTTGATCATCCTCTTTGCCTCTCTGTCTGAGTTTTTCTGTTCTATTGTAATATTCTTCAGACAGAAGAACCAATTCACAGGCGCTGTTTGCAGGTGCTATACAGATTTATATCTTACCATATAACATAACGATGTTCTCTGTTCTATTTTTTATTCCTTCCGTGATTAGTCATAATATTTTGGTTGCTTTTTCACTTCTGCTGCACGCTGAGTTGATTTCTTTATGAACTTTTCATAAAATTACTTTCTTTTGTAAGCCTTTAATTTGTCAGAATTTATTTTCTGAGTGGTTTTATCTGCCTCATAAACCTATCACTGTGTCATACCCTAGCTTGCCATTGTCATGGCACACATGCAACATTTTAGAAACTATGTCCCTGGTGATATGCATATTTACCATTTAGCATGGACCATCTTACCATGCTGCTAACGGGGAGACTGTTAGAATTCCACCCCTTAAAAGAATAGTGGCAAGGCAAATGGTACAATCATGGTAACTTGGATATCCATCGATGGGGCAGTGAAGCTCAGGGCCTTTTCCTTAATCAGCACTGCCCTCTGATGATACATCAGCAAGTAACTGCCCATTAGTCATGATTAGAGAGAGGTGATTTCCTCACACACCAGCCCAAAGCCCCACCTTGCGTCTAATGCTTGGTCTCAACAATCTGCAGCTGCGAGTTGCAATGGAGAAGAAGTAATTCCAGATGAAAGCACAAAACACAGTTACCACAGGAAAGAAATTTACAAACAAAGGAGTCATAAAAGGAGACAGAGAAGAGGCTTCATGAATCCACTCCTACTGACTGCTGGATGTCCTATTTTTGAAAACAAACTGTTCCTTCTTCATGATGAAATGAAATCATTTGATAGACAGATGACAGGCATGCTGTGTACTAGAAGAGCAGCTGTTTGCAATATCATTAAAAATTCTGGCAAACCCAAGGATATTGAAAGCAGCTGCTAGACACTTTCCAAAATAGTGTTATTATGTTTCTATACTAATTTTGGATGTGCAAGTCAATTTCTTAATAGTAAATCTTTAAATTTTATTTCAAGGCAGCTGAATTAGACTCCTACATCTTAACTGACTTTTAGGAAAATCTTCGTTTTTCTATGAATTTAGAAAATTGTACCAAGTCCTTAAAAATTATTTGTGACTCCAATATAACATCCCAATGCCTTAAAAAAGAAAAAAAAAGCACCAAAAAAACACTAGTGTCAACTTTAGAGCTAATTTAATACTTTTTTGTTTGTTTGCTTGTTGCATGTGTTTCTCAATAACAAAATGGACAGATTATTATTTTGTGCATTTAATTCCTTGAGATGGCTGTGTGATTGGTAGAAAAGTATCTTTTCTGTTTTGTTAGAAAAGTGCTTGTGTACTGAAAACCTCATCATAAAAGACACGAAACCAAATTTAATGACTAGACTCTAAAGATTCCAAAAGGCAAAGTCCTTTAAATATTGCATGTACACAGTAACTGTGTATTGCTGGAAGAATAGAGACAAATGGAAAGTCTAGTTTGATGGATCTAGATTTCACTTTATATCTTTCTAGAAAAGTAAAAGCAGATGCTGAAATACTCCTCTTCCAGGTCCCACATTCAAGATACCTTGAACCAACCCTTTTACTCTGATTGTCTTGGGTTTTTTCATGTGTTGGGTTGGATATTTTGCCTCCAGTTTTATGCTTTGCTGTAGTTGGGATGTAGGTCAGTAAGGCTGTGGTTAAAATTTCCTTAATTCAATTTCTACTTGGTTCATTTTACCTTTCAACTTATGCCTTCTGCCGAGCTATTTTCTCTAGCTTTGGCATCACGTTAACTGCCTCTCCATGACTGCCTTGAGGTTGGTTCACTTCAAATTACAGCAGGTTGTACAAGGCTTGTTTAAGAGGACTGATCTTGAGAAACTAATCCTTCCCACAGATTTCTTGTTGCACTTGCAAATTATTGTATTCATGATTATTCACGGAGTTATTCTTGCCAGGTGTCTGTATAATTTAACAAATCAATGTGCCTGTGAAATCTCTGCCACATCTTGCCTTCTTAGCAGAGCACCTGCATCTTTAGCATAATCTCAAATTCTCCTCATTTTCTTTTTAATTTTCACTGCATGGATTTTTTTATCACTTATGTTTACCCTTAAAGTGGACCTCTTGTTTGTTTAGGCTCTCTTAGTGATCTGTTGTGGTTCATATTCCAAAGCAGGTAGAATTGCTCTCTGGACATACCTTTTCCAGTGACGATAGAGGAGGAGAGTCTAGGTAACCAGATTACACTACATGTCTACTGTGTAGGTACCAAAGGCAAGGAGAGACAAAGTCCCCACTTAAAATTTATAGCTAAATTTCCTTTCCAGTGGATAAATACTTTGGTTTTGAACATCTCTCTCTGCTTGTTCACAGTGTTATCTTTCTGGATTTTTGCATCAAGGAGGTAATAAGTGGCAGTCTGCTTCGCATGGTGATTACTCAGAATCAACATCAAAGCTTCCTCCCAAATCTGCCTATTTCTGAAGACTTTTTCTAAGGCTTGCAGACCTTGTTACAATGTGAGTGGGATAAGTGAGACAGTTGGAAGTACCCCAAAAGAGTTTAACAGCTTTTCCTCCGCTATGAAACGGTAATGGTTCACCTCTACTAAGAAGATAAATTAGAAGTAAACCTGCTACAATGTTAATAAAAAAACATTTAAGTTAGAATCATGATATCTTGGTATCACATAATCCTATGCTTAGTTAACATGATCTGCAGAAAGACCTGTAGTGGAGTCCCACAGGTGCTGTGGAACTGAATAGTATAGCCTCTGGTGGTTTTCCTTCTTCCAAAATGCTGGAGTGATTCAAAATTATATTTATGACAACATCAAGCTGCTGACCAGTATAGAGTACAAACTCTGCCTAGACTGTAAACTCATAAATACATGAAAAGCATAATTGAAATTCTTACTAGAGTATAATGTTCTCATCTTAATTTTTTTAATAGGAAATTGTTTTGAAGAGAGGAACAGTAGATAAGGAACTACTCCACAGTAACAGTAAGTTCTTTAAATCAGCTACTATAGAAATACTGCATAAATTAAATCAACCTATTGGATTCCTGTGTTAGATAACTTCTAAGCAGCACATAAGAAATGAGGGAGAGAATGTTTTATTCATTTGATGTATGCAGTGCTCAGCTTTAAGAAACAGCAAGGGGAAAAAAAAGGTGAAACCTTCCTTTGTTTACAAAGTGAACATGTGGATGTAGACAATTCTTGCTGTAACGAAGGAGTTTAGAAGCCCCTCATATTACTTAAATGCCATGGAAAAAAAATCATAAGAAAAATCTCATTTTCACTTTTTTAGCGTATGAACTGTGTTTGAAGAAAAATCCTGGATGAGCATCACCAGAGGTGTTACTAAAGGAGCATCAACAACTCTACAGGCAAGAGAAGGAAGTAATAATTTTGCTAAATTTGTTTCTGGATTCAGTAGTTTAAAGTAACTGACTGTTCCATGGCTTCTGGCAAAACACATTTTTGACTGCAACTTCTTTTTGATGCTGTTTTCAAATGAACAACAGCATCAAACAGAGTACCAAAAGCTGGCAGAGCTTTTGCACATCTCTCTCTCACACTATGACAACAGGCTTTTTAAAGTAGTTTTGAGGCAGTCCATTCACATCTTATACAAAGCAAGAGAAATTCTTCTTTTGCTGCTATGCAGATAAATGCTGCTTATAGTATACTGCAAAGTATAATACTGCAAAGTATAATCAGCAGAGATATCTCCCCTTTTCCCCAACTCTTTTAGTTGATGCAACTTCAGATGACCTAGATTTCAGGAAAAGAAAAATTCAAATTCATGCTAACCAACATAGATAATGTGTATAAAAAACAACCCCGTAACTCCCATACAACTCCCAGCAGGTTGTCTGTCTTGGTTGCAGACCTCCTGGCATGGTCTTCATACTCTTCACAGTGGAATTATATATCTCAATTTCTTTTGCATTATAGCAGTGATGGGTAATATATTCTTTGCAGATTTCTCAAACTTCTAGTCAGTGTACTGAGAAGCAATTGCTACTTAAACTAAAAAGGATTTGTTTGTAATTTGTTTGTATTAACCAGACCAGTGCACCTGTTCAACACTTTCTAATGAAAATTGAAGATGCAGCATAAAATAAGTAATATAGAATTTGGTTGAAAATGACACGGGGATATTGGACCTTACTTATCGAAGCAGCACTATCTTCAAAGCTGGATCAGGCTGCTCCAAAGCCTTGCCCTTGGGAGATTTGAAAATCTCCAAGGGACAGAAATTACGGAAGTCTTGGAGCCAACTTTTCTAACTTCTAGGCTACCATCCAGTGAAAGACCTGTTTTTCTTATATCCAAACTGAGCCTTCCAAGCAACAGTTTGTGCCCGCCATCACCTTTTAGCTTATCTGGCATTCTGAAGAAAGACCTCTCTGGTGTCTTTGCAAATATCTTTAAAATAATTTCAGGAACCTGTATGATTTACAGTAAGCTAAAATCCTTAAGAGTTATAAATAATTTCAAACCTGAAGAGAATTGCAGAAAGAAAAAAGAGAAATTATAAATGTGGAAAGGTGCACCTTTTAAAGAGAACTACTTTGATGAATTTTTTCTTCGAAGGGGTATCTGCAACACCATATAGAGATCCTTTTTTCTCATGGAATTAAAACTACTTAGAGCGATAGAGTTATATAACTGCAGCTAAAAAATAGAGAAATGTTATTTCTTAAATTTTGGGCTTCATTACAGGCTGGTGTTGTGTTTATTTTATTCATAGTGATCATGTATCAGTAAATATATGATAAGGAATATCCTCACAGTGTAGTGTAGCTAATGGCATGTTCCTGAGCAAAGGCGATTAAGGTGTAAAATTGAGGCCAAAGTTAGAAGGAAGTGACTGCTCCAAATGCTATTTAAAAGAATTCAGAGAAATGAATGAAACTCAGCATTTCAGATTGCTGAGTATGCTATTTTTATTGTGCTCTGGTGAATTAGTGTGAAACTCATGACAGCTGATACTAATTGTAATGAAAATATACTTATAAAGTGGTGTGGGGTAGAGCTGTGTATGCAATTCACTGTCTGAATATATAGAGAAGAGTCCCCTCAGGAAAAGTGTGAAGTAAATGCTCTTCATGGAGAATAAAAATATTCAGCTCATGGAAGGCAGAGGAGTGACCTCAGTGAGTTAAATTTGTATTAACAGCATAGGAATCAGAGTTTTTAAAAAAAATGGTTGTTGCTATTTGCAGGCTAGAAAAACATTATGGCATTAACCCATTTGAACATATATCCAACTCCAAGGTCTTTACTTGATTTTTCTTAAAGAGGTATCTTTTAGAGGTTATGCTTGAATGGAATGAATAGTTATAACTTAGACTTGCTGAACTCTAAAACTTTATTATTTGTTCTGTCAGATTTTGGGTTGGATATTTTTTTTTGTTTGGTTGGTGTTTTTTTGTTTTTTGTTATTACCTTTGGCACATATTTCAACAAAGTGCTAGTTTGCTGAAGATTTCTGTTAACAACATAGAATCAAACTTCCATGTATTTGAAGCCCCCCCTATGGAATTTGTAAATTTAATTTAAAATTTAGATTTGTACTCTGCTTCAGATCTTAAAAGGGAAATATAAGATGCCATGTTTTTCTAAAAGCCCTATGGTCCTTTGACTTCTGCAGCTACAATGATGGAAGTAATGATCAGCTATGATTACAGCTTTCTTTCATGACAATGATTTGTCTTTAAATCAGACCATGAAATCTCTGCATAGCTTACAAAACTGGGTCTCATAAGATACAAGAACTCTGTCTTTTAGGCAAACAGTGCTTAAACAAGAGAAAACTTGAAAAGGATGCACCAGTTGCCTAAAGCTTACATTTCCAGTTTTAAGAAAACACAGTTGAAAATCAGAGCAAAATTGCTCAATGAAAATCTTTATATTTAGTTCATTTTAGGCTGACTGTTTTCCAAGAGCTAATTATTATGAGGAATTAAGTACATAAGAACAGTATGGGATTAAAAAGTGACCTTAAAGCAATGAGCTATGTGGCTACACATGAGGCCAAATCTTTAGGATCTTTCCAAACATGTGAAAACTGCAATGAACACAACACTGCTGGCTTATTGCCTTCTCCTGTAACAAGCCTTTCAGTTCAAAATCCTCACAGAGGATCCTTATAGTGTGCACCAAGACTGAATCTGATGCTTCTGGAAAGAACTGACACTCTTATTGCCTACACCACACATTGCATTAACACAGATGGAAAGCAAAGCAGGACAGAAACATAGTGGATTACTTCTTGCACTCAGGATTAATAAATTCCAACTTGGGGCTGGCAAATAGCCTTAGTGGAGTGGGACCTGCCTGAGTCCGTCTGAGATGAACATTAAGGGGTTTGGTTTTTAATGAGATAAATTTGGTTAGGTATGACAAGAATTGTTAACTTGGAGATTGGTGATGAGATGGGGAAATCAAGCTAGTTATAACTGGCTGAGTAAATGCAATGAAAACTTTGATGTTCTTTGTGAGAAGAAGAGAGATTTTACGTCTTCTTGTTTTGTAGAACATGTAACCCTAAAAGGTCCTCTAGTCTTTTGCCCAGAGTATTATAATGATAAAATAAAGCTGAAATACTATTGCTGTTTAAACTGAAGCAGTATCTTGTTCTCTCACAACCCTGTTGTTCTTTTAGTGTGTCGTGTGATAATTTCCAATTACTCTAGCAGAATTTGTGTGTTAGAAAACTCATTTTGATGCAGAAAGGATCAAGAACTTTGAATCATAGGTATTGCTCATGAACCAATTAATCAGTCTAGGTAGCAAGTCTGACATAACCAGAATGCATTGGGTTGGCTTGTGTATATGTTCTCCCATGTTGGTTGGGATTTTTTTCTTTTTTAGTCAGTTTGGTTTTTTCAGATGGGTGGTGGTGTTGGTATTTAATTTAATAATTTAATCTCTTAAATTATCCAGAAGACAATTTTCTAATGTAAATCAGTAGTGGTTAGTATCACATCTGCCATTCAAAATAAATGGTTTTCTCCAGATAAAGTTTTAAAAAGAGAGAAATTGTTAAATCGAGTAAAATCATGCACTTCATGATTCAGCTGAGAAGAATAAAAAAGGCTGATTCCTTTGCAAATCCCAGGATAGAATGCCTGGGGAAACATAGTCAAATGTGTGTGGGTTTTGTTAGGCCCAGTTTTTGGTAATGGGGGACCACAAAGCAAGCTCCTGTGAGAAGCTTCTGAAAGCTTCCCCCATGTCCAGCAGAGCCAATTCCTCATGGCTCTGAAAATGGACATGCTGCTGGCCAAGGCTGGGCCAGTTAGAGATGCTGGTTACGCCTTTGTGAAAACATATTTAAGAAGAAATCTAAACAATATGTGCATGCAGTTGTTTCTAGCCAGTGAAGGAGGAGCAGGAGAGAACATGTGAGGGAAACAACATGGAGACACCAAGGTGTTGGACACCAAGGAGGAGGAGGAGGTGCTCCATGCACCAGAGCTGAATTTCCTCTGCGGGCCATGGTGAGACCATGGTGGAGCAGCTGTGCCCCTGCAGCCCATGGGGTCCACAGGGGTGCAAAGATCCACCCACAGCCTGTGGGGAGCTGCCCATGCTGGAGCAGGTGGATGCCTGGAGGAGGCTGTGATCCACTGGGAGACCCAGTGGAGAGAAGAGGCCCCTGATTCCAAGCTGGAGCAACCTGGCCTTGGAGGTCTGCACCCCTTGGAACAGTGACCCACACCAGAGCAGTTTTGGGAGAAATGTCTGCCCTGGGGGGAGACTGACATTGCAGCAGTTTTGGGATGACTGCTGCTCGTGATATTGGATCATGTCAGAGGAGTTTTCAGGGAACTGTCTCCCGTAGGAAGGACCCCATGGCATAGCAGGGGAAGGACTCCTCTCCCTGAGTGGTGGAAGAAAGAAATCAGTCATGAACTAACCCCAACCCCCACACCCTCTCCCCCTGTGCTATTAATAGGAAGGAGGGAGGGGTCGGGGAGAAGAATGGTGTCTATAAGAGCTTTTTTTACTTCTCATTATCCTCCTCTTACTCTGTTAAATTCACTTTGCAGCTCTAAGTTGAGCCTGTTTTGCCCTTGAAGTGTTTTCTCCCGGTTCATTTTCTCACTCATGAAGCCTTTTGGTTTTTTTTTCCCTCTCCTCTGCCCAGCTGTGGCAGGGGAGACAGGAGTGAGCAGCTGTCGTGAGTGCCTGGCAGTTGGTCAGTTTCCAAACCACGACAGTGTGTGAGAAAGAACAATGAATTGCAAAAGAGGGATCAAAGAGCGAGCTTAAGAACATGACTGCTGTAGCAAAAATAAGCCTAACTTTATTTGATAAATCTTGGTTGGGGAGTTATTTTAATAAACAGAAGCAGATGTCATTTCAACTCTGTTATAACTTTATTCTGTTCTTTGATTTTTAGATAAAAGTGCTCTACCTATTCGTAACTTGTGACCTAAAAGGACAAGGAGTTCTGAATCACACTGGGACTCTCTTTGCTGGTGCAGCTAATACAGAGTCTTCTACTGTAAAGGTGGTAAAGATGAAGCAGCAACAAATGACTGGGCTTAAGGAACAGGAAGGTAAAAATGGACAGACAAGTTGAGGAAGAATGTCCTGCAACTTCCTTCTGGATTATTGCAAGCGTCTACTATAGTTGATTAGGATGGGGAAGGTATCTCACATTTGATTGCTTTAAAAACAGTGCTCTTCAGTGTCTGTTCAAACACAGCACCGTAGGTCTTTGGATGCAGTCAATTTCTCTGGCCTTTGCACTTTTTATTCAAAACCAGTGAATTTCAGATTTTTAACATATTGCTACAGATTACATAGATTAATAGTCCACTTTATATGGCTTTTACAATGTTGAGAAATCCTGCTGGAAAATGTAACACTTCAGGAATTGTATTCTTTATAGCAAGATGGGGTTTATTACTTGTCCTGGCTGATATAGAACACAAAGATGGGGAGAAGGAAAGAGAGAATAATCTGTTTTCCTTCAACAGCAACTGTTGCTAGCTGTAATTCCTTTTCTGTGAAGGCTGGATATCCTCCTATATCTGAAACCATCTCTAATTTGCTGATGGGGTACTAGCTTCTGACATTTGCTGCCTCTATAGGCAGCAGGTCTGACTGGGCTATGACCTGGAGCATGAGCCATGCTGGATGTGATAAGACGCAAAAGTGGCTGAAATGCAAAAGAGGATTCATTAGAACTGGTACTGAAACCATCAGAGAGTGTTCCAAAAGGTAGCAGTGACAGATAGAAAGAAATGCATAAGCTCTGAAGATCCAGCTCAATTTTCTTGTATTCACTGGAGTTGCCAGATGTCACTATGGCATGGGAGGTTTGTTAGTTTTCTCTTAAAATTACAGAATAGTCTGAAAATGCCATAGCACTGCATTCCAGATTGGTGGCTCTAGAGCAAGACCTGAGAATGCATAATTTTTGCCCATTCCAGTTTTTTAAAAAAATAGTAGAGGGTTTTATATTAAGATTTCAGTATGGCATGTTTGAGGACGGATATATTCTCAGATAACTGAGTATGCATCTCTAGTGTACCTCTGAGATCAGCTATAGATAGTATACTATCCGGTGACAGTCAGAAGACTGTAATCTATGTCAACTTCAGGTTGAAATATTCTCTAAAGGGAATTATATGTTAGTTTCCATGGGCCTGTGGTCAACAAGTCCCCTGATTCTTGCAGGTTTTTGTTCAGGAAAGTGCAGGCTTTCTGCCATGCCATCTGCAAGGAATGAAGTTCTGAGTTGGGGGAACTTCTTTCTTCTGAGAAAGGGAAATTCCATTTTCATGTGATAAGATCCCTAGAAGTTAAAGCAGTTGGATCAGCTTTACAGATTCAGCCTGAGTCCTGAGCAATATGTGCCTGAAAGGACAGAAGAGAGCTGTGAAGTCAATTTAACTTGACACCTATGAAATTTTGTTCACAAATTTTGAACATGATAATTTGAAATAAACCCTCCAAACACAAATTTATACCAGGCAGGATGAGATGAAGTGTGTAATTTTCATTTTGAGAAGAAATGTTTTAAAAACAAGCAATTGAAATTATGGGTGTCAGTAATTCATAAGCTGAAAACATACCATTTTCTAGTAGCTTAGATATTCTTCCTTTAATAGATAATTGGATTGATGTTTGAGATCATTCATGTCCTGCATGTCAGAGAGACTTCCTTTGTCATGATGCAGAATATTCATGCTTCCAGCTAGACCAAACTTTCTCCACAAACTTCATTAAGTATGTGATGTATGAAATGGAAACTTAAGTATTAATATTAAAGCTACATAAATGAAATGTAGACTATGTAACATGATTATGAAGCTCTCAGATGCATAATGGATCAATATTAGCTTATAGCAGTAAAAACTAATTTCATCCCACAATATTTTACCGAAGTAAATTTTAGAGGTTCTGACTTGTTTACAGTACTTGAGTACCAATGATTTTCAATGTGTCTTGATTCCTAGTTTTATAAGTTATATATCATATCTGTGTAAGAGCAAAAGGTCGTAAGATACATGGGGGCTTTGGATATAAGCAGGTCCAGAATTAATCAGTTTCTGGTCATTTGGAGAATTTCACTTATGGTCTCTAGTTATGTGATGCAATACAGCCAAATGCTACAAGATAGATTATAGGAAGAGATGAGTGATTTAGCACTCCTGTAAAAATAATAACCTCAGACTCTCACTATGAATCTGAAACTTATGAGGAATGGTTGACAAATCAATAATATTGCAATTTCTGAGGCCATAACAATGCACTACTCTATTCTTGACTAGAGGTATTGACCTTAGTTTTCTAACACTTGCTAATCACAACTCTTGTAACCTAAATCAGGAATTTGAAATTTTAAATTCTTAACACATCTTCAAATTAATGTTCATCTTTATGTTTTCATAATTTTGACATTTCCTACTTCAGACACCTTCAAAAATGTTACCTAATGTTTCAGACTGGCAAACTTTAAATTCCTGACTCAAAACACTTTCTAGAAATTCTCAATGAAATTATTTTCACTCAGTACAGGCAACTGCCTTTTTTTTCACAACACCTTCCACAGACTTTTTGCATACAACAGTCTAACAAATCTCACTGCACACAGACTTTATAGGAAAAAAGTAATACATTGAAATTGGGCTCCTATAATTTAAATATCATTTGCAACTAGAGACTGCATTGAAAGTGAGGTCTGAATTTCAGATTTGTCAGCATGGTAACATAAACTTATATGTGTTTTGATATACATTATATTAGCTACAGATAACACCATACATCCCTGCACAGTCTATCTAAATAATATCTTAAATTTGGAAAACCCAGATGTAGAAAAGTAACTATGTGAAGCCATTTTTTAACCTAATATTTTTCCTCAGGTTCACCTTCTTGGTCTTTCTCATTCTTCTATTGATTTCTGTAGTGGCAGAAAATATTTGTAGTCACAAAAATAGCAGAATTATCTGAATTGAACTTCTCTGAATTTTTCTCAGTCAAATCAGATCATGTAATTGCTTTGTAAGCTTCCTTCTGCATTGTTTCCTGTCACACTTGATTTTGGAGTGGATTCAGAGAAGACCACTGCAGTTTACTGGAGCTGACCTACAAAGTTGATTTGAGGCCACATCCTGTCACTTGTCAGAGTAAATCTTAGTACTGCTTACTTCACGTTTGCATGTGCTGAATGTTGTGAAACTTCACTGAAGCTTTTTTGCGTTTATGAATAGATGTTTGCAAATATGGTCTTGAGTTTAAGACCTCTAAAAGTCAGGTTTTGTCTGTTAATTCCCTCAACAGTGCATTCAGTCCTCTTTCAGCCTCTACACTGCAAGAGGTCACAGACAAAACCTGAGGAAAATACTTGGGAGAAAATCTCATTACACTTACACCAGCATTTAATGTTTCTTCATACCTCCTGCTTCTCATTTACTTCATATGCTATATGAAAATACTTATCATAAGAACTAATACCACTGCAAGGTGGCATTAGTTGCATATGAACAGAAAACAATATTGAGCTGTAAATTAGTCAACTTAACTGTAATTTTGACAAAATTAAGTGATAAACAAAATCTCAAGAAGAAAGTTCATTGCATCCATGATACTTCTGGTTACATTAGATGTTATGTTTCTTGCTATACTTTTATAATATTCAGGCTGCAAGCATTCTAAATACTCTTGACATCCAATCCATAATCAATTCAGACTACTTGCCTGAATAGTGCTCCAGGTTTGAGAATCTTTACATGGTCAGAAGACTATCCACACTAGGATGGGTAGAATATTTGCAGGCCAGCTAATCAGCTTTTAAGTTCTTGTTTTGAATTAGGACTTGTTGTGTGTACGTCTAATAGAAGTATAATTCTCACCTTTAACTGATTTGAAAAAAAATGTAGTGTATTTTTGTTCTGAATTCTGGTAATCTCAGTCTTTAGCTTGTTCTGTCTCACATAAAGAGGTTTTATATTGATCTCATGGTCATTTTTCATTTGTCAGTTGGATCAGAACAAATTGTTCCTAAGAGTTACGTGGCTTGAGAAGTTATTTAATTTGATCTATTGCCTATGGTTTTTAGTATTTGCGATGTGTTGAGTGAGATAAAATGGACTAGTGTTTTCCAGATTTATTTAAAAGGCTATTCAAATATAAAAAAAGAACGAAGACATTTTCATCTTATTAATCCATAGATCTTATGCTTCCTATTGTCACATAGTTGTCTTAAAATAGTCGCAAACCCTCTCTTGTCAATTTAACAATTTGACAGAGTAGATTTTAAAGATCTCTAGATTCACAGAATTTTTCTTATGCTGGCAAAAATTCTATTAAAAATATTTCCACAAACTGTTGCACATATATGTCAATTCCGGTTAAGATGCTGCAAAGTATCAAATGGAGGGGTTTTGACATAGTTTCCTACAATGCTACTATTTGTGTTATGATACAGTTTTGCAAAAAGTCAGATCGTTCTCTTGAGTGAAATTAAAACGGCTGTGTAGATTATACAAACACATTTGGAAATTTTCAAGCAAATACAATGAACTAGGATTAAGTCTGTTGTAGTAGCTGCACCATATTAACATATTTCATGACATAAAATCTGTGTAAAGGGGATCTCTCAGGGTGCTTTGGTCTCCTGGTGCCTTCTAGTTCTTCATGATTATATGGAGTTTTATCATTGTCCTTCTTGATAACCCCTTGCAAATTGAAAAGCCCTGTTCTGTCTTTGTATGGAAGATATTCTTTACTCTTGAAGCCATTCTCTAAAGATTTCCACTTATGCTTCCTCTTTCATTTGATTAGAGGGAGAGTGGGAAGGATTGCACCTTGGCAGCTGTGAAAGATATTTATTGTTTAATTTTTTTCTTATTCAGTGAGGACATTTCATTTGTGAGTTTGTTGTTGGGTTTTTTTAAGTGTTTATCAGTCACTTTAAGGTAGTACATGATAATAGCAGAAATCTTCTTAGACTGGCAGCCTAAAGTCCATAAACTGTGTCCTATTCAAACTTCATGCATGCTTTCTGGTAGAAAAATGTTTTCTATGGAAATAATTTGATCCTGGAAATAAAATCCTGTATATTAATATACAGAATTTGAAGCATGGGCATAATGATGTGACTTTACTCACAAATTTCAAGTATAAACCATACAGATAGTCATAATTGCAACACCTGACTCTCAGTGACATTTACAATGCCATCTGTTTTTTCACAATCATATCATGAATCTTAAGACATTTTTTCCTTCTGAGGAAAGTCTTGTTCTCTTATCTTGCTAATCCTCTATATTCATATACAGAGCAGGAAATAAATTTTTCTCCCTTGTTTCTTTTTTGTATAATTACTTTGCTTGCTGAATGTGTCTGTAATAAAACATAATGCTCAATTTTGGCTATTTTATTAGCTGGAGTTTTTTATTATGAAGCTTGAGAACTTAAATATTTCTCTTCTAAATTTCTTTGGTTTTCTGTGACCTTATTTATTTTGTTTTGATGAGGGATAATAGCCACTCACTTCTTTTATCTTACAGAAGAGGTAATTTAACTGTGATACTTCAGCAAAACTCAGTATATTAAATACAGTGCAAGTCTTGGAATGTCCAGGGCAAATTATGTCTCTTGCAGAGGAGTAATGTGAAATTCTTTGTATTTTTAGTTATGTATTCATCAATTTCTGTAGAATACTGAGCCTCACAATGACAAATAGTACAGCAAGATTATTGAATATATTAAAGTAAGTCTTAGATCATTCTGAACCTAAGCTGATGAAGATGGCAGCACAGCCCCTGAAGGTATGGGGATTGATCCAGGATGCTTGGATATATATACACAAGCATTCCTTGGATATGCTTGGATATATATATATATACTAGCATTCCTTTTTAAAAAAGTGTTCTATTTTTGTTCATGCTAAGGTTCTAGCCTCACAACAAGGATATTACATGAACTGGGGATGCTTCTGAAAATATTATAGAACCTCATATGGTTTTAAGACTTTTGGTGTACCTTTTTTTTTGTTATCTCAACAGAATTTGCTTTTTCTTTTGCATTGGTTTTTTGATGCTATTTTCAAATGAGCAGATAATCCTGGCAAAGCATCTCTGACAGGATATCAGCTTGTAGGTAGTGAAATGCTACCTTATGCCTGTGAATTCCTGGATTGCAACAGCCTTTTCAGAAAGTCCTTGAGACCTGAAATACTCAGGAGGCTGGTAATTTGACTTTCTTGGCTTACATGGAAGCTATTTAAGGACTTAGGTGCATACAAATTTAGGTTTCGATAAAAGCATTGCATGTTTGCCCAACACCTTCATTCCTCTGCCCACTCACTACTTAGAGTCTTCTTCATAGATAGTTGCAGGCACAGTCAGGCAGTTAATATTGTAAAACCCATTTGTTTGGTTGGGTTTTTTTCCTCTCTGTTCTTTGAGAAGAGCAGTACTTTATTTTCATTGTTTAGGTGATGTTTATGGATGTTTAGTCATAGAGTATAAATTGAAGTCTTCCCAAAAAATGTGCGTAGGAGACACAGTTCCTGTCTGGTGAGCTGCTGAGCCCACTTGTGTAGTAAGGGAGCTTGGCAGGTAACTGCAGTGCAGAGGAGCAAACAGCCAGGCTCCAGAGGCAAAGGGGTAGGAGGAACCCTCCAGGACTGAAAAGCACAGAGAAGAGTTTCTTACTACTTGTTTAGTGATTTAATCTTGGAAAAGCTTGAAAGAGAAGCTCTGCCTCCAGGGGCATAATAGGTAGGAAGCTTACTTGGCATGCTGTAGAACTTGGATTTCAGCCCTGTGCAGGCAGGGTGCTCCCTGTGAGCCAAACCTCTTATCCTCCCAGTGAACCGACCGTGGCTACCTTTTTTTTATGTGCATGCTCCTCAGCAAGCTGGTTCTTCATCCTGGTTCCTGGAGCCTGCTCATCCCTTTCAGATCCCAAGGCCACATGATGGGTTTTGAGCTCAGTAAACACAACTGAATACAGAGACTGATACTTTGTGTAAAATAGCTACTTGGTCACCTGTGGAAAGCCACCTGCTTCCTGACCACTGAGTGTTTAGGCATCCTCCTTGAAGTTCTTTTGTTGTTTTTGTGGGTTTGTTTTCTTGGGGGTTTTTTGTTGTTGTTCGTTGCTTTGTTTTTTGGGTTTTTTTTTTGACAGAGCTACTTTTGCTGCAGCTCATGAACATTAATTAGTAAGTACCTCATACCACAGTGGTCTAACAGCCTTTAGCCTTCCAAATTAGTGAGGATCAAAGTTGAGAAAAATAAATAATAAAATAACAGATGACCTTTGAAACACAGGCTTTTAGCAGCTCTATAAGTTCATAGTGAGCAGTAGGCTGAGATTCCAGGCCCATGTAACAGCTGAGATGTTACACTGGGAAGTTCTACCAGTTTTCTAGTACTGGACTGAAGTACTGTAGCCCTTAAGTCTTTTAGTGGTGGTTGGGTTAGTCTATATCTGAAATCCACTGTTGAAACATTCCTCTGGCTTACCAAGTATCTTACTTCATTTTCTCAGCAATGTGCAATATCTATCACTAGATGAATATACATTAAAAACACTAGCATAAACCCAAGATGATTCTGTTGATTTCAGAATGCTTAATGAAGCCAAAACTTGGAAGAGAAATACCATATATTGTCTAATAATTTAGAACATGACATATTTTTAAGTTAAAAGTTTTAATGTTTTGTTAAATATTAGGAACAAGCTTCCCACTGAGATGAAAGATTCTTTTAAAATCCAAAGTATGATGTGGTTTTCTGTATTGAGTTTTTACTATATAGGTGTTTTTACATGTCACAGTTCACACTGAAACCTTAGTTTCTGAAATCAGTTTGATGTATCTTAGATATATATTTTAAAATTTATATTATTCCTATGTTTTTTATATATGTAGATATATTTTCTCTATATATATTTAAATTTTTACATAGACAAATATATAGATATATCTATATACTACATATATATATGTATATAAATATATCTAGACATATTTATATAAATACCTATATAGAAAAAAAATAGCTGTCCAATGTATTAATGTATATTATTACTACATATATACTGATACATATCTACTACATGGATACCTCTATGTTTATGTATCAATATATCTATGTCTTTTCTGTTTATACTCACTTACATAGAGATAAAAATATTATCTGTACGTAAATAAGTAAATAGATAGTTTTCTATGTATATTTTTATCCTGTAAAATTGATCTCTCACTTACTAATGTGTCACATAGAAGCATGTTCTACCATATGAGTTGCATTTATTACCAGGAAGCAATGGGAGAAGTCACTGCCCAAACCTGTGTTAGCTCTATCTGGACTTTCTACAGCAGGTCCAGTTCCTTCATGTTCTCAGTGCCTTTAGTGCTACAAGCTAACACAAGCTACTGGGACACTAGCTAGTACTGGCATCAATAATGTTATCCAAAGTAAAAAGTAATGTGGAAGACTGTTTACTTTGGGCAGAAAAAAGATAGGCCAGGAATTTACAAAGGGTTAAGTATGGAGAACGGTGGCCAGGAGAAGCTAATTTTATTGATACAAAACTCTATTTCTTCCTTCAGAGAGATGTTTGATTTAGCTTGGTTTATGCTAGTGATGAAAGCAGTCAAGAACAACCAAGACAAATACAGCTTCTGATGTTGGGATGCCATGTATAGGACCGTTTCTGTCACTTCTTAAGAGGGCTTTGTGTAGATTTTCCAGCATGTAGCTCCCCCAAATTGTAACACATCAAAGATGCAAGAAAATATTTGCTAATTTCTTTCCTTGGTTAGGGTGATCTCCTCCTCATTCTTAGCCCTTCTGATGGGCTGGGTGTAGATGAATAGGCCTTTTCCTCTTTTCCAGGCTTGAGAGAGCAGTTTTTTCTTGTCTCTTAAATTCTTATAGAAGAACGCTGGAAGGATAAAACAATGTGAAAATCAGTGAGTCACAATCCATAATTTAAACATAATTTACCATGACTCATTCATGAAATGCTTTTGCAGTTTCATGTGACAAAACAATAACTGTAAGCATAATCATCACTGCCTACTCAATCTTCTCTTTACAGCTATGCAACTCTGTGATTCAAATAATTTTGGAGAAGTCTTAGCAGATATAAATTGTCACAAAACCATCAAAAGCAAAAGAACTCAATCACTTAGAGCAGCTGTGTGGTCATAATTTTTTAAGGGTAAGCTCAGCTGGCACAAACATCTTCAGTTGTAACACAGACCTCTTTGCACTACTTAAGCAAGAAGGTGGTGAAAATAAGTGTTCTGGGATGGGCAGTCCAATGCAGACTATTCCATCAAGACTTGGCTCTGTGCTACCAGATGATAACAGACCTCCTGGACTGTCACTCAGTATTGCAGCCACGGTTTTCCCTCGTATTCCAGAGGCAGATTTGCCCTGGAATAAAGTCTGTGGGTCTGCCTGCTAACAGATATGGCTTCACAAAGTTCTGCAGAATAAGTAGCAGTTCCACAGCTCTTTTAATGAGTGTGTCCTTTGTTATAAGGCCCTGATTTGGTGTTTCATGTTCTCTGTCCTTGCATGATCTAGCTTAAAACACAAAAACGGAAACTTAAAAAGATGAATAAATAGGCTTTCAATTCAAGGAGTGTTGGAAGGGATTAAAATAATTGTATCAGTGTTTCCACTAAATTAGAGGAGCTACAGCAAGTTACTGCATGACAAGCTTTTAAGTAAAAAGGAATATAGGAAAGAAATATGGAATATAAATCAAAATCCAGTTTTCAAGATGAATCCAAGGTAAAGAAGGGCTTGTGCAACAGTGACTTGTTTTGTTACCGGAGAGGAAGACATAGCATTTTTCCATTGCCTACCATAAATCCAAAATGCTAGACACTGGACAGAGTCTTCTCAGTGCGTGTTAGCAGCGGTGTCCTTGTAAAAGAAATTTGCATATTGTGTCTTAGATTAGCAATCTGATTTATACAATCATTGACACCAATATATTGCAATATATTAAATGGCACAAAATCAATCATGGTTCTCAACATCTGTCACATTAAGAACTTCATCAATTATAGAAAGCAGCCTTCCCAGAAGGAGATTTTTCAATTGACTCTGAATGATAAAATGAATCCAGCTTTAAAGTTGGATTTTTTTTTTCTAACAGGTTTCATCTGACCTTTCAATTTTCTTCAGAAGGTCTTTGGCAAGTTAACTTTTCCTCTTAAACCTGCTCTGTGCACCAAAAAGGGAACATAAAATGCGGCTCTCTACTTGTTCTGAATAAAATGTGTTGCTAGATAATGTAGTCAGGTCTGGGATTGGTGCCATTAGTTGGGGGCTGTCCCTTTGCTTTGGTGATAGTGCATCTTTCACAATCCAGTTCAAAGCAGAGCTTCTTATGAAAAGGCCCATAAACTTTTAAAGTGGATTTAGTTTCATAACTGACTAGCATAACTTAACTTATTAGACTGCATTGTTATGTATTTATTATTATTTATGACAGTATTTATTCTGTTAATTGCATAATCAGTAATTAGCAGGGAACAAATACATTAAAGTGGTCCTAAAAATTTAAAATTTAGTCCTTAAAGTTTTTTCCAGGTCTTAAACATAACATGCAAACATCAGAATATAAAACAAACCTGACTAATTTTCAATTTTTTGAATAAAAGGGATCCTAGAAAAATGGCTAATGCTCCCATACGCAATGCCAGCACTAACTTATAATTCTCTCTCAAGACCTGTGAAGTATCTGTGGCATTTAAGAAATTATGGTTATTCCACAACCTCCACAGGCAGTCTGTGCCTGAAGTCTGTCTTGAAAGAAGCATTTCTAACATCTAGTCTGAATATTTTTAACTAAAATCAGTTATTACTATTTGTCCTAATGTGACCAAGATCTGATTGCTTCCTGTTGTAGATACATGAAAACATTCTAAAAGAGGCTTATGTAAGCTTTGAATAGCCGGGATAATTCATCTAAAGGGAATAGTCTTTGACACAGGATCTGCATCGGTCCCTGATTGCTCTTCCTGCTTTTCTCCTGTTCTGTAAAGTTGATCTACACTTTTGAAAATTGCAGTGGAGGTCTGACTGTTACTGGATGAAGCACATAGATAAACTTGTGTATATTTCAGGTAGTGATTCTGATTAAGGTCTTTTCACTTTGGCAAATTTATTTTTACAAAGATAGTAAATGAGAAAATGCCTTTTTTTTGTGTAATATGCTTATTCCTATACACTTCTCCAGCTAAAAAAAGATAACATAAGTGCACAAGGTATATTAATACACATGACCAGTGTAAAATAATAATTGAAAATTTTTATTTCAAATTTAAAAAGTAAAAAAAAAAAATTTGTGGGTTTATTTTTTAACTTTTTAAAGAAAATTAAATTGATGATAAAGGCTTGGTTACGCCATCCTGTTTTCAATATGATTTTCAATATTGGAGTTCTGAAAGATTTTATGGAGACCATGTCACAAGAAATGCAGGCATAGGTTACGTTTTGTGTGTGCAATTTCAGTTTTCCTGTAACTACTGGACATCTTGCTCATGTGAACTGTACAAGTTGTTTTTCCTTAAATCCTTTTTCATTTCCTCTGGTTTATTTTTGTTGCTTCCACCTCAGCAGTTTTGCAGTGTCAGATATGTGGTATCAAATCACTCTCCAGAGGAAAACCAAAGATTAGCTCTGGAAAAGATGACATTCCTGAAGGAAAGAGAAAATAAGCACAAGGTTTTCTGGGGTGCACTAGGTTAATTGGTATCTCTGAAAATTAGGCTGTAAGTGGATATTTTTTCAGTTCGAAAATAGATTGGTTTTATGAGACAGTTCTTTTTATATGATTGAATTAACTCTAAGCTTCTTTATGAGCTATTTATATTGATGTACAAATCTTCTGCTAGCAAAAAGAAAATACTTTCTGAGGATGTAATTAATTTGTTTTAATCTATTCTGTAGTTTAAATTGAAAGAGAGCATAAGCATCCCTCTTGAATAGCTTGCTAAGACACCATCTGAACTGATTAATAGTCCTCTGGATCAAATGTCAGCTTTCTTCCTAAATAAAATAAATTTAAATTGCTATCTTAATATCAAAATACAAAATATATGTAATGTGCTTCAATATGATCCTTTAGGTGCAGCTTGCAGTGACACAAACAGAAGGTCCCAGCTGCTCTAAGTTCAACCATAAGGCAATGCCTTAACAGTGCAATCAGTTTGTCCTAGATTCCTTCCAGCATAGTTCAGGATGCTCTCTGACAAGCAGACATAATCCTCTGAGAAGCTCTGTGTTGTGAAGTCCTCTTTTAGATGAAATTTTAAATAGATTAGTGGGGTTTTTTTGGTTTTTTTAGATTTAACTTCCAGGACTTTACATGCATAAAACCAGAAATTATGTCAGAAAATATTAATATTCTGTTACTTCTACAGAGTGCGTCTGGCCTTGTTTTCATTTTATGCATCTATAATATACACAGCTGTGTGTGTTAAAGTTCTTTATGTTACAGTTGTCATGCAGCTTTTCCTGAGGCAAAAATAAGATCCTGAAGAAGTTACTTAAACAACTACAAGATTTAGGGTTTGCTGGTCCATATGAAGCTTTAGAATTAGTATATTAGTCATGTATATTACAACAATTGTATCGGGGTGTCTTCTCTATTTGAGAACAGGTTGCCATGTCTTTCGGTGTTTGGACCTCTTAAGTTTTTCTTCTCCAGCATTTAATGTTACTCTTACTTGATGTTAGTCCTCATGTAATCACTGATTTATGACCTTTTGGATCCCTGAAATACCTCAACCTACAGTATTGTCTGGCCAGCAAAACTTCAGTCCACAGAACATACTGTCTACAGAAAGCACTAGTCTTCTTTTGTTTCATTAACATTTTCAATTATGTGGATAGTCACAGCTGAGATTTCAAAAGTTGCTTTCTATTTCTCCAAATCTAGTTACCATCAGTATCATTACTGGAATCACTGTGTTCATAGCACATCTCAAATTTGGAATATTTGGTAATGAGGTGAGGCTGCGCCAGTGCAGAGCAGAGCAGAGCAGGACAATCCCCTCCCTTGCCCGGCTGGCCATGCTGTGCCTGATGCCCCCAGGACAGGGTTGGCCCTCCTGGCTGCCAGGGCACTGCTGACTCATGGCCAACTTGCCATCGACCAGGATCCCCAGGGCCCTTCCCATGGCACTGCTCTGCAGCCTCTCATTCCCAGTCTGTCTGTGCATCCAGGGTTGTCCCACCCCAGGTGCAGAATCTGGCACTAGCCCTTGTTGAATTTCGTGTGGTTGGTGATTGCCCATCTCTCTAATTTGTCAAGGTCTCTCTGCAGGCCCTCCTTGCCCTCAAGAGAGTCAACAGCTCCTTCCAGTTTTGTATTGTGTGTGAACTTCCTCAGTATCCCTTCCAGTCCTGCCTCCAAGTCGTTTATGAAGAAGTTGAATGCCACAGGGCCAAGGATTAAGCCCTGTGGAGCCCCACCAGTGGCACGTCCCCAGTCTGATGTCACCCCAGTCACTGTAACCCTTTGTGCCTGACCCTTGAGCCAGTTGCTCACCCATCAGAGGATGTGTTTATCCAGCTGTGAGCTGGAGAGTTTGTCCAGAAGGATACAGTGAGAGAAAGTATCAAAACTTTACTGAAACCCCAAAAGATTACATCAGCTGGATTCCTTTGATCAACTGGATGGGTTACCTTGTCATAAAAGGAAATCAGGTTTGATAAGCAGGACCTTCCTTTCATGAAGCTGTGCCAGCTGTGACCAATGACTGCATTATCCTTCAGCTGTTTTTCAATACCTCCCAGAATAATCTTCTCCAAAACTTTACCAGGCACTGAAGTGAGACTGACAGGCCTGTGGTTTCTGCAGTTCTCCTTCTTGCCCTTTTGGAAAATGGGACAATATTTGACAGCCTCCAGTTAGCTGGGACCTTTCCAGATTTCCAAGACCACTCAAAAACTGAGAGAAGTTTTGCAATAACATCAGCCTTGCAATAACATCAGCCTTGAGGATTCATGAATGCATCCCATCAGGCCCCATAGATTGGAAAGGATCCACCTGGAGCAGCAGACCCTGCACAATTTCAGGGTCAGCTGGGAGTGGTTCATTCTCACATTCATAGTCCTCCAGCTCAGGGCACTGAGACCCCTTTGTCCTGTCAATCCATGCTGAAGACAGAGGCAAAGAATGTCTTACCTCTGACTTGTCCATGTCCCTGTTTGTGAGGTGACCATCCTTATCCTGTAATGGGCTGATGTTATTTTTACATTGCCTCTTGCCATTACTCTTCTTATTGTCCCCCGCATTTCTGGCCAGCTTCAACTCCAGTTCAGCTTTAGCCACACAAATTTTCTCCCTACAGTGACAAGGAACATCTCTGTATTTTTCTTATGTCACCGAACTTCGCTTCCACTGGATATATATCTTCCCTTTTTGCTTTATTTCCAAGAGAAGATTCCTGTTCTAGTCTTCTGCCTCAAGTGCTTGACTTCCGTCATTTGGGAACTGTCTGTTCCCAAGCCCTTAGAAGGTGATGTTTAAAAAGTGACCGGCAGTGATACACCCCAACACCTCTAAAAACATTTTCCCAGGGACTTTACTTACTAAGTTCCTGAGAAGCCTGGACTGAGGAGTCAGTTCTCCTCAATTCAAGAGTTGAGGTTTTGCTGGCACATTTTCTCCTGTCAACAGAGATTTTAAACTTGATCACTTTGTGGTCACTGAGGCCAAGACAGACACCAATCTCCACTTCACTCACAAGATCCACTCTGTTGAGAAGCAGTAGATAAGGTGGAAATCTTTCCGAGTCATGTCTTCTCTCCCTCTTGCTCTCCAGCGACAGCTCTCTGTGATAAAAGACCATATTTCAGGGTAAAAAGATTGAAAACTTCAAAGTACGTTATTTTTTTCTACACTCAATTGCCTATACAGCATGCAGTATTTAGGGTCAAAATCTGCAAGTTTATAGTGCATTTCCATGCTCTCTCTCTGCTTTCCTGCACTGGTGAATGATAGGCAGTCTTGTTTTCTCTTATAACTTTAGCTGCCAAAAATTTGAGCTGTACATCTTCTCTCTCGTACTGCAGAGATCTGTCNTATATTTGTGTTAATTAGTTACTGTACAAGTTAAGGATTTTGCATTGACTTTTCTTCCAGATCTTCGTAATCATTGCAAAGAAACTTTTAAGTAAGATATGATTTATGGGATAAAAATGCTTTGATCTATTCAAGAATCTGTAGTAACCCTCCTTTTCAATGACTGAGTAATTAAAATAATATTTATGGTATTACAGCCTAAGCCAATGTAATTTACAGTGTTGCTAAACTTGTTTTATCTGCCCTGTACCAATGAAATGATCAAGTTTTTACATAAGAACATCTGTTTGCCTGAAGAGAGAAGTCTTTAATACTGGATGTAGTCCATGTTCTTTTATGTCAGGTAAAGCACCAAATATTTGGTAACATGGTAAGAAGGAAGAAAAAAAAAAAAACAAAAACCTCATAAACTGTCCTAGGTCTTAAGAACAAGTAGACCATCCTAATGCCAAAATAAGCTGTGAATTTTTAGCTATCCAGGAGGATAGTTTGCCTAAAAACCTGATTCACCTGCAGAATAATACCTAAAATGAAACCTGAAAGTTCAGCCCACTGTCTGCTGCTTGCTAACAGCTGAGAAACATGAGACATCATAAAATGCTCAAAACTTAAGAGGAACCTGAGGACATCAGAAAATCTCAGGGCTTGCTGGACAACATAATTGTGTATTAGTAGTACAAGTAGCAGATATAAAGATTTTGATATGAAATCTCCTTTTATTGCACCTCATCCATCGATTTATCGTCAAAAGTAAATTAGATGAAGAACAAAGGGTGAACAGGTATTCATCAGAGGCTTCATATAAAAAAAAAGTTAGATTCACCTAAAAAATTCATCAGGCTTCTAATGTATTTTGTAAATTAAGGCTTGTGACCATTTTGGACAGTTATGAATTTTCCAATATGATCATGGGATGAGTGCCTGTTTCTTCTGCTTTTAGAGGAAAGATATGTGTGATTACATGTATAAGCATTTTCCTAGATATAGATATTACCCTGCATTTCTGAGACATTTCTGTTAATCTTTTTTGTCTGTTTGAATTTATTAAGAATGTTCGGTTTAGTTGTGGTTTTTGTTGTTGTTTTGGTTGTTTTCAAAATAAACTGATCCAGTTTTCTGTACCAGTTCATGACAATCTGAGCCAACCATCACCGTTATTTTGTGGGTAGGCATATTCACAGCTTAGGGAAATCAGCAATTACTTCTGAGAAGTTAATGTGTTTGTGATAAGCCACTCATTGCAGAAATGTAACACCACTAAACACAAGTCTTTGTATCTTGTGCTGCAAAGACCAAACTATTAAAGAGCAGTAACGACATGTGTTTGCTCTTGTAGCTGTCACTGCTAACAAAGCTCTCTTCACCAGCCTTGTGCAGTCCGTTATCTTTCTCATTAGTGCTCGCTGTTCGTGACTCTGCCCTGTGCTTCTGAGGTGAACAGCTCCATTTTTAAATGGGTAACTATCACAGTAAACAAGCAGTTGATTACTTTCTTTACTTGATGCCTTTTCTGTATATAGGGGCTTTTTCTGTATATATCTCTGACACCCTGTGGTGCTCAGAACCATGGGATGATGGTAACAGCAGTGGAACAAAGCCAAGGCGCCTGGAAACATCATTGCTGAACAGGAAGCTCTAATATCTAAACTAGGGAAAAATACCCAAAATAAGACTTAAAAGACCTATTCACCTATATGTAGTAATATATTATAATGCAAAAATATGATAGGAGAAAAAGTACATATTTCTTAAAAAATCAGAAAAGAAGTGTTTCTGTCCCCCTTCTCAGACTGTTTTGATAACATTTAGCTCATGAGATTAGATGATATGAAATCACTTGTGACTATTGGAGAGAGAAGGCTATGAAGAACTGGAGGAGCATAACAAAGTTAGGTGCCTGGGAGGCAGAATGACAGAAGAGACTGTCTTTTGTCAGTGCAAGCAAATGCACAATAAAAGGGATAATTGTAACTGCAAACATACCTTGGGGGATGTTCTAAATTAACTGTACCTTTCAGGAAAAAGGATCTGTGCATAAGTCCATGAAATTACTTGCCTAAAACATAGTTGTGCACTAGGAAAGAAAATAAGAAAATAAGGATGAAAGAAGGAGAGATAATAAGGATTCCTGTAATTATCCTAACCCTTATGTAATGAGGATTAGAATGAAATATTAAATAAGTATATTACCTATAAACCTTTATTATTATCCTGTATATCTGACACCGATTATCCTATTTAGAAAGAGAATATATATGTAGCATTGAAACATGGTTTTTATTTAGACTTAAATTTACATATATAATTTACATTAATTACGTAGAACCTTTTATAGCTGAACAATCATCATTTTTAAAATAGCTGTTTTAGACCGATGAAATTGCACTTACTTATTTGCAGGGATATATAAAGAGTTGAGGTGAGAGAAAAATAAAGGGAAATTTTATCAGAGGGAATTTTTCCACTGTTACCCCATTTTTTTTGTGTTACTGGAGAAGTTGAATAGATGAGAATTGATGATTATGTCACCATCAATTCTCATCTATTCAATCACTGATCATCTTGAGTGCCATCACATGGTATGTACAAGACTACCAGGGGATTGGACACAGCCAGGTGGGTTTATGAAGGGCAGGTCCTGCCTGACCAGCCTGATTTCCCTTTATGACAGGGCAACTGGCTTAGTGTGTGAGGGAAAGGCTATGGATTTTGTCTGCCTGGACTGCAGTAAAGCCTTTGACACCATTTCCCACAGCATTCACCCAGGCAAGACTGGCTGCTCATGGCTTGGACAGGTCTGCTCTTTACTTGGTAAAAACTGCCTGGATGATCAGGTCCGGGGAGTGGTTGGGAATGGAATTACATCCAGCTGGTGGTTGGTCACAAGTGAGGCTCCCCATGGCTCAGTAGTGGGGCCAGTCATGTTTAATATTTTAATTGATCATCTGGATCAAGTGCACCCTCACTCAGTTTGCAGGTGACACCAAATTGGGTGTGAGTGCTGATCTGCTAGAGGGCAGGAAGGCTCTACAGAGGGACCTGGACAGGCTGGACCATGGGCTGAGGCCAGTGGTGCGAGGTTCAACAAGGTCAAGTGTTGGGACCTGTCCTTGGGTCACAACAGCCCTAGACAGTGCCACAGTGCCCAGAGTGGCTGGAAAGTGGCCCAGCAGAAAAGCACCTGAGGGGGTTGGTCAACAGCAGCTGAACATGAGCCCGGGTGTGCCCAGGTGGCCAAGAAGGCCAATGGCATCCTGGCCTGGATCAGCAATGGTGTGGCCAGCAGGAGCAGGGCAGGGACTGTCCCCCTGTACTGGGCACTGGTGAGGCCACACCTCGAGGGCTGTGTCCAGCTCTGGGCTCCTCACTGCAAGCAAGACATTGAGGTGCTGCAGTGAGTCCAGAGAAGGGCAGTGGAGCTGGGGAAGGGTCTGGAGCACAAGTGCTGTGAGGAGCAGCTGATGGAGCTGGGGGTGTTTAGCCTGGAGAAAAGGAGGCTCAGGGGAGAACTTATTGCCTTCTACAAATACCTGAAAGGAGGTTATACTGAGGTTGGGGTTAGTCTCTTCTCAAAGGAAATGGTCTCAAGTTGTGCCAGGAGAGGTTTATGTTGAATATTAGGAACAATTTCTTCATGGGTGGGGTTGTCAAGCACTGAAGCCAGGGAAGTAGTGGAGTCACCATCCCTGTGGGTATTTAAAAGGTGTTTAGACGTGGTGCTTAAAGATACGGTTTAGTGCTAGACTTGGCATATTTAAGTTTATAGTTTGACTTGATGGTCCTAAAGGTATTTTCCATCCTAAGTGGTTCTGTGATCCAACTGTTTGAAGGAAAATTGTGCAATTTCTTGGCTTTTGACTGACTGATGGAATCAACAATGTTACTGGTTTTAAAATCTAGATCAAAACGATACAGATTCTAAAATAAAGCCCAGAACTTTCTGCATCTGCTTTGTATAGTCTCCTGGACTTTTTATTTGCAAAGTATTTAATATGATAAAATAACTTTGCAGTATCACATGATAAATTTAACTTTTTAAACTTAGTAACTAGATGTTTTCATGTGCCAATTTGCTCTCTAGAATTTGAACTACTTGCAAGGTTCACTTGAAGATTATACTAGATTTCATATTCTGCCACGAAAAGAATTTGTGGCTGTTTTATATTTTTGAGATTTTACTTTGTTCAAAACGAGTCTCAAAACAGTTAGTAAAATCTTTAAGATAATGTTTGAATTTTAATGAGTATTCTGGGAGCCACAACTGTCAGTGAAATCCAGCTTCTGAATATCAATTTCGTTTTGATCAAGCATTACATCCTAAGACTGCAATTTATTCTATAACTCTGAAGCAGTTATGTCAGCGTGATCACCATCTGCGCTAGGCAAAACTTCAAATCAATGCTATTCTTTTACATTTTTTTCTTGAATGAGAGAGGCCTTTGTTAATCTTATATTACACTGGGAAAAAAAAACTTCCCTATGGAGCTCCATCTATCATAAAAGGAAAATGAAATATAAAGCTTTTGGGATATTGCCTCAATTTCTCTATTGGTGCAGTCATAAAACTAATTGTTACAAGTAGGAGAGACAAAAATGCTTGCATTTTGCCCTACACCTAGCAAGTAACTAGATAACTTATGCAAATACCTCATTTCAATTCAGACTGAAGAGCTCGTCTTGAAAGAGTTAACATAATCAGCTAACTGTCACAATTTTTTTTGGGACCTGATTCTGACATTAGAAATTTGCTGAAGACCTAAGGCTGTAGAGTCCTGACATTCTGTCTAAATTGCAAAGGTTTGCATGTCAGAATGAGAGACACTCGTAATGCTGATAATATTGACGTAATAAGCCATTTCTGAAATAAGTTGAACAAAAGTGCATGATATTAAAAGAGCTATTTATGTTGTTTCCAAGTCCTAAAGTACAAACCTGATAACCACATTTGACTTCTTTGTTAGATTTAGTGAACAAACATAGAGAATTTCTCTTGATGTGGCCTCCATTTGTAGGATTTGGATCCTGCTTGACTACTGAAGGAAATCCCTATCTGACCTTAGCCTTTTGGATACAACTTCAGAAAGTATGTACATACACGGTTGTAAGCTGCAGTTTGTCTGTTTCAATTTTGTATGGACAAAATGAAACCATAAAAACAGGGGAGGCCACTAATAAACCAGGAGAAGCAATCATTCAGCTCAGAACCTTATCTCAGAAAGTGGGCAGATGAGAGTTGCTAGAGCAGAATGAAAGAACAAGGACATTTTTTATTGCTTTGTCTCCCAGCATTGAAATAAAAACATTTCAAGAGGCTTAGTGTCTGTATAGACTTCTCTTCTGCAGTTTCAGCATCCATGATGTCCTGCCACAACTAATTCCTCCACTTACCTACACACTGTGAAAACAACTTTCTTATGCCTTTCAAATAAAAAAACTGGTAAAAATACTTTTACCCTGACAAAGTCAGTAGCTTCTCTAATTGGGAATCAATCTCAAACGTGGTTGGGAGGGGGAGGAGCATGAAGGAAATGGGTAGAAAAGTGCAGATGTTTCCTGCAGTGATGCTTTAGTTTTATTTCCTCACTCATGTGGAAAGTTGATCTGCAAGGGAGCAGTGAAAAAAGACTTAACTATAGTTCTTGTTCACTTTTGGATTGTGTGGAGGGCAGATTTCCTATTCTATTCATATAATATTAAAGGAGAAAAAGAGTCTTGTATTTGTTAATCTCCAGGCTTCCTTGTTCTCAGGGACAATCCTATTTAGCTTCCTATTGTGGATGAAAGATTGAGCTCTACCATATGTGTATGCTGGATGGCTTCAAAGGGCAACAGTTTCTGTTATCGCATCCTAGGTTTCAATAAGCTGCACCTCAGAGGTGCTGAGCCTGAGGCATGAAAGTGTAGTACATCACCCGCTGTGACTTGGCTGACCTGTCATGAAGAGCAGGAAAAAGACAGAATCCTGTGATACTGGAAGAACAGGCGAGAACTTTTACTATAATGTCAACCTGTATTTCTCTGAACCAGGTGACAGGCTTGGACGTCTCTAAAACGAATTAATTTAGCCTTATATTAAGAAAAAGGGCACAGAGTTTAAACTTGGGGCATGCATAAGGCTTAACAAAGATAAATGTAAAGATATATATACTGGGATGGAATAACCCTGAGCAGCAACGCAGGTGGGCACTTCCTGCCTCAGCAAGGGCTGTGCAGCAAAGTCCCCCTGGGGCCCTGGGGGACAACAAGATGCACAAGAGCCACCCTGAGGCTGGCAGCAGCAAGGGACATCCTCATCCAGTGCTTCAGTAGCAAGGGCACAGCCAGGAGATCGAGGGCTGGGATGGTGCCTCTCCACCTGGCACTTGCTGGAACCCCCATAGAGCATTGTGCCCAGCTTTGGTCCCCTCTGGCTGTACAGATACAGCTGGAGACTCTGGTGGAGGTGAAGTCTCTGAGGTGGAATAGAGTTGCAGTCTCAAAGTAACTACAGAGTAGTGACAGAAGATGGAGGTGCTCTCTTCTCAAGAGTGCAGAATGACTGGACAAGAGGCAGAAGTTGCTTCAGGGGAAATTCTGTCTGTATATTAGACTCTTTTTTGCCCTGTGAGAACAATTAAACAGACCCCACAAAGAAGTGAAATGGGGTGGATGCAGGCAATATAAGTAACTATGCAACAAAATTTTTTTATTTGGTTTGGTTTCTGGTTTTGTTGCAAGTGGAGGGAGGAACTGAAATGAGGCATGAAACCTGAAAAAGTCTAGGAGTTCTTAAGCAAATTTGTCCTTTGTTTTTTAAATTGCTCTCATGAGATTTTCTTTGTGGAGGAAAGCGGTCAGACTTAGGACTTTTTATACGCATTTATATAAAGTGGCAGTGCAAATAGCTACGTGCAGTGTTAAGTATTCGCTAGTACAGATCTATTTGATATTTCTGGCTAAGTTCCTTAATGTACTGTTTAAAATTCAGGGATTCTTTTCTTGGTGGTGGTTTTGTTTTAAATTTTGGTGTTTGTTTAATTTGGTTTTCTTTCTGTCATTTAATACTCCGCTTCTTGTAGGTTCTATTCCTTATCTTAATTCTCTTTATCATCAAGTCCTCAAGAGGACTATAAATGACTATGTTAGCGCTTGCCTTGATTATTTATTTATTTATTTATTTCATTTACTGCCTGAGAGATATCTTTGTCTGGGTAGAATAGGTATGAACTTTGCATTTACCTTATTTTACTGCATTTATGTACTTTCTCCCACACCTAGGGACAAGTTCAGGTTTGTCTATAGCAATCCAATTTAAAAATAAGGTGGTATAGATCCCCTTCCCTGTGTGACATTGATTCACATTCAGTTCACATGGATAGTGATAAATTGCCAACTGTGAAATGAGCAGATACTTCCAATCAAAAAAGTTTTAGTGCAAAATTTAGCACCACTACTTGACTCAGCAGACCGAGACTCGAATGTAAGTTACAGTGAATTTACATTTCCATCACTGAATTTGTCCCCTGATACCAAGGTTGCATTACTATTTTATTGGCAACACAATTTCAGACTCTTGGGGTATTAATAACACTGGAACTCTAATGTATTTTCAGATAAAAATTCATTGCTAAAGGACCTCATGACTTTGGGCCTGTCACCTGCAAAATGTTTGCTGGATTACTGCTGTGGTACAGTGAACTCTTATAGTTGAACTGCTAAAAAAAGTCATAATCAAGAAGTCACATGCTTTTAAGAAGGCTTCTTAGCAGTGAAGATTACTTGCAGAGCCTTCTAGATAGATCACCTTAAAAATGTCAAAAATGGTCTGGCTAGCAACAGAGATGCCTTATTTGTGCAGTGCTGTACCCTTATGTCAGCCATGTATTCCTCAATTGAATAAATTTACCACCTCATTTGATGTTTCCAAACCTATTCTCTGTTCACTATTGTTATCTTCACTATTTGAACAGTTGTTGATAAACTTCAGCTGCTTATTTTTGTCTGTGATTTTTCCATGCAAATAGCTATGTTTGATGTTTGGGGAGGTAGTGTGTGTCTAACCATCACAGCAAACACACTTAGTTCATTCTGATGTGTATGGAGCTGGAATTGAGCCTAAATTTGTGCTCTTTCAAAGGTATATGTCTTTTGTGTTTGAAAGCATGAGTTAAGCAGGGTAGATACAACCTGTTCCAGCCAGTGGGAACAGGGCACTGCTAGCAAAGACAAACAAGTGTAACCAATATTACGGCAAAGTACATTAATCTACCCCTGAATTTTTCTCTAGATGCAATTTTACACCTGGAGAAATAATTCCATTTGACTGAGGTACATGACAAATCTTATATCTTATTCTCTACTTGTGCTTCTCAAAGATTAGTCTAAATTCTCCAGGAATCCCAACAGGATCCCCTATTTTCGGCTAAGTATCGGTATTGGCTAAGTATTTTTTGGCTAAGTATTTGGCTAAGTATTTTTTCCAGTATTGCTGCCTTTCTAGGAAATCCTTATATCTCTCCTCAGGCTGCCTCCACCAGTTACATTTAACCTGCTCTGACATACAGCGTTGTCAAGTAGCCAGAGTGCTGTCTCCAAGAGTCTTCTATGTATTAAATGTTTTCTGAACACTTTCTTGAGCTGTTTCATTTCTGGGCATAATGACATTTAAAACTGCATATGTTTTTTCTCATTTCTCTTGGCTCATCTGCTGTGACGGACTGATCCTTCTGTTTCAGTTTGTTGACAAATGTAAAAATTCATTATATGGGTTCCTGATTATGAATTTTTCCTCCTAATGCCCAAATTACTTCTCCTGTTCTGTTTTGACTTATCTTAAGGCTTTTTAATACCTGCCATGGCTGAGAGTATTAATTGAGCTGCTCTACAGGGTGTTAATAGCATTATTAGGTACCCCTAATAATCACTCCATTAGCTGTATCTGGAGCAAGACCATAAAGCTGAGACCTTTTTAAGTTGGTTTGCAAGTCCTCTAAGAAAAGCAAACTAGACTACTCCCCTTCCTTGCCCTATGGCTATCATCCCACAGGATTTAAGTAGTATTATCTCCTATTTTTAGGCATTGTCTCTTGTTTCTTAGAGAGAATTGTGGATTACTGCCATCTTGGATGACATGCTTTAGAAAATGCTGTGATGTATTAAAGCCTGTTAGCCTTCTTTAGGGCTGATTTATTTAAATGCCCAATCGCAAATGTCATGCTAGTTTGTGGAACAATTCAGGGGTTCAAACAAAATTTTTCACTTTTTCAGTTCTTTGGCTTTCATAAAATATGGTGTGAAAATACAAAATATGGATCAAACATCACTCTCATATTAAGTGAAAACTCAAATTTGGGTTTTGTTTTTAATTTCTCCTCTTTCTTTACTTTCCGAGTTCTTCCAAACAGATAGACATGTACTGAGAGAAGAAATACAAAGGCAATCAACTTAGTTCTGAATCAAGTAATTCTAACCATTAGAATTAGCTAGATTTCCTGTTGTGTTAGAATGAGTTAAATTCCAAGCACTATCTCAACAGAATAAACTGCAACCAACTGAAACTGTCTATGGCTCTCCTAAAAGAAGGGCCCTAATTCTACTGCTGGAAATCTTGGAAGTACCCATGGGAGTTGTTTCAAGAAGGAGTAACCTTCAGGGGACTCTGTTTCTATTGATGCTCCTTGCTGTTTGTGTAAAACCTCTTGGACAATTTCTGCACCTTGCTGACAAACTGCTCCTAATTCTGCCATGTAACTTCTAACTGGAGCCAGACAGAAATCATTCTTCACCCACCTCTCTTAGTGCAAATACTGAACTCTAGATATGTAAATTGTTTCTAGGCTTAGCAGCACAGATAAGGACAAACTCTCTTCTTTGGTCTTACCATCCCTAAGGAGCTGGGGTGGAATATGGAGGGGAGGAGAGGATGAGGGTGCTTGGCTCACAGCTTGTTGCTCTACTCGTTTTCCTGAGTAGTGACTGTCAAGAGGACAAGTTACTTGTCTCATTAGTATGGTGGGAGCAGTTTGCAGCAAGTCTGCTTGCCATTTTTCTCACATCGTTTCTGGAGGTGTTACCATTTTACTGCCCATTGTGGTACAGTCACCTTACTCATGCTCCAGGCTGGCTTCAGAGGGAAGTAGATATATAATTTTTTATAATCATTTTGTCAGGGCATCCTACCAGTTGTTAGTGTCAGCAGCAGCCCCAATTAATCATGTTTTCTACAGCTTCTGCCCTGAAGGCTGGAGTAGCAGGTGACTTCCCTCCCAGCCCCAGGCTAAGCTCATAGCTGTGGTTCAGCTGCATCCCTGGACTATCCCCAGCTTTCTTCCACAGAACTAAACTTGTTCCCTTGTGTTTCTTTTTCATTTCATAAAATAATAGTGTGTGTATATGAGATTAATAAAACTTGCCTTATATATCTAAATAAGACTTGATCTTCTTTCATGAAGATAGTCTGCAACTAAAAGATTGAATCTCACTCAGAATATATTTTGGGCAGTATCCCTTTGTGCTTCTCCTCTTTCTTATTTTTTTCATAAATGTTTCCTGCTGTCAGACATGAAATATTGAGGTAGATGGACCTTCAGTGTGACCTTGCATTGCTGTACAAAATGTTATAGAATGGAAAAAGGAACATGAGGTTTAATTATCAGCCATAAAACACTGAACTCATTGGAAAATTGATGGGTATGCAGTCAGATTGAATATTCTAGTTAAATCTCTGTTTCCACACATGGAAAATTATGGTATAAAGTAATAGTTATGGAAGCAGTACTTTTTCTTTATTAAACTCAATGAAAAGACAACTGCAATGTTGACCTTCATTGTAGTGTCCTATTAAAGGCACCATCTAAATTATAGTCTGGTTCAGAAAGCTGATTCCTGTTGAAGAAGAGGAATCTTTAAAGATATTTCTATACTAGGTTCTTAAACTCTCATTTCTTGTTCTGTAGATAGTTATGAAATACTAGTATGTAACCTGAAAAGAAAGGACAGGTTCAGGTAAAATAAACATAATGCTGAGTGGTAAAATATTTAATTCCAAATTGCTGACTGAATTCCAGATAATGCACATAGAGCTGGCATTTACTATTGCATCTATGTTAGACCATGTAAATTATATGGTCTTTTAACCTGCATGTAATCTAAAAAAAAAATAAAAATTTTTAAAGTAAATTATCCTTTAAGAATAAGTCATAAAGGGCATAGTTAATATGATAGTTAATAAATGCTGAGTTTAACTATCCAGTACTTATTTTTATGCATTTTAAATATTTCATAAATGAAATGTTGGCCGTGATATTGAGCCAAATAAAGGCAGGTTCAACAAGTATCTTTCAAGATCTTGACTTCTTGCAGAAAGTGTCATGATTTAAATCATACCAATTTTCTGATATTTACTTGGCATCTCCATTAAATGACAGAAATGTCAAAAAAATCTGTAATTCCACTATGAAATATAATCATCTGGACTTGTCTGATTTCTCACACCACCACAACAGCAAGATATGCAGACACTGCTATGTTAGGAAATATATAAAGCATTAATAGCTGTAGGTAGAGCTACAGCTCACTAAGAGAGTGAAAGCAGTTGAAAACTGTCTGCATTTAACCATGTAATTTTCCTGCTTTAGTAAGTAACATTTGTAAATCATCTTTATAGGTGCCAATACTAAGGCAACTATAGCCATTGTTTACACAGTAGAATGAAAGGTTTTTGAACACAGGACTGTGAATCACATCTCTCCGTCCCTCTTTTTCCATGTAGCTTCACAAGTCTTTGAGTTTTTGTAGTTTTTTCCACACTTTTGCTCAACTAGTATAAATAGTTTTAATATACCACTCAAAAGGATGTTGTGAAATTGTATGAAACTGAAAAGAAACCCTGACTCTCTTTTTAAGTTCACCACTAAGCATCCCGCTGTCTGCTGCCATACTCTAGGCAAGACCTTTTTTCTACATGTGTCCAAATGGAATTATATACGGGAGTACAGAGTCTTTTTAATGTGCTGGAAGTACATTTAGGGGTAGGATGTTAGCTATGGAAACACCAACACCATTTTTTGTATCTAAGTAACGTTCCCATGTGATTTTTACTGCATGGAATTGAGCAGGATTTCAACAAGAAGGTATAGATGGTCCACACAAAAAGTGGAAAACACCTGGTCATTTAGCACAGCCTGGGCTCTGCAATGAAAGGGCATTTCATGACAAAAAAGTGTGACTTTTCTTGTCTTGGAATTTTTTTTGAGGTACCAATACCTCATTCCCCTGTTTCTAGTAAATGTTATATTCTGCTTGCCACTGAAGAGCAAATCCACATGCCTCTGTGAAAAGCAGCCATTCTGCCTTGCAGCATT
Source organism: Grantiella picta (assembly GCA_013397955.1). Lineage (NCBI taxonomy): Eukaryota > Metazoa > Chordata > Aves > Passeriformes > Meliphagidae > Grantiella > Grantiella picta. The sequence goes on from VZRM01004627.1 coordinate 782,306, forward strand.
CACGGCATTGACTTTTGTCCTTAATTTGGTGCTCATGTGCTTTCTCGAGCTTTGTAGCTGGGAACAAAGGATCTTGCCAATAACAGATGGTGGTGAATGGAAATACAGAATGTGTTTCACTGAATCATTTGTTCATTAGTTACAGTTTGGATACAATTATTTTTGACTCAGGCATATCTCTTGGGAATCCAGTTTTTCATTTGCATATTTTTCACAAAATTCTCCTGGGTTCCTGTTAAAAACAAGATGAAGTACTCTATAAAAGACAGTTACATTCAAGCTTACGTGACAGGCTCTTTTAGATGGTTACTGTGAATGCTTACCTTCTGTTTCTCCACAGCATACACAGACTGAATTAATTTTCCTGTATCAAAAGAAAGATGAGAGTCATTGATCACACTTGATGATGTGAGGGAAATCCCCAGGAGATAAGTTACTTTGCAGTCAAAATACAGGAGTGTCATACAGACATTTTGCACAAACAGTGAGTATTTCAACCTCTGAAGTTAAGCTTTATTCACATCTTCAATGTATCATGAATAAAACATTTATTCTGTATCACTGCTTTGTAAGTTTAAAAAAAAAAAAAAGAAAATGAAAAAACATCAATATTGTATGGTTGCCCATCTGCTACAGATAAGCTGAAGTAGAGATGTGTGAATCCTGCAGCTCAGTTTTCATTTGGACTGCAGCTCCTGTAGTAATGGAACAACTCCCAGGTTAGGAAAACAATAAGCACGTAGAAAGGCAATGTGGTAATTCCTCCACAGACAAATGACACAAATATCTTCGTTTCCCCTCCCCTTTTTTGGGCTGAATCAAATGATTTTTGAGGACTGTCATTTTCATTTCCCTTTTCTTCCATTTTTTTTCCTCATTGTGTCCATCAGTTCTGTATCCTACCATTGTTAAATAGCAAAGTCAGAAAGAAGAGGTTCATCTTACATATGGCTCTGAGTTTAGCAGTATTTTTTTTAAAAAAATTTTCAGTTATATGTTACAATACTTTAATTTGTTTTATGGTATAAAATGTCTGTCCCTCGCTATATCACAAAAAGCTCTTTAGGCTGAAAACATTCTGATGTAACTAATGCTGCTAATGGATGTCATCCTCACGGCAATGGTTTGCTTTGGTTTCAGACCATCTTCACGAAGAACCTTGAAAATTTCAAAGGAACTTCTAAGAAATATTTTATAACATCTTATATGAGAAAAGAGTGTTGTGAGTCACTGAAGTGCTATTATAAATAATGAGAATATACATTACTATGCTGGTAGTACATGTTGATACACAAACAAACACAGGGTTGGAGATGGTTGTCATGTTTGTGGTTCCATGAGGATTCTGTGGGATGTGAACAATTGGTAATCACTGGGATTGTCCAGCTCCACATTTTGGTCAATATTTGCTTTACTGTTACTTGCTTTTCTGTGCTCTTGCAGTGTGTATGATAAATCAGATTTCTGGGACAAAGGTGTGCAGTACCTTCAAATTCTCAGTGCCTCTTTAGGCACACAATTGCAAATTGTGCATAAAGGAGCAAACTGCATGGAGAGCAAGCTTTGATCCTGCAAACTCTCAGGACTTTCTCTAATGCATTAAAATAGTCAATTGTTCCTTCAGGTAGTTTGTCATAGAATCACTGAATCAATTAGGTTGGAAAAGATCTTTAAGATCATCAACTCCAACCCTTAATCTAAGACTGCCAAGTCCACCACTTCGCCACATCCCTAATGCCGTATTTATATGCCATATTTACATTTAAATATCACCAGGAGTGGTGACTCAGCCAGTTCCCTACAAAATTGTGGAGTATGTGATTCAGCATGAAAGAGCAAAGAAAGATGGAATTTTTAAGGGGAATGTGTATTTTAATGTTCTGGAATTAATCTTTTAGAACAAAACTTCCAATCATCAACAACTTTGCTTCATCATTTTCATGAGCTTCTTGCTTCTCCTCCATATAAATGAAGAGCAGAAGAATACTACACGGATTTAGGAAATTATCTAATAAATTTAGAATGCCTTAATGAAATCAGATCTTGTAAAAATACATTTTATGGAGACAATATTTTAAATCTTGGGCAATTTTTTTGTGCATCTGGAAATAAAGTGATTATTAATAAATTACTACATACTTGTCATGTTTAAGTGCTTGCTTCTTAGTCTGTGACTTTAAATAATACACACTTTCCAGAACTGCTTCAGGTTTCAGTAACTCCTTGGTAAAACGTGCTAATAGGTCATAACACCTCATATCTTTATTTGTAATATATTATCCTTTTAGACTTAAAGGCTAATCCATTTATTTGTAATTCCATTCTATTACTATAAAAAACCTCTAGCTCATAGAAACATACTAAAATCATGGTAGGCTTATAGTTACAGCTCTTTAGGAGAAACAAAAATACAGACACATAAACTGCTTGAATCTTAATACCATCTATTATACACAAAATTAAGTCATGGTTGCTCAAAGTTGTAAAAACTATGGGATAGAAACTATATTCAAGTAGATAAAAGCAGATTAAATGAAAGATAAATTCTTTCATCATACCTTTATCAGTACTTTTATAATAATGAAGTTGATGTAAAAGTTCGAGTTCTCTTCAAATATTCACGTTGCTGTTACTGGAACTTCCCCATTGCCACACCCTTCACCTGGATAGTGGTCCGTAACAGCCTAGAATGTGTCCTGCATCACACAGCGTCTATTCTGTGTGTATTTTCCTGAACTTGTTCCTCAAAACAAGTATAAGGGTTTATGGTGGTTGTATTGTCACAAAATAAAAGCAGCTTGAGAGAGTAGGGAAGTAACAGAGTCTGGGCACATCATTCAAATTGTCATATAAAGCCATATCTAAAAATGAAATGTTATTTAAAATTGTGTGAAAGAATCCATTTTTAATACAGGTAGAGATGCAGTAAGACTTTAAATTCCATCATATCTCATGCAGTCTGGCTTTTGGGCAGCATTTTTTTAGGGGGTTGGAGGAAGATAGTAATGTGTAATTGGGGCTGGTACTGCAGTTCAAGAGACAGATCAAAACTCCACATTAGAAGCTACATTACAGTAAAAGGCCAGCCTGTTCGATGTCTTCTGAATGGCAAACTCATCTTAATTTTATTACTCATTAATAGCTAAAAATTCTCAGGTTACAGCTACAGCCAAATGGTAGTTTGACCCCTTCACTAATGACAGTGACTTCATGCTGAACTAGTGGTGGATTCTCACTGATCTTTACCTGAAAGACTAGGAAGACAGTTTACTCAAAGTTACCTTATCCTGTCCACTGGGACACCTGCCTCATGTCTGAGTAGTATTTAACATCTCCATTGCCATACTGGGCTTCAGAAGGTGGGCTGATTGATCTTAATTACCATGTGTCCTTTTCCTATGATGTGCTGAAGTGAATTACAATACACTGTTTAAGTACATGACATGATCTGGTAACATGCCATCATCTTATCTAAAGTGTCTACTCCCTTGGAAGTCTTCTGTTGGGATAAAGGCCTGCCTTCGTTTGAACAGTGAGGCTCAAATTTTCACAGGAAAAAGATCCCAGCTCATTAAAATATATCTTTTTCATCTGTATGTAAGTGCTGTATTTTCAGGACCTGAAAATATAGGGGGAATGACTGGATAATTTAATTGGCCTTTGCTATGTCTAATTCCTAGGACTTCATGAATACAGATGAAAATATAAATTAGGAAATATGCAAAAGTGTATTTTTCACTCTTTTGTAAGTTTTATACGTTTAGTCAAGGGCATAAAAATTTCCTAATTATGGTAACTAAGGATAGATGTTTTAATCAAGATCTTATGGGTAGAGTGAAGGTGAAAAAAAGACTGAACTTGTCCTTTAGGCTTTTTCCTCACCTCTACTTTCCTCTGCTTCAGACCTGTCTTTTATATTCACTTATCCAGATATTTTAAAGTATAGTAAAGCTTTTCCATGTGAAAACCAGTGCAACAAAAAATTTATTTTTTCTAACTCTGAGACACAAGCTCAGGAAGGAATGTAATTATTATTCAGTCTTTATATATAAGAATAATTTTCTTGCTCTTTAGGGGATTGCTGACAAGTTTAAGAAGTAGAACAGTTATCCAAGTAATTCATTTTCTTAGTAAACTGTCATTATCTGTCTGATGTAGTCATCTACCTTTCAGATTTTTTGAGCATATTTATTCTGTAATTTATCCCAATGAATAATGCCAGCAGCTATAGGATTGTCATGAAAGTCATCCCTTTTTTTCTTGAGTGTAACCTCTCCACACAATTTATACACTGGGAGCTACTGGAGAGGCATGCTGTTTGGTGTAAGGAGTCTGATAGAATCTGTCTTTCATTTTAAGGAAAGCAATTAAGAAGATATGAATTCTTTATTTTTCTTGGTGGTTAGTACTGTATGTGTTTCTGTTGGGGGGTTTGTCTGCTGTAATTGCATATGTCTCCATATGGATGACAAGTCAGGACTATCCTTCTATGTTCTTTGTACTTCATAGGGAAAAAATCTTCCTATTAATTTTGTGAGCATCATTGACACTTCTGGGTTTTGTAAAACAGGTTCAATGAATCTTGTTTTTTATTGTCTTAACACTCACTTACAGTAGAGATGGAATAATACATTCCTCATTTGAAACTGAATGAATATCTGTTACATTTATCTTTATCTTATTTCACTGCTTTTGAAACCATTGTATATTATCCTTTAGTTCTTGTGGTTTTTTTATATGGAAGATAGAGTTATCATGGGTAGCAGTGTTCTTTTTCTGACAACATCACAAAGAATGCAGTCAGCATGTGCATTGTAAAATTTACTTTTCTCTATCACTTCTCCAGGAGTATGATCTCTCTTTCCTTTATGCTTTATTAAATATTCTTCAGGAAGAAAGCCACAGCACACTGTAACACTATAATTTCTATGTAAATGGGAATTATTATTGCAAATAAAACCAATGTTTTAATGTTTAAAGGCTGTATAAGGCACAAAGTAAAAAGAATGCATTAAGTTGGCAGATCCCTCAGTATTTTTCCATGCTAAATATTTTCTTTATTCTTTTCATATGGAATTCCTTCAATACATAACTGTTCTGCTTTTAATTTTATTGATACTTATATATGTGACTAATTCTCCTCTTACACTGTCAGTCAAACAGTCCACTGCAGTTGTGAGTCCATTCGAGTTGTGAGGGTTGTTGAGTTGTGAGTGTTAAATCAAATTATGACTTTCCTTTTTAATATCTGAAAGCTCTGATAGATATCTGAAATAGTGCTTGTTAATATGTGGATTAGAGATATGATTCTATACAAAAACATAATATAAACTTAAATTCCTGTGAGTTATATAATAATTGCTTCACCAGCTTCAAACTTTTTGAACTAAATCACAGATAACTTCAACTATTGAGCCTCTCCACCTAGATTTTTTAGCAGTAATTATTATCATGATCTTTCTCTGCTGTTCAAAAGAGGCGAAAAAAAGAACAGAGGATCTGTCTCCTGTTTCACTAAAACAGAGTTTGACAGGCTCAGAACTTCTGTCTGGGTAGGATCTTTTATGTGCCACTACTTTCTGTGGCAAGAACAGTTCATATTCATTTTTCTTTCCTTTTACATGTCATCTGCATCTCAGAAAAATATTTCTAACATTTGTTGTCTACATCAATATTACATTTCATAGGCTATTGCAGAACTGTATTCTCTTATAACTGTGATTTAATATGCCATCAGCCTTTTATTTCCCCCATCATAAATATATTCTTCTTCAATGCAACAAACTATTCACTTACCATGAAAATGTGGGAGCACTACATGTCTATTGTTTGTCAAAAAAAGGAAAAGGAAAATAATGCTTCCGTGTTAAACAGGAAAAAAATACAGCAATTTTTTCCAGGACATTACATATGATGACAGAATTTAAAACTCTGCCATATCTATGCTGTCTTCTCATGATATGTAAGATGCAGGACAAAATATTCACTCTGGTTCTGCATAAATGGGTACAGCTTTAAAGGTGGTGCTGTTCAGAGATCTAATTCATATAGCAATACTTAAACATTGCAGTCTCAGTTTTTCAACCTAAAAACAAGAGCAACACAATCCTCATGGCTGCGCAAAAAAGCTTTTATGTGCAGGTCAAGTGTAGCTGATTTATATAGCCCAACCTAGATACTTCTCTTGAGAAAGAGTGAGCACAACCCTTCCTCTCCACCTCTTCAGACATCAGAGTGGGACAGTGAGCACCAGTTCTGTACTGCTCTGTTTCTCTTCAGCATCGTGGGCAAACACCTACTCACACTGCTAAGTAAACAAACAAAAGTACCACAATGCAGTGATGGAAACAGCCAGTTTTTATAAATGCTTCTCTTAGAGCAGAATGTTCTTGCTGAGTCTGAGAATGCAGAGGACAAAGAAGAGCTGTTCTCTTTAGAGACCTGCAGAACCTACACCCTCTGATGGCCTTAAATAACATGGAAAATTAAGTGAGGCCTTTTGTCACAGGGTGTTTCGAGGCCAGACAGATTTATTCTCTGCTACCTTACCAGGGCTTTCTAGAATGCTGAAAAAAAGCAAAGAGTAACCACTACACAGTGACAGCACTCAATGCATGAAGAGCTGGTGGATATTCCATTCTTGGTAACATTTAAGGTCAGACTAACTGAAGAGGTGTGCAGCCTGCTCTGGTGGAAGATGTCCCTGCTGCTTGCAGGAATATTGAACTAGAGGACATTTACAGGTCCCTTCCAACATAAACCATTCTAAGACTTCCCAGAAAAGCGAGTTGGAGATGCAGTAGGTACCTGGAATATTACCTTGCAAGGTACTGACTTGCAATCTTCAGATTGTTTGGCATTCCCAACCCCTGAGCAGTGCTCACATTACATCAAGATGTGAAGCCTCATTAAATATGTGAAGTTCTTGCTAGGACTGAGACCCCACCAATCTTGCCTGGAGCTTCCAGTTGTACCAGTTTCAGACTGGCTTAATTTGTGAATTACATATTAATGTAATTATTTACAGCTTAATGTAATTAATTAGAGCTTAATGCTGTAATTCACTTGAGCTAAATGACTAATTTGCAAGGCTTAGAATGTGCCAGAGCAGCATGATTATGAAGACTTAAGCTGTTCTTTCGTACAAAAAATGCAAACAGGTACAAATAAGTATTAAATATATTTTACCATTATGCTCTCTAAATACTGCTGAAAACATTAATTTAAGAACTGTGTGAGCATGGGTAGGCTTCCTGTAAAACTTGCAGACTGCTGAGTGATAATTAGTCTGTCACTAAAAAAGCCTTGTCTTTTCAAGAATCTGTAAATACTCTGCAGTGTACACTTACAGAACATCAAAAAATTATTTCATCAACTCCTCAAGGGATAGCAGGTAAGGAATTTTATACGCAGATTAAAGTGTATTTTTCTTGAGAAATTATACTGTATTCCTTAAGAATACTGAAATTCTGAGAGAGATTGTCAAACTTCCTGTCCTCTTGTTCTCAGATGCACTGAATGAGTTTCAATTGCCTGTCTTGCTGCAAAGCCCCAGTGTCTGAGATAAAGCGTACATGAAAGGTGAGATCCTTCCCTAACCTTCATTTCAATGCACCCATTCACACCTGAAACATAATACTCTTGCCTTGTCTAGGTTATTTCATAATGTGTTCTCGTATTCACCACTTTTGTGCTACAGCAATTGGTGCATCAGCTCTTCTAGCCAATTAAGTCCAAATAAATTCAAATGTTTGTTTTCTTCCTATCTCACTTCTGTAGCCGGGGAGTGCAGCTCTGACAGCCTTCCTGAAATCAGAGCATTGTTCCTTAAATCATAAGAACAAAGCTTTCAGAGAAGCAGATACAAGAGAGCCTCAGCAGGGATTCTCTAACCTGAAGTGTTGGCAGCATTAACATAATTGAGCTGTTTCTGAAGTTCACGTGTCTCAGCAGAGATCTGGCAGCCGCAGCTGCCTGTGGGTGTCTTGCAGCACTGCTGATGAGGGAATACTTGCCAGCACGTGTGTTGTCTTTCCCCCACTGGACCAAAACAAATTCTTTTGCTTAAGTGAAGGATTATTATTAAGTGAACTGTAATTCCTGCTCTTTGATGTTGAGTACGCGCTTTTGGCTAATTTTCTCAGGTTCTTTCTGAAGTAAACCAGACTAGTCCACCATAAAAACCCTGATAACATTGTGTCCCATAAGCAGCCAGCCCCTGTCTTCATGCAATCACTGTAAATCAACATGCAAGCAAAATCCAGAGCTGCAATCTGTTATTCCAGAATGTGTGATGTGTTGATCTCACAGATATTCCTGAAAGCTGGTCTGGTCTGCTGAAGATAACTAACAACTTTGACCAGGCAGTGGAAGCGTATCAGCCATGACCCATTCAGTTCTGATATTTGTTAGGATTGTGCTCATACTATGAGTATTACATCAACATAGTTTCACTCATTTTCAGCTTTATTCATTGACTGATTAAATTTGAGTGAAAGAATCACCTATATTCTTTGGAAGCTTCTGGGATACATAAGAAAAACTTAAGGCTGGATGTAGCATTTTTCAAGTTCTGATTTTCAAATAAATCCATCATGAACTCACTGGTTTGTGTTTTTTGGTTGTAAATTTTTTTTTAATCAAGGGGGAGTTTTTGGAGCTGAGGTGATTTTTCTATAACACAAATACACTGAGTTTAGAACAAAATGAGCTTGTAGAATCCTACTGAACTTGATGGATCGAGCTACATGTATATAATTTTCTTCAGGGCATTCTTAGATATTATTAAATCTCAGTTCACAGAATACCATTGATTTTTATTACAAAATGGAAGTAGGAAAACTTGCAATTTTCTATTCCTTTCAGACAACACAAATTCTATCTGAACTGGAGAGAGCAGTTGGTGAAACTATGTGGACTCTTGAAGATTCTAAAAATTCCCCAAGCATCCACATATACCGTGGGAAAATCCCTATCTCTAGTTCCTCAACCATTGTGCACTTTAACCTTCTTCTTCTAAAGAACTGCGTGGCCCAAACAAAAGGCACTATTGATTTTTTGGGGGAAAAGACTGTGCTCAAAAAGAAAGAAGTTCTACTTTTTTCAGTCTAAATAATGGCCTTTGGTCTTGAACTAATAAACCTTACCCTAATTTTAGGGTAATTTTAATTACCCTAATTTTAATTACCCTAATACCAATAAAAGCTTTCAATGCTGTTTTTATGTATTCAAACAGACATTTTTGGTCTAAAAGGTCTCCTTCTTAGTGCCGTGCAAAGAGCAAAAAGTATGAAATAAAACCTTATTTCCAAGCCCTTATAGCTACGATGCCAGGTACAAATGGGAAAAATGCAATTTTCTGCTGATCTCTGTGAGATAGTAGCCAGTCCTAGGAAGATCACTTAGTCTGAAATTTTTAATTGGCACTACAGATGGAAAATTAGTTTGAAACTTCTAAAGTCTTCTGCCTCTGAGTAGCCCTTTTGCCTGACATAGCTGGAAGATTTCAACAGATCAAATGAGTTTCAACTGTCTTCTAAATGTTTATTATTTAATTGATGTTCTTAAAGGTAGGAAGCTTAGTTTCTTTAGCTGTGAAAAACTGTATGTCAGCAAATATATTTATGTTTAATGGTGCTGTAGGTTCACAGAATAGCTGAGGCTGGAAGAGATGTCTGGAGGTCACCAAGTCCAATTCTCCTACTCAGGGCAAGGTCTCCTAGAGTGGGTCACTCAGATTGTGTCTCCATTTGTTTTGTTCATTCTGCCTTGATATTTTCAAGAAAAAAATAATAAAGATTTTAAATAGTAATACTTCTAATGAAACCAGACCCTTGTAAAAAAGATATGTGAATTAGAAGAGTGAGACCCTTATTAATGAGCTCTGTATCTCTTGCTTTTCATTATACTTTCTTATGTTCATGAGATTACTTTAGGTATCTTTATTTTGGATTCATGCTATAATGAACAGGGACAACTCTGCCCTGCTGGTGTGAATAGCATTATCAATATTTATTGTGGTGAGTGGTTTCAGCTTTGCAATTGCTGAATATATAGCCCAGCAGTTCAAGGACCTGCTCGAGCTTAACTTGAAACCAAGCTGAGGTTGTCAGGGCTCATATTTAAAGTAAACAAAAGTGATCCTGGCCATCTGATATTACCTGTTGTTTGCCTTGTACCTCCTGGCATAAAGAAGTGCACTTAGCCACATGATACTCTTTCAGTTCTCTCTTCCTGAGGCTTCTCAGGTCATTGATACTGCTGTCAATTACAATGGTAGGGTGAGGATTTCAAACGTCTTCTCATGATAAATCTGAAGATATCTTATGGATCAGTTCCATCACTTCTTTATGATTATACAGGTTCTCTTTGCTTGTACATGGTATTGCAAATGCCAATATGAAAAAGCATTAGCTATATTTATAGCTGCCTTAGTAGTTATTAGCAGTAAGAAATCAACACAGATGAATCATCCTGGTCTCTGGGTTTGCCGTAACTCTTTTGATAGATCTGAAAGACTTTTTAATGTTTTCCTCTATCAGATTCTGAACATTAAGATTAGGCAAAGCATAAAACAATATAAATTTTCAAATAGTTAATAAGAATTGAAGGGTTTTTTTTTTATTTCACCTTTGAAAATAAAAGGTGAAACAATTCAAACAATTAATAGAGGGTATGAAACATACAATAATTATGTTTTTTAAAGAAATTTAAACACAGTGACAACATCCATAAGCGTATTTCCTCAAAAATTTGATTTCACAATCCTATTTATCTATATAGAACAATATTAGGTAACCTGAGGGTGGAGTTTGTTTTCAGCACTTTATTTTTCCTTTTCCTATCTTTTCAATGTCTAGGTTTATCTGCTCAGTTGATTGAAAAAACAGTTTTTATTTACAGCTCTGTCCACTTTTCTGTCTCTTACAGACTCTTCTTTTAATATCTATAGGTTGCTACTGCCCAAATTGTTAGACAATCTCTTAACATTTATTGTGTGCATGATCCTTTGTAGTATTTCCGTATATTTCAGTAGTTCAGTCTGTTTTTCTTAAAGATTGCAACAAGACTTTTTGAGCAACACAATCATTGTAAGCTAGTTTGCAGAACTTTATTTTTTAAAAGCTTGAGAATTTAATATTGATGTAATTACTCTTCTGTAAAATCATGGAAAATCAAAAAAGAAATGTAAAAAAAAGTTGAGAATTAAAGGGCAGGAAGAATTAAGAATTAAGAATTAAGGGGAGTATCACAGCATAGAACTAAATGGTCTCTAACAACACAGCTGTTCCATGAATTTATGAACTTACCCTCCATGGAGGTCAGGTAGAACCAATCTAGTTTTGAACTCTTACATTTTTTAAAGCCTACAGTGTGCTGGTGTGCAGGCAAAACTATGAAGTAAAATGGGAAAATCACCATACTGGAGATTATAGAAAGGATTATAGAAAGTGTTTTTAAGTAGTACAGTTTTAGATCTCTTGTTGAATGTTATCAGTAACATGAAATTAGAGATTTCCTGAGAAGATTGTAAAATATTAATGGATTGTTAACTGAAGAACAAGACTTGCTCACCTTGTTCACAATGTGATGCTGTTTTGCCAGATAGGATAAGGTTTAAGTACCAATATTTGACATTTCAACTTTTTTATCACTACAAGACAAATGAGGCAATCTAAGGGGGGTAAAGCCACAAACTACTGTAAGATGTAGAAGTGACAAATCTTTTTAGGTTTGAACACTGCAGATATATGGATGTCTTGTACAACACTTCGGAGGCTGTTCCTTACTTAACAACACAAAAATGCCTAATATTTGAGAAAAATCTCTAGTGTCAAGGCACTAGGAAAAATGTCTTGGGAAATCTTGAAAACAAGTTCCAGGCCACGAATGAAAAAATACTGAAGATAATATTGAGCCTTTAAATTGAAATCTCTAACACCTTGACAGATATAGCAAGGTGGGTAAATCTTTACTTTGGGCAAATCTACATGAGAAAACAACTGTGATGTACTTCAAGCAGATGCAGTAATCCATTTTCTTTTATCCTGTCTTCCAAATTAGTAAATAAAATATCCTTTTGATCTCCACAGAATAGAAACGAAATACAAGGGTGAACACTGGTCTCAAGAAAGCTCTGTTCCTTACGGATTAAAGGCTAACAGGTTACAGAGAAAGGTGTGTACAAAGCTTCTTCTTCTGCCTGGGGTTTAAGCTCTTCCAGTTAGGTTATCTGGTGTTTGCTGAGCAACCTATTGAATAGTTATCCCTCTATGGGAGTATTGCAAGACTGTTTCTCACAGAATTTTTGTGAGTTCAATACTTTTTCCATCAGCTGTGGCTGGCCTTGGAAAGTGTGTTTAAAGGTTATCACAGGACCTTGGACACTGAACACACATTTCCACAAAATTAATTTTCATAGGAAAACAAAATAGTAACTTCAATGAGTAAACAGCCCACTGCACTAGCTAAAACACTCCTAGGTGATGGAAACTGCTGAAAGAAAACCCTTCAAAAACCCAAGTGAAAACACAATAGAATGTCTATATGCACAACAGAATTAATCCAGATGAATTTACATTGGTACTGATAATAGTTTACTTGAACCAGTTATTAAACATGCTCATTTGGATTGATAAACTGAACTAGTTCTCTTGGTTACAACAGATCGCAATTGAGCATGACTAAATCTACACAAAATTAAAATACTTTGTTAAAAGACAGTTTATTGGATAAGTCATACTGTATTCACAGTATGCAATTTTTGCTAAAGATTTTCCATCATGTTGGTGGTACATTTTTAATTCATCATATTCATCACTGCCCCCGCCCCCCCCCCAAAAAAAAAGTATTAAACGTAACTATTTCCAAAGAAAATTTTAATATTAAGCAAATTTTAAAGTTAGGTTAAAATTAAAGTCCTCTGGATCTAAGCTTAAAAGTGGAGAATGAAGTTACTGCAGATTTTTTCTTTTTTTTGAGTTATATTTATCTCATCTAGAATGTGATGTCAAAGGATGAATATAAACAGTGCTTAGAAAAGTTGATGTAGATTTGGGAGTCGTTGCTGTCAAGAGGAAAACTGAAGCCCTGGGAATTATGCCAACCATGAAGTAAGTGTAAGAGGAGCCTGAATTCTGAGTGTCTGCACGCACTGAAATGAAAGAGCTCACATTAACAAACCATGGCTATATCTCTGTAGGACAGCTTTGCCACAACACAAGTATTAACACCTAATCCAGCAGCGAGGGAAATGATAACTTTATTTCTTGCTGGTATCTTGGTTCTTTCCTGCCTCCTGCTTCCTTTCAAAGGGTCTCCCTTTATGTTAAAGTAGGCTGTTATAAGTAAAGTTCATATGTTTGGATTGTACCTGAGGAAATGTGGGTGTTTCTGAACCTGCAAGGGTTGTGAAATGAAAGAAAAGACCTGGTTCATCACCCGCCTGCCTCTGGCAGAGTTAAATTTCGAGTGTTCTCTTTCGACAAGAACCACATTCTGCAGAGGGGCAAATCTGGAACTGACCCCATGGACATAACTCAGCACAAGTTTCTCTGTGGTGTCAGGTAGAAAACAGCTTTTTCTTTTCACAGCTCTCAATGTACAGTTAAGAACTGACTTCCTGCCCCAGTTTGATATGCCTGCAGATCATCTCTGTCACTTGGTGGTTACTGCTATTCCTACCTAATTACTGTTTTGCTATAAGACAGTGGAGCAAAGAGAGGAAAACTGCTCCTAATTAGTATCAGAAAAGTCCTGCCATGAAAATATTTTATTTATTCTTTCTTAAATGGTTATATAAAATAGTGCATGTGGATAACAAAGTTTTGGAAGACTGAAGCCTGCCTGTCTTATGTCATCAATTTTTATGTCTGCCATTTTTAAGGAGCTGGTAGAGGAACAATGTCATTGAGAACAATCACTCTACCGGAGAATTTTGGTCTCCATTGCTCACTTTGTTTTCTTTAGGCTGCCTCAATCACTATGTCAAAGCCAGACCCTGATCTTCTTGCCCAAATCATTTTGTTGCTTATCTAATTCAGATTTCCTGGCATCTTGAAATATGTAATTAAACTCTGTAGGTATAAAAACTGGATGTATTAAAAAACCACGATATAGATAAACAAGAATACACTAAAACAAATGTAATTCAACCAGAATTTATTTTCAGACCACTAGAAACTGCTGCTGGCATTAAACCTAAAATGGACATGTATTTGCAGTTGGCATGATATAAGTAGCAGGGCACTTCAATGTAAGTGGCGTCCTTAACGATTTTTGCAGATTTCATCATAATACTTTAAATTTTTACAGTCTACCAAGAGTAAGTAGAAAAGTAATCCTAAAAATAATGATGCAATGCATTTTCTTTGCTCCATTCACAGACTTCAAAATGACAAGGAGAGAAAAAAATTATTAATAATATTAAGGAGGCTCTAGGAGACCATGTATCTGAATATTTGCATTATTTTTGTGAAAACCTTTTTATAACATGTTCTTTCTCTCTCTCTCTTTCTCTCCGGGAATATATATGTGCCTATGTTTCTTATATTCAAGGATTATTCAGAATTAATTCTATAGAGAAATTAGCGCTCTGAAAATGGGGTTTCTGAGATAAATTTTCAATTTTAAAGAAATTGAGAGAGCAACGAATTGTGACAGTACAGCATCATGTGCTTGGGCCTTTACTGGGCCCTCTTGATGAGGTATTTAAAAGTACCATGTGATTTTCCCTGAGTGCATGATGAGCTTATCCTAATTATGTGAGAAATTAGTGGACTACTCAAAAATTATTTTAAATAGTGTCCTGAAATGGGCTGTAGAGAATGTTGATGGGCCCAGTACTCTGACCCAATGTAAAAAACAGAAGTCAAACTTTGGATATTGTTGCTTTAAGAGTAGAGAGATTTGGCAGAAAATAAACCCCCGGGTAGGTTGTTTGACCTAGTTCTATTTATTTTTCTCGAGATTCTTAAGCAATAAAATAACAAGAGTTGCAAATTAAGATAACTTATTCATTACAAGGAGGTAATATGCCCATTGGTAAACTGAAGGCTAAGAAAACCAAATTTTTTTTGAGGAAACATGGAAATAAAAGTCACCTCTCACTGAAAGTACTAAATACTCAGATACTGGATACTTTGTTGAAAAGACACCATAATGGGGTCTAATTTTACAGAAAATATGTTATTTCTTAAAATTTCTCATGAAACTGAATTTAAAAAAATCATATTAAAACATCTGAGAAATTTAAATATAATTTGTTTACATTATTACTTTTTGTATTACATAGAATAATCAATTTTTAAAAGGATGCTTGAAATTCAAGTGGAGACAGGAATTTTAATATCAAATCAAGAAATTCCAACTTCATTGAAGTGATCTTGACTTACTTCACCATTTTTAAGCTTTGAAGGAGATAGTAATGTTGTTTTTGCAAACAAAGAATTTCAGCCAGAAAACTTTAATCCAGTCTTTCTGCAGGTTTTTCAGGGTTTTTTTATATTTCCCCTTCTACCTGCTCTTCATAATGTTTTGAGATTTACATAACTTTTAACAGCAGCACTGGCTGATAAGTGATTTTATTTCTTCCCCTATGATAAGAAATTAATTAGCAAAAACTCTGTGCTGCTTTAAAATAATATTCAATTATATTTTGCCTTTCTGCTAATTGTATCTAATTTTGTTGAAAATCAGAAGTGAAACACTTCATTTCAATTCTTAATTTTATGTAATTACTCTTACTCGAAGCAAAGAAATGTAAATTAATTAATCTACATCTTGGTCTTCACAGACTACAAAGAGTAGATAATACATGCTTTGTGTGTGTATATATGTGCAAATGAGAAAAAGTCTGTAGATATGAGGAAAGACTACCTGTCCTTCCAATTAACTTTGTATTTGCTCAGAAATCCTGTCTGTATGGTGTTCAGCTTTGCTTTTTTGATGGCTTTATGATTCAGATATTTAAGCAACAGTATGGAACCTTTTGCACCTATGCACACATGCAAAAAAAAAAAAAAGAAATCCCACAGCTTTAAGAGATTAATTTCTGGGTCTATAATCATGCTGTAGCAGACATAGTAGCACAAAGCACATGTAAACAGGTGACATTTTTCCAAGTGAAATCATCGAATCACTCAGGCTGGAAAAGACCTTCAAGATCATTCAAGTCTAACTACAACTCTGAATTTGGAGAGCAACAGATTTCTTTAGAAAAAAAAAAAAATTAAAATTCTTTAGGTTTGCATTTGAACCTAATTTTCTTCACTAGAAGACTGCATTGGTATCTAACCTATTTTAATATGTGTCTGAGTGGAAACCGTATTGGAAACCATGGATCTGAAGAAAATTTAATTTCTGATTTTAATTTGTTAGATTACAACACTCTACTTATCTGAAAAGGAATACTTATCTATTCCTTTTCAGATTAACACCTATCTTGTTCATCTTGGGTAGAACAGAAGCCTTGACAAGATATTATGGAAAGCAATAATAGAATTCAGTTACATTTATTCATATGCTGATAATCTGCTCCTCAGCCCCTAAGCTTTTCCATGTCAGACCTGACATTTATAGATGACAAGCTTCCCCTTTTTTATTGTCAGCTTTCTCTAGAACTGTTTTTCCTCTAAGGAGTGCTTATATTCTGGTGACATCACTTCTGCTATCTGCCATGCATTCTTTCAGAGACAATTTTTTTAATGCAGAAAAAATGGAAGGATTTTTTTTTTTAAATTTGAGTAAGCAGATAATACAAATAACCATACTAGGAATATCAATAGAGTTTTAAATTATTTCATCTGATATGTAATCAGTAGATTTAATGTGGATCTTGCTAAATTGTCTGTCACGTCAAAAACAAGGGTTTCAACATCTATTTAAACAGTTGTGGATTCATATTGACAAAAGAGGACCTCATTAATGTGCTCCAATGCTATCTCTGTGGTGATGTGAACAGATAGCCAGCTCCTTTGTGCTCGGCACTGCAAGGCAGTGGGTTATTAGACACAGGGAAATGCTAGGGAACATTTCACAGCAGTCTGATGGAGACTGAAGTTCTGAAGCTGGTGCATAAGATGCTGCAAACTGCAATTTTTGATGCCTTCTAAGAGGACAGAATGAAATCTGTGATACTTCTTTAATGTTGTCCTGGATTAATGAAAAAACTCACTCTCCTCCGAGAGCGAAGGGCTGTGACACCCCCTCCCCCACCCTCTACAGAATTTCTTAGATGGAAGTGAAGAAAAAACTATTTATTTAACAAAACCACGCAAAGTGCCCTGCAAGGCACAGGGGAAGGGGAAATCCAAGGGAAAAAATAAAATAGTTATTAAACCTGATTGAAAAAAAAGTCTTTTTCCTCCGATGTAGCCTCTCCCCTCCTCACCCCCCGATGGGGGCTGGGTGGAGCTCCCCACGAGCTCTGCAGTTCTCTGGCTCNTTTAATTCAAAATCTCGTAACTCTTTCTGTTCTGGGACAATAACATTTGGTTAGCCTCTCAGCCAGGCTAACCAATTTTCATTATATTATCTCTCTGAACACAGCTCCAGTTTGTTGCAGGAGATGCCAGAGAAGCTCTGTATGTAAGCACTGGGTAAAAATACATGTATAGATTGCTAAGAGAGTTTTTCATGCACTTAGGGAAATGTCTGACATGGGTTGTTAAAAGTACAATGTGAAAAAAATGCTTTGGTCTTTAAATGTGTATGTGTGAAGTTGTTAAATACAACATGGATCTGAAAAGTGAGGATTCTGTACATTAATGGAGTTAGAAGATGAAATTATCCTATATCGGTGTAATAATAAAGAAGACCAACTACAATGCATAGATAATGAGATAATATTTTGTTTAAAAAGTTCTGTGACACTTTACTCATAAAGTATGAAAGTAATAAAATTCACTCCCTCCACCAAAAAAGAGAAAAAAAAAACCACCAAAAACCCAAAACAAACGAACCCCAAAACAAACAGCTAACCAAACAAAACAGTCAAACAAAAAAAAAAAAAAAAACCCAAACAAACAAACAAAACAAAACAAAAAAAAAAAGTCCCACGGTCAAATCTATCCAAATAAAACAGTGGTGCTCTGCAGAGGTGTAGAGTGCCTTCTGTCCCCCAAAAATATAATTCATGTGAGAAAAAGGCTGAAGGAAAGAACCCATCCTACAAATCTATAATGAGTTCAAGGGAGAATATTCGTTTTCTACCTCACTTGGAATATTCCTTTGGAATATCTTCTTGCATAAAAACTGGTTTTGAGTGCAAAAACTTTTTTTTTTTTTAAGGTTCATATCATCTTCAGTACTCGAAATTTTTTAAGAAAGGATGGAGGCAGATCTGTCTCAAAGTTCCAGCCTGGACTTCTGACACTACTGTCGTGCTAAAGAAATTTAGTGAAAAACAATAAATGACTCTCTAAGACAAGATGTGGAGAGAAAATATTCTAGTCTTGCTTTCTTGCTATCTCTGTATGTTTTCTGTCACTATGAGAAACAGTTCAAGAATCACCTCAGAGTTTCTAATCCCACTCCTTGAGAAAGTTTATTTTCTGCTTCATAATAATACAGTTCTGACCTGAGATGTGGCCTTACATTTATACTAAATGTCTTTATCCCTTTTAATTTGACAAGATTTCAGGACAACAGTACAGACATTGACAATCTCGTTCTATATGCCACCTCATTTGAGAAAATTTATTATCTCTGCTTCCACACTTGGAGTGACAATAAAGTGGAGGGGGTGGAGTCCTCCTGAGAATGCAAGTACCTGCAGAGAGCACAGAGCAGGCCATAAATCTCTCTTTCCCCCTGAAAAAAAAAAGTACCATCTTTAGTGAGTGGTGATGACTTGCATCCATTTGGAACTTGCTTTATAGTTGGCAGAGGAAGACATGTGATGCACTGAGGTTCACATTTCGTTTTGTGAACATTTGCAGTCACTCCAAAGGTGATCCTTTAGAAAACACTGCTCCCAGACTGCTGGGCTGCAAAATTAGAAACAGGGCTTTTAGAATAGCATGAAATAATTAAACAGTATGGGGATTTATGTGAATATAATTGAATTGAATGTGACATAAACAACAACGATAGCAACGTGCATGTGCAAGTCAAGAGTAAAAAGGAAACCGTGTCCCTGACAGATGACTCATGTTCAGCTCATAAAGGTATTGATCAGCTATCACATGGAAGCAATAGATAAAAGCTTCAGAAATTGCTTTGTTATTAGATGACAAAAGTATGATAATGCCAAGAAATCCAGGTTTGGGGCTAAAAAAAAAAAAAAAAAGCTAACGTAGTGCTGGGGTCAATTTGAAGCCTTTGGTGGGTTGCAGAGGAAAATGACCCAGGAGACAGGGCATTGAGGAAGGAATTCAAGTATATTAGAAACATGAGAAACCTACAAGTAGATCTATATGCTGTTGCTGTGTATCAAATTGGAAGATTTTTAGATGTTTCCTCTCTCAAAACCCTCCTGGGGTTATAAGTTCATAAAAATTTAACAACATAAAAGAATATAGATTAGCTCCTTGGTCTGTGTGAGTATATATAATGTGAAATATAGTATTTCTGGCAGTTTTTAATTCATGAAGGGGCACTCTTTTATGGTGCTACAAAGAACAGTCCTGCTCACTTAAGCAGCAACTGGTCTATACCATTGTCTGACATGCAGTGTCAGGACATAATGACTTTGCATCTTCCAAACTGCATTGTTCAAGCAACATCTTTTGAGTACTTTTTAAGGTGTTCTTTAAATACTACCTGATTACCCCACAATAAAATAATAGACTTTTCTTCCTAATCTGCCAAAACTATTGGGAAGTATCATTAATTTCCAAACCAAAGGTTAAAGTGAGTTAATTGCCCGTGACTGTGTCACAAGATATCTCGGGAAATTAGCAGACAATTCTCTGAACTGCTGGATCTCAGTCCATTGTCTTAGCCATTTCCTTTTCCAAAAGAAATTTAAATCTCAGAAGATCTGAGAAATTCCTGTAGATCCTAAAGTCAAGGGAGTTTTCAATGTTATGGAAAAGTCACTTTTCTTTTTCAAGTCAAATAAAAAAAAGGACAGACTTGCACTTTATAAAAATATTCAGAAAATTCTCACAAAAGCAACTTTAAATCCTAGTGCAACTGGATTTGGAGATGCCAGAAAAATCCATAGTTTATCTACAAATTACCAGGTGCTTGAGCTGAGATAGCAACATCTGAGAAAACTGGCCTAAATATATTTGCACATTGTGTCCAATCTCTCACAGTCAACAGTGCTATGAGCTAGATCTGCCTCTGTGTTCTTCTAATGACCTCCCCAAAGAAAATGAACAGGCATAGAAATGCAGACAGTCTTTATTAGATCATAAATTAAATTCATTAGCTTTTGTTACAGAGATGGCATAAAGAAAATTCAAAGGGAGTAAATGAGAAGAGAAATCAAAAGAGGTTATAAATAACTTCCCTACTGCCCATTCTGTCCTTGCAGGGCAAATACTTGATTTCTGTCAAGGTTTTAAGCAACTCAGTGGCTTTCTTTTTTCCCAAGTTCTGCTCTTTTCTCTCTGGTTGTGGAGAACTTCCTCCCATGAGGTCTGGCTGTTTGCACTCTACTCCATAGTCCAGAAGCTCTGCATGAGCTGCAGCCTCGCAGGACTTTACAAATGTTCTTGTTTCTGTTCTTCTCTTCTGCATCACCTGAAAAGGACACGTTTCCCTCCATCTTTTAGGGGGTTCCTACACTGGCCAACGCTGTGGTGAATGGCAAATCTTAGTTCTGTGTAAGAGGAATGAAGACCATTGTATCACTCTCTTCCTCGTAGCAGACAGACATCTGAATGACACTTTTCAGAGTAATTTCTTGTTGTGATCATAACATACTGGTCCCTCCTGGTGCAAAATACAGATTCATGAGGGCTGTTAATCAAACCTAAATACTCCACATATCAGGCCTGAGAAAAAAAGTGCTTTGCTTGAATAGTATTCAGGATGATTGTGGTTTAAAGCAGTCTTTGTTTGATAGGGATTAAACCAAGGTAAGGGGCTCGACCAAAAGGGACTCATTCCTCTGGAATGGATTTTAGGAACCAGTGATGAGACTTGGGGTCTGAGGAATCAGGCCTGCTGTTGTAGAGAAGTGACTCAGAAAGGCTCAGAGTGATGTGCATGGAGGATGACAGGGGCAATTTCAGTGTCAACGAGTCAGTGGGATGCCCCAGCAGGGTGAGGGCTGTCAGCTGGACAGTGTTGTGACCTCTGGATAAGCAGGATTTCAGGACCATCGGCCCAGCTGCTTGGATTATGTGGCCCTGATACACAGAAAGGGGAGCATGAAAGAAGAAATGCCTGCTCTCCTTGACCACTTATGTTGAAGGACAGGAAACAAAACCCTGTGAAGAACTACAGTATATTTATTGGACTCTCCAAAAGGAGACCTGGATGTGCAGTAGGGGCAGTGCCAACATACCAACGTGGACATATGCTCCATCCTCAGGGCTGACCACACGTTTCCCTGTGCTTGATGGATTTTGTGCCAGGAAATCCTGGGCAGATGCCTGCTGGACAGTGGTGCTTGAGGAGCCTGGAGCTCTGACACCATTCAGTGCTTGGTTGCTTCACCCAGGCCTTCTCCACTGAGCTGAGATGCTGTTGATCATGACATACCTGGACAGAACCTAGCACTGCTGAGGGGATCTGAGTCTGGGACCTCTCCCTGGCCACATTCCTCTGGTGGCAGGCAGAAAAGCAAGCTCTGTCCTCTTCTTCCTTGGCATCTGATGGTAGCACCTGCAGGATACGATCAAAAGGCAGCCTGCAGAGTGGGCACGCAGCTCCCATCATGGGCTGCTCCCCCTATCTGCCCCTTTGGCTCCCCTAGACACCCTGAAAACCAATCCCACTCCCCAGCTTCCAGACAACCATCACTTTAGCTGGCAGGACTCTTCCTGGAGCAGGAGGTGCTCTGTGAAGACAGCAATATGCTGTCTGCCTTCAATGGGGTTTGTGGGGCTGGGACAGCTGCTGTGTAGGACCCACAGCACAAAGGGGAGGCCTTAGCTCAGCACCCAGAGCTGCCGATCTCCACAAAGCCAAGACTCAAGCCCAAGCCTAGGGTTTTGCTCAGGTGCTCATGCTGTGGGTGTGCCCAATGGAGCCCTGAGGACAATGTGCCAGAACAGTGGCAGGGGCTGCTAAAGAGCCATGAGGTCCTGGGCCATCACAGGGGTTCAGTGGGGACATCCCACAGGGCTCTGGGGCTGCTTCTCCATTTTGAGGATTACAAAGGCCCCAAGGGGATTAAGTCCCTGCTTCCCATGACTTCAGCCATTGTTACATAGCCCTCATCACCTTGTGTTGTGTGAGAGACTGAAATCATGAAAGGGTTATTGTAAACCTGAAAGAGTTCACATCTCAGGGACTCATCAGAGGAGAACAGGAATGTTACTGTGCCAGTCAGGGAAGGTGCAGTTAGAAAAGGTGGTCTTGCAGAGGCAGGATAGCACTTTTCTGGGACCAAATTCCTTATCTTGGGTAACTATTTTAAAAACCAAGCTTGAAACAGGATTGCACTTGTGTCTCCGACTGGGGAAGGGAATTGAAACCAATAGACGCCCCAACCTGCTTTCAAAATGTTCCAGAGTAACAAAATGTGTATGTATGAGGACTATTCCATAAATAGTGCAGCTGAGAGGGGCTATGTGTGCACCCACCTTCTGTGCATCTCCCATCCAGAGGAACCAGAGCTGAGATGATGCTGTAACCCTGGGTGACCTGGATCTTTAGCTGTGTTTTCCTATCTTTCCTTCTTTCTCTCCTGAAAGTTTAAATCACTACTGCTGTGGGCTGTTCAGCCTATCTCACACGAAGTTCAAAGTTTGAATTGCTGCTGCCACAGGCTTTTCCAAAATCACTGTTGCCATGTGCTGTTCAGAAAGTTTAAATCTCTGCTGCCGCAGGCAGTTCAAAAATGTAAATTGTTGCTGCCTGAGGCTGTTCAACTTATCATAAGGTTTAAAAGTTGAAATCATTGTTGCCATAAATAAAACTTTTTAAGTGATCCTTTGGCATGGTTCCACCTTAATTTTGCCTAAAGGTATCCCATAGGTCAGCTGTCTCGGAGAATGGAGTCCAGGACTGCCCTCTCCAGACCCAACATTTTAGATTGGCATCATGGACAGGATACCATTTCTTGTGCTGGAAACAATCAAAGGCACCAGGGTCCTTATCACAACCCCTTCTCTGAGAAGACCCATACCCCAGGGGGCAAGAGTACTTGTAGGTTTTCCTACGGCCTCCCCAGGAGGCTCCCTACAGTCACAGGCTTTGCACTCCTCTCCTGGATAGGTTAGAGGCTTACAATGCCCGTCCTTCTCCCCTTGTCATGACCCTGGCCCATAACAGCTGGCATGATTCTCCGGCAGTGGCTGCATTACCATTTAGCTACTGAGTGAAGGATTAGATGGGAAAAAGCAAAAGCATCAGTCTCTGTGGGACTGAGGACTGCCTTGGTCACAACACAGGAGAACAGGCACATGAGCAGGCTGAACAGGCGGGAAGTGGAATGACTGAGTCCTCACCAGATATGGCTAAAGCTTTACAGGAATTACTAGGAAATGAGACACACAGCCTTTCCCATTGGCTTGCTTCTGAACTGGTATCTAGGGAAGGCAAGCTGCCTTGGTGGAATCACTGGACAGGGAAAAAATATTAAAGGAACAGTTGAGAGTACTCATTTCCTCCTTGATGAGGAGAAGAGGGTGTCTAACTTAGCATTTCCATCAAATGACTTACAAAATATGAAGAAATTGCATTCTTTGGTGGAAGAGGGGGCCGTGATGTGGCCTGATTGAGACAGTGGCTGTTGGGAACAGCACCATCCTTCATTCCCTTAGGGATCTAGCTAAGAGACACGAAAAGTATTCCCAGGCCTCTCAAGACACTGAAACTGAGTACGTGTGGATGACGTCCCTCTCGGTATGAGATTTACATCCTACCGGGCAGGGCTGAGCAGCATGATTAAACCCCTTATCCTGGAAAGCGTGCAGAGGGCAGATGCCCGCATCCGATGGTCGAGTGTGCATCCCGCACAGCACTCTTACAGGAGCAAACTGCGGGCCCTGCAGGGTCGCTCCGGCCGGCACTGCCCGGCGCCTTCCCGCTCCCAGAGCGTGTTCAAGGCTGCCCCGCGGCAGGAAGGCGCGCAGGGCGGGGGAGCTCCGCCGCCCGTGCCGGCAGAACCGCGGCGGTGTCGGTCCGAGTGCTGGGGTTCCTCGGCAGCCCCGCGGGGTGCTGTCCGGCAGCCCCGAGCCGCAGTGTCCGCAGCCCGGCAGGGTGTCCGGCCGCAGCTCCCCCGCGGGAGGGAGCGGGGACGGGAGCGCACGGAGACGAGAGGGAATTAATTAAAAACGCCGAGCTTCCAGTCCAAAGGTCGCAACAGCTTCTTCGGAACCATCTGCTCGATAGTAATTAATTCGCGGAAGAATCAGTCTCTGATTTTAAAGCACCCACAATGCCTTTTGCTGATTCACTTCCACAAATCGGAATAAATTGCTATGAAGACCTATTGCTAGATGAGTGTTAGTTTCTTTAGTGGTGAAAAACATGTCACAGAGTGTATGTACATTATTCCCCAGAGAAACGGAGGATTTTTTATTCAAATCCATACAAATCAATTGTATCAATCATGCATATATTCCTGCACCTCCCATGTGTAAACTGAAACAAAAATAGATAATAATTTCACATTTAATATCAGGATGCAGTTCCCATACTATATGATTTTAATGACTGAAAAAAACAAGTATTGTGATGGAGACTTCAAACACATTCATCTGAGTCTGTCCATAAACCTCAGCTGGGCATCCCAAGACCTGGGAATCTCGTGTTGCCAGGATTCATTACTCTGATCGGGTGCTCCTTCAGCTCGGTCCTGCCCTTCCAACTCATCTCTGTCTCCTGATTTCTACCGTGGTTGTGACCTTCACCTTCCCCCATCCCAGTATTCCCCATAATGCAGGTTTTAGATGCACAGCTTCACAGACTTCTCTCTTCCCTACTATTTATCTTGCAGGTGAATGTGGAAGGCAGTCAGAAGGAAGTTAAGTCAGAGTACTGTAATGCTGAACACCATTAATGAATGCCATCCATCAGCTATCATCTCTATAAACCGGGTGTCAGACACAGTTCTCTGTCCCTCATTGCCCCGATTTTTCAGTGTCCAAAACCATCTTTGAAATCTGAGACTCAATCAGATGACACATTCAGCAGTCATTACACTGTTCACTATGTGTAAGAATTTCATTACTTCAGCCCACAAATGGGACTCGGTGACAGACTCAGGTATGAACTGATCTTTGCTGTCTAATAGTATTTCAAGTAGTCACATCCCTAACTAAAGCTGTGAGCAAAATATTAAAGATGGAGCAACTCTGGGCAAGGGAGAGAGAGCACATCTGGCTCTGAGACATGTCTCTGAATAAGGTCAGAAGAGGTCTGTGTTTCCTCAAATATGTAATCACAGAGTCACAAAATGGTTGAGATCAGAAGGGCTGAACAGTTTACATCCCACGATGATGATTTGTAAGGAAGACACATTTGGATTGTTTGAGACTGCTGCGAGTATTTATGCATGGGTTAACTCGTTACCTCTGCAGCTGCGCGAAAGTTCTGGTGAGGACATGTCTACCACAGCTGCTTGCTCTGAATTTGCCACTGAATACACCACGTGCTGCTCCTTAAAGCTATTTCCTTCACAGCTCCAGCCTGTGGCACAAAGCTATTGTGCCTGTGTGGCTGTCTTGATTCCAGAGTACAGTCCAATGCCGAGGCTCTGGAGCATTGCTGCACAGAATGGATAAGGTTGGAAGTCATCTAATCTAGCCACCCTGCTCAAGCAGGATCCCCTAGAGCACGTAACTCAGGACTGGATCCAGGCAGCTTTTGAATAGTTCCAATGAGGAAGACTCCATTACTGCTCTGGGCAACCTGTTATAGTGTGTGTTCATCCACACAGCAAAGGAATTCTTCGTTGTGTTCAGGTGGGACTTCCTGTGCTCCAACTTCTGCCTGTTGTCTCTTGTACCATTGCTTGGCACCACTGAGCAGAGCCTGGCTCCATCCTTTCGATATAATATTTTCAGATGCTTATAGGCATTGATGAGGCAGCCTCTCAACCATCTCTTCTGGCGGCTGAGCAGACCCAATTTGCACAGCCTTTCCTTACAAGGGAAATGCTCCAGTCTCTTATCAACATGTGAGAAATCCACAGGGCGAGGCCAGCACACCTTCAGCCTTCAGCTACTCACTTTTGCACACTCCAAACAGCGAGAGATCAACAGTAAGAGACCACTACAGCCCATGGGCATGTATTTTCCTGAGCTGATGACTAAAGGTTAGCGCAAAAGTTCAAGCAAAATTCTTCTTTGACCTCATCAGCCATTTGTTCCTGTGTTATATCCTTGTTTGGGGAATTTGTGGTGCCATTCTCCTCTGCTTCTCACTTGTTTGATGGATTTATGAGGTCATCTTGTTCTCACTTGCCCTCCCTGAGGCCTTGATTCTTGGTTCCTGCTGGCTATCTTGCAGAGATAGAGTGTATTACAACAGAAGGGCTGGGGCACCTCTCTTTTCACTTATCCCAAGGTCTTGTTGGTTTAGGAATGCTTTCAACAGTACCTTGGCTTAACAGAAGTTCATCTCAGAGTCTTCTGATGCAGCTTATTTAGACAGGAGAACTTTCAAGGGCAAAGACTCCTTCCTGAGCAACATATTTCCATGCTCATTCATGCTCACAGGGAAAAAAAGATTTCCTTCTGTTCAGGAGAAACCTCCTGTGTTTCGGTTTGTGCCCACTACATCTTAGCACACACCAGAGGAAAGAATCTGGCTCTGTTGTCTTTACACCCTCCCTTCAATTCCATGGAATTCTCCCAAAACTTCTCAGGTTGAACAGTCTGAGCTCTCTCAGCTTTTTCTCTTATGGGAGATTTTCCAATCCCTTTACCATCTAGTCCTTAGACATCATCTCCAATATGTATATCTCTCTCTTGTACTGAGTATGCCAAAAATGGACATAATGATGGCCCCTTTAATACTGAGGAGAGGGGAAAAATCCTCTCCTTCAGTCTGCTGGCAACAATCCTCCTAATGCATCCCAGGATACTGCTGGCCTTGTTTGAGGCAAGAGCATGTTGCTGGTTTATGTTCAGCTTTGTGTCCACCAGGATCTGCACATCCTTCTTTCCAGACTTAGGATGGGTCAGCCACAGAAATTCTTGGCAGGGCTGTTGTAGGCTGACAGGTGTCACTGCCTCCAGATCTAGAGGAGGCTTTGCAGGATGTGAGGCAAGAGTATTTGGAGTTGCACAAATGTTCTGGAGGGATGTTGTTCAGAGGCTTGTGAAAATGAGTGACATCCACAGAGATGTCTTGGGGAAGGCCCAAAGGTAGAGAGGACCGGGATGAGCCAATTGTGCAACTGTGCAAAAGCAGCATCACTGAGGACGCCACACACTACGACTCAGGGATTTTTTGAGCCTGGTCTTGAAAAATCTCCAAGGAGGCAGACTGCACAGCCCCTGGACAGCCTGCACCACCCTGGGCTGTCCCATGTATAAAATTGTTATCCTTTATGTCCAGTCTGAAGCTGTTTTGTTTCAACATTTGCCCACTGTCTCTCATGCTGACAGCTTGGCCTTGCCTTCCCAACATGCAAGGTTATAGGTAGGACATGGCTGCTCTGAAGTTCCACCAAAGTCGTTTGTCTCCAAGCCAAACTGGCCCCAATCCTTAGGCTCTCCTTGCAGAGCAGGTGGTCTAGTTTCCTCAGCATCCTGGTGGGCCTCCGCTGGACTCATTTACTCCTGCCCCTGTCTTTCCTGAAGTCAGGACCCCAGAGGATGCAGTGGTCTAAATTGTGTGGAATTGAGGGGGATGGTCATGTCCCTCCGGGAGGCTGGGCTTATATTCCTACAGTGTTGGGTACTGGTGACCCTTTCTGCTGACGATTTCACTGTGGCTCCTCTGCCACTCACTGTCTCCAGGGCTCTGGCAACATGTGCAGAACTGTTCCCCAGGCCGACAGTGGTCAGTGCCTTCACAGAATAAGTTTATATTGTTGAAGTGTTTGAGGAGTTATTTCAGAATGTGGAAATCTTCTCAACAATTGCTTTTAATAAAGTTTTGACCAGAATAACCTTCAGATCTTGACATTTTGATGTGTACCTGTGCTCTGATAGCTCATTCCCATTATGGTAAGTGGATAACTGGGGGATCATTCACAGCAATCTAGTCCAACCCTTGCTTACAGCAAGACGTATTTTGTCATTTTACTATGTATCTTACTAAGGGCCTTGCTTAGATGTGTTTTGGCTAATGATGAACTGTCTTTAGTCCTTCTTCTTTTTTTTTTTTCCCTATGTTTCATTAGTCATTGTCTGTTCTGGGCTGCATAAAAGTAATGCAGCCAAAAGGTTGAGGGAGGCAATTGTGCCCTTCTCCTCTGCTCTCATAGGACATCACCTGGATTAATGAATCTAGCTCTTGGCCCTTCAACACAAGAAGGATGTGCACCTTTACAGTGGGTCTGGAGGAGGCCACAAAAATCCTCAGAGGGCTGGAACATCTCTCCTCTGAGGAAAGGCTGAGAGAGTTGGGGTTGTTCAGCCTGGAAAAGAGAAGGCTCCAGGGAGACTTCACTGCAGCCTTTCAATACTTAAAGGGGGCTGATAAGAAAGAAGGGGGCACGTTTTTTGTCGGGGCCAGTTTAAATAGGACAAAGAATAACGGTTTTAAACTAAAAGGGTCACCTTCTTTGGGTTGCTAGCCATGCTGCTTTTGATGCTGTGAATGCCCATTGCTAGCTCATGTTGAGCTTTTCATCAACCATCAGTGCCAAATCTTCCTCTACAGGGCTGCTCTATATCACCTCTCCTTCCAACCTGTAGTTGTGTCTGGGATTGCTGCAAACTCTGTATCCTGTTTGTAACATGACTGCTGGAAACTTCTTGGTTCCTTTTTTGAGATTTTAAAATTTGTCTTGCTTTGAGAAAGTAAGAAGCGTAAGTTAGAAAGACGGATAGTGAAGACTTACTGCCCCCAGGTGTCCATATGAGGATTCATTTGATTAGGAAGCAGCAATATCCCTTACCAAAACACCTTTCTTTTTCTGCCCAATAAATCAGATTCTGTGTTTTTGTAATAGGTGTCCAAAGACTTTCACGTTTTTCTAGGATGTAAGGTATCACAACAAAGACTGGAAATTACGAGATCAGGTTTCAGGCACTGACCAAATACATAAGCTGATTTTTCTCAGGATATGTGTATTTTCTGTTTTAACTGGGGACAGTCAAACTTTTAATAAATAATTTGCATACAGCTAATGCTTTTGGACAAATCAAATCAGATCTTACCTAGCTTACACTAACTAAACTGGGTGAGAACAAAACTAGGTGTTATTCTCAGAGGAGAAACTGTGTGAAACATAAAAACAGCAGTGAAGGAAGCATGGTTTCCATCTCTTGAAGAACCATAAGGAAAAAAAAACAAGGAAACAAAGAACAGAAGGTATTCTCTAGATGCTAGAATGGTAATGTTCCTTAATCTGCACATACATTGACTTAATTCTCTGAACATGACACTTCACACATTTCCTGTGTGACCCACTGGTCACTGAGTGGGGAAGCACTACTGTGTGACTGAAGCAGATAGGTTTCTAGTGAGATCTTGTGCTCTTTGGAAAGCTCATAAATGTGAGATTTTAATGGCAGTTGCCCTTCCATACCTCAAGACACTTTCCCTTTCATCTTCTCCTGTGTGGTCTCTTCCAACTCAGTAAGCTAAAGTGCCTCTGCTTGCTCTTGTGCCAACTTTCAAACATTGCTTGAATATTTCATCAGTTCAACTTTGTGCCCAGCAGGATTCCCATGTACTTTCCTGCAAAGTCATTTTCCCTCTGTTAGGTCCCCATCATATAGGAGTGCCTGGAGTTGTTCCCCCTTGATTGTAGGTCTTTGTACTGATTTTGTTGTATTTACTAATGTTTGTGTCAGCCCATTTCTCCAGGCTGTCAAGGTCCCTCTGGATGGCACCACAATCATCTGTCGTATCAGCTGCTTCTCCCAGTTTTGGATCATCAGCAACCTTACTGAGGGTACCCTCTGGTCCTTCATCCAGCTCATTGATGAAGATACTGAATGGCGTCAGACGCAGTGTGGACTCCTGAGGTACACTTACTGGCCTCCAACTAAACTTAATGCCACTGATCACAATCCTCTGGGCCTTCATGCCCCTGATCACAATCCTCTGGGCCTATCCATTCAACCACCCTGGTGTCTGCTCCCCTAGCACATACTTCAGCAGCTTCTCTGTGAGGATTTTATGGGAGACAATGTTAGAAAAACTCATGAAGTAGGTAGTCCAGTGGGAAATACCTGCTGGTCTCCCCACTTCTACTGAGTCAGACATTTTGTCATAGGCTATCAGGCTGGGCAAGCAGGACTTCTTTGCGAATCCATGCTGATGAGTTGTCCTAGTTTCAGAAAAGACAGAGTTAATTTTCTTGCAGTTGCCTGAGGAGCCCAGAGCAGCATGGGCACGTTTAGGTTGCTATTCAGTACAGCAATACAGGGCATGACTTTGGGTGGAATCAAAAATGAACGTGACACAGGACCACTGACATTTTGCCCCTTTTTTCCAAGGGAGAAAAGCAGGGAACATTGTGGTGGTGTGGCATGGTGTGCGTGAACCAGCTTGGAGGTTTTTCCATCATTGTTTTTCATTGTCTTAGGTTTGGGGGAAAAGACTTTGGCTGTGGTAACATCTGCCATTTTCTCCCTTTTCTCAGGAAGCTGCAGCAACAAAGGGCTGGTTGGTCTTCTGCATGTAATTTACATGTAACCACCCTATTTTGTACACTGTTGTTATCAGCATTGTTGCTGTTACTCTTTCTTTTCCTCATCTCATGGCTGTTGTTCTAGTAAGTTGCTATCTCTACCTGTAATCTCTGCCTTTTTGTGTCTTTCTCACAAGAAGGGGTGGTGGGACAGGAAGAGGTAGCTTGGAGCTTAATTTCCAGCTGGTTTTAAAGCACAGCCCAAGCTCGATCAGCTTCTTGTTTTTCATGTGCACAGAATGGTTATTACATCACCTTCAAAGCGTTCCAAGGAATTGTTTCAGTAAACATAATCCAAAGAGTGATGTATGTCTGAGTGCAGATACAAAACCTGTACACAATAGTTTATTTACCATAATTTAAATGTGGGGAAGTTTTCTACTGAAAACAAGAACACCTTGTCCTTAGCAGATAGCTAAGAGTGCTGTCACACTTTTTAGAAAAAAAAAAAAAACCCTTCAATATTTTATGTCTAGCAGCCTTGCTTTACTAGAGGTATAAGAGTCCCAAACATGCTCGCTTCTAAGGATTTCAGCACTGTGAAAGATAGTGCAGAGAGACATGAGCTGGTTATTTGGAATGTGGTTTGTCAAAGACTGGAGGTGCTGACCATCTGGATGATGGTGGGGAATCACAGATGAACCATCTCTGTGTAGCCTCTTGGGAGGCAGTGACCACTTCCATGGATGAAAAGCTTGGCAAGTGGCCTTTACCCATGCCCACTCTCCAGCTGGCTCTGTACTTCAAATGCTTTTACATCGTGTGAGCTCTGTGGTATAGAGGGAATTAAATTGTGGAATGATATTCAGGATCAGTGGCAGCTCTTTATGCGATTCATTACAGACACTGGAAATATGGTAACATGCTTGAAAAAAGATTTCTCACAAATTCCTCTGTGACTCTGCTCTATATTTTATGGAAAAAACTGCATTGAAATAGTAAAGCAGTCACCCAACCTTTGTTTTTCCTCCACGTCTGTTTGTATGGCATATAACTTCATGATATTGTACCTCTAAGCATACATTGGGAGTAAACATTGTCACAGTATTTAATGAATTAGATTGAGCCATTTATCCTCACTATTTTTCCAGCAGGAAGCTTGGAAAATGCCCAGGACACAGAGCATGCTTGAGGTTTTTGCCCTGTGTACCGAGGCAATGAATTTTTATATTTGGCATGGGTTTTTTACATTTTCATGAGTAAACCCGCATAGTTTTTCTGACTGAATTAGAGATCTGCTGGTGATTTGCATGCATCTGTGTGTGTGCATTCACGTGAAGTTTCCATAACTTGTACATGCAAAAGCTTAAAATTATTCTCTGTTCTTTGGCAATTGGTTTGAGATACTAAGCATTGTTGAAGTCAGAATTACCTACTCAAAAAATTGATATTTTCAATAAATTGGTTTAGAAGACAACTTTGTCCTCAGCAAGATGGCCAAGTAGATTACTAAAATCTTATTCCAGTGATACAGACCAGCATAGATAGATTTAAAGATATATATGTAATTACGCATACATATAAAATATATATTATCATTTGTTGTAAATAAATACCTGAGAAACTATAGGAGAATAATTCTTTACTTGTTTTTAAATAATTTATTTGTCATTTAGCTAAATGCCTTTCTGAGGTGGCCTTCTCTTTGCATTTTTTCATGGTAAGATTATAAATGGTTTTGCAAGAACTTTTAGCCATCAGTAATCTTCCTCTCAGATTTCTTATCTCATCATCTCATACTTTCCAATAAAGAGACCATAATACTTAGTTCTTCAGAACTACCAGAGACGTTTGTAGTACACTGTATCTGTTCCTCAAAAACAAGGCAAAAGATATGACTCAGTTTATATAAATCATGATCTCATCATCTATTTTAAACAAGTCTCTGATTTGAAGTAGTTCGCTTCTGTTTTTGAGCTTGAGTCACACAGCAATTCTAAAAGAAAGACAGAAAAAAATATAAATGTCTAGACAATTTATTGTCCTAGTTGTAGAACTGCAAGGAGAGATAAATTGAAGATTTAGCAGGTTTTTTTGTTGTTTTTGCAAAGAGCATCAAAATATTGTCTGCCCTTCAAAGTGTGTAAGTCTAACCTTCATACTGAAATGAATTAAAACAAAATTTGAAAACAAAGATTGAATAAAAGATTAAAGGGTTATTTTTACAAGCCTTATTTTATTCCTTCTCTACTGCCTTTCAATCTGTAAGATCTATCTGGTCGTTTAATGACTCAGTAGGGATATCTGAAACAAGAGATCTGACATAAACCCTTCTAGGGAGGAAAGATCTCTCTCCTATTGAGATAAACTTGATAAGACACAATGCATTGTGTAGATGGAACATAGTTTTCAGCTTATTTACTTTATTATGATTTCAACTTTATTGATGGTTTTGTCTACCAGTCTCAAAAATGAACGAGAAAATTATAATGCCTTAGACCCCGACCTTTATTGCCCTTGATGAGTTCATCAGTACTTTTGCTCCATGCCTGTCTTGGTGTAGCATACTTTAGTTTATGAAAACAAGAGAAAACCAGTCAAAGTTAATCACTATTCACTAAACTCATATGCGTCATTAAAAATCATTTGAGGGACCAAAGAGCCCTCAATATATAAATACAGATTATCAAAACATATTTCCTTCTCAAAAGAAATAACTCTTTGAGAGAACCAGACAGACAAATAACCACAAAAGGTACAAGTATAGCTTTCTGTCAGCATCTTCTTCATCCTTTGGCAAAGAAATAAATCCTGGCAAATACCAAGGAGAGTGAAGGAGGAGGGGATGAAGACTGTGTAGCAATTCCCCAGGGTATACTCCCAATGTTCTTAACTAAAGGTCTGTTTGAGATATAGCATCTTGATGTGTTTTTCCTGGATAAATATTTGTTCAGCTCTTAAAGATCCTGCCTAAGCTTTTAACATCTGCAGTATCCTCCGTCTAGAAGTTTGAAAGCTCAACTGAAATTGCCTAGAGTGACCCTAAATTTGATAGTGGGAGAGACTACAAAAAGTTGATCTGTATTTGCCTCCTTTGTGCTATTCATAATTAAACTTTCACATACAGGTCTCCAGCAAATCCTACTACCAGTCACTTCTGCACTGAAGTGTAAATACTTCTACTCAAAATGCTTTCTTACTGTAGAAACCCAGAATGGGTATACCAGGGACAGCTAAGTAGCCTAAAACTCTCTAGCCTATGGAGGACATATGGTAGTTTTGTGAAATTGTGAGGGTGAATTGTCTGAGAATAAGCAGTTTATTTTCCAATGTACATGCTAGAAAGCATTGAATGAAACTATTGTGGAAAGGCTGAAAACAAACCGAAGGAGAAGGTCTTTTGCATGATATTCAGTTAAAGTATGGAACTTCACCACCATGAGCTGCTATGGAGAGAGAAAGTTCACATGGATTCAAGAAGTTTATGATCAAAGCAATGGGAAGAAAATCCTCTGCAAGATATTAGTACAGAAACACTGCATTCTGCCAGTAAGCCCTGGCATGTTTATGAAGGTTACAAGTGCAGTTGAAAAAACTACTGTATGCTCATTCTGTTCTAATTTTCCTCCTTAGGCATTCACTACAGCCAGGTATTAGAGCGTGTATAATGCGTTAGATGGACCCCGATCCATGCAGCCCTTAGGATCAGCACTCTCGTGGGTTTGGTTTGTCATTTTAGTTTCTCTGTCTTTACTTTCTGTAAGCTATTGCAAAAATGAAGAAAACATGAAAACTGAGATTAGCATCATAGGCTTTTATCAGGGATATCTTGGATGATGATTGCCTTCTCAAGGTTGCAGAATTTTTTGGACTGTTGACCCCTAAAGTGGGCATATTCCTCTAGCTGATGCAGGAGCTGCCAGCACGGTTAATTTGAGGTCTCTTAACTGAAAAATCCCTTTAGCAACATGTGCTCCTCTCTCTGCCAGGTCACTTGCCTGTGAAGCGTAGATACTGACAGTAATGTCTTTGAAAAAAAACTGCCCTTTGGAATTACTGCAGCAAATGTTGCTCTTTCTTTTAATGAGAATTTTGCACATAGAATGTTTCATCTGGCAAATACAGCTTGCCATTAGTGATTATTTCTTCCAAGATTTTGAAGTTAATGGGATACATTTTAACCTATCTGTAAGTCTGGCAAGAACTAGAATTTGTACAAATCCAGATACAGATGCTGATATACAGAAAAATCCCTTTTCTTTCTACTCACCTAACTGTACTATTTCTTAGGTATTGCTAGATATTTATGTAGGTATTAGTCTTTTTTTCAGCTTTAGCTTTCTACATAGTTATTTGGCTAATATTTTAAATTCCAGTTGTATTATTCAGGTAGAAAATTACATTCATAAAATGCTGTGAATCCATCAATTAGATTTTTATGTTATTAAGTCTTCTTCAAACTGCAGTTTGTACGGTGATCCCTTCAGTCCAGGTATTAAATATAACTCAGGAGGACAACATTGGTAAGCATTGTTTCATTGTTCATTTTAAATTAGATATCTGATCCTGTTACTATAGCTGGCACTCTAGGTGTAGTAAATCCAGGCCAGAGAGGAGACAGTGATAATGTCCACATAGGTACCTGTGATCTGATCAAGGTACAAGCCTGAAAGCTTGAAAAAAAACAAACATCATTATTTTGGAAACAAAGGTGCATTTGAAAGACTATTTGCATAAATACTATTAAAATCTTTGATTTACCTGCTGTAGGCTTTTATGCTATAACAATTTAAGAGACTGTTTTTTCTACATGTTTGTCAAGCTATTCTGTTAGAGCTTATTACCTCTGAGAAGTCTGTAATTTCAAAAGTCAAGGCCACAGATATGACCTCTCTTTTTTTTCGTGTTCCACTAACCTGGCTATCACAATTGAGGACTAATTTGACAGTGCTGCTAAGCTAACCTAGCCAGCTATTGTTAAGAGGGATGCCAACTCCTCCACATGGGTTGCACCTTCATTACCCTGATTTTCATCAGCTGATTCCCTAATGCAGCAGTCTTCAAAGCTTTTGATGACAAACTGTCATTTAAAAGGTTTTGAGCACACCCCCTACATACATTTATTTTTTAATAATTCATATACATTTACTGTTGTACTATGATGCACACTATAAAGCATGAGCAAAAAAAGATTTAAAAGAATGAGATTAAAATAAATTTTGAGGTGATTTTTTAAAATCTCTTTTATTGACAATACAAGAAATAGTTTTATCCCAAATCTGAAAATCAGACCATCCTGCGCATGCACTCCACTTTGGAGACCAGTGCCCTTGTGAGCAATTCACAGACACTTTAGAAAACTAGCCCTGAAAAACAAATGGATTGATTTTCCTGACCTGGTGAATCAGGAAGTATCACTGGAAACAGGGAGGTGTGACCATTTCATTTGCAGCAGCTAAGTCATCAGAGCCAGAGCATCAGCTGGCACCCTGCCTAACTGCAGGAGCCCAGAGTCTCAGGCTCTCTTCCATGTTTTTCTCATTTGCAAACTGGCTAAATTAACCCTTCTCTGGACAAATTTAGCCGTATGGCACCCTATGTTAGGATATTGCAGCCTTAGTCCTTGAACCCTGAAGAAAGCCTGAACTGCAGATTTTCAGGCACTTCAGACACTGGTATTTACCCTGACAGTACAGGATAGCTTTATGTACTGAGCTCCCTAAGAAAACAAGACGTGTATAACAGACGAGCTTTAAAAACATTTATAGAAAATAAACATTTTCTATCAAGGTAGAGATTAGGAGCATCATTACTCATTGTATAACTAGAGCATATGCAGACTCATTAAACTTGTTTCTATCATTTTCATGTTCCTGCACAGAGAAGCAGACAGCTCTATATATAATCACTCAAGCCAGACATCCTCTTTCCCTTCTCCCTGTACTCCTATGAGCCTTCTACCCAGCCCCAGTAGTCAGGGACAGAGACATCCTAAACAAATGACCAGGACATGGCACTTCCTTGTAGTAGCACATGGTGTCTCAGGATACCTCCACTACACAACAGCACTTTCAGGTGCCACAGCTTCTGCTGCCTTCACAGAAGTGCAATCAGCTTAGACTGCAGGAGGATTTAGCACCCCCTGCACTGGATGTTGCAATGTCTCCTTTTAGGTTACATGCCTCAAAGAAATTTACAGAAAAATTCATTGTGGTGAGTTAGGAACCACCTAGACCTCCATAGAACACATTAAGATTTCTACTAGGAAATATTGAGGACAGTGATACCTGGAAACTTGGTGCTACCATATTCAAAATACATAACTGCATGAGCTGTCAATGAGATGAACTCAGACATCCATTTAAACTAAATTAATCTGTTTAATTTGGACAGAAGCAAGTAAGGAAAAGAGAACTTCTGCCTTTGGGAACTGACACTATCCACAGTCTAATTCTCCTTCCTGACCTGTAACAACACATATCTGTTCTTACTGCCTCATCTACACTGAAATAATACAATGCTTCACTGAAACAATACAATACAATGGAGACAAAGCTCCATTTTTCATGGGCTGGAGAAGATAATGGTGAAATGGAAGTACAAACAGCAAAAACACAGACAGACAACTTGGTCTGGACACTTAGAAATATTGTATCTGAACCCTTTTTGATGAAACGAATCTCTGTCAGCTGATCTTGCTTCCTTGATTCTGCAGTCAAAAAATCATGTCCTTGTTCTTAAATTTCAGCTTCCTGTCATAGCTCATCCTTTTCAGATTCATTTGGATTAAGAAATCTATCAATCCTGTGGTGTAATCAATGTGCACTACTCCTTGCAGCTTTCAGTGCTACCTGAAGTGAGTCTCATGCATATTAATGTTGA
Organism: Grantiella picta; assembly: GCA_013397955.1. Classification (NCBI taxonomy): domain Eukaryota; kingdom Metazoa; phylum Chordata; class Aves; order Passeriformes; family Meliphagidae; genus Grantiella; species Grantiella picta. The sequence goes on from VZRM01004627.1 coordinate 820,011, forward strand.
AATTTTATTAAAACCTTCCTGCAGACAATATGATACCTGGTGGGACACCAAGAAATAGAATGCAAGACATCAGACTTGTAAGCGAGAGTGGTGCAAATGACAGAATGATGGTGAAAGTCCCTTATTCATTGTTCAATTTCTGTTTCTTGATGGAGAAAGAATAGTATCAAGAAAAAATCCCAACCCTAAACCTCAAGCCTGTGAGTAACTTCAGCTTCTCTTCAATAATTGTTTACCAATTTGATATATCCCTCTTTAATTGCTGATGAATCATATAAAATATTAATTACTGTTCTTGCATATTAGGCTGGACAGCTGGGAGTCCATTACAAACATACTGCTGTAAGATTTGATACTGCTGTAAGATTTGGGTCATTTTGAAAAGGGGTCTCTGGGGATGAGGAGGACTTTTCCTGAACTGCTGGTAAATTGGAGAAGACAGTAGAAATTAGAGTGATTTCATTGGTTAGGTCAGCAGAGAGAGGTGGCTTGCAGGCTGCACAATAATGTCTATGCTGCCTTCAGGTCTGTCAGCTAAAATTAATGACTCACTGCAAACTGGAAAGGACTGTTTTCTGTGAGCTGCTGGGGGATAAAACGGCTTTGCAAGGTCACATTCTGTGCACACTGTTCCTCATTAACCTCCGCCTGGCCTAATCACCAGAGAAAAACAAAATCCCCATGTAGACATATGATAAAAGGCAGTAATATCTGATTATATTTGGGAGACCAACAGGAGGTAGGAGAGCTTATTCTATGAACAATGTATTTAGCTAGATAAGACCTGGCAGAACAAACCTGAGGTTTAGTGGAATTAATGGAAACAAAATATGAATATATTTCATATCTAAGAACAAAGTAGGCTCCCACAATATTCACCTTATAAGATGCATATTTTTTTTAAAAATACATATTTCATATGCATTTTAACTCACTTTGTTCATGTTCCACTGTTCGTCAATATTAGCTGCAAATAAATATTTCCTTTATCTAAAGTGATAGACATCTAAATTATCTAAATCTTCAAAACAACTAGTTTAATTTTATTTTTGCTCCATTGGGATTACAACAGGAGGGTTTTAATAAGGGGGAAGAGAGGAAAGACTCTGGCAGCGACTTTCAATTCTTTGTCAGAAGACAGTGTATTTTGACCTTTAGCCAGGATATTCATCCCAAACCAAGTCAAAAGCTGTATTCAAAAAAAAGCATCACATTGTGCCTTCATTTGTTCCAGAAATTTAAACTTGGTGTTAAAGATCTTCAGATAGGAAAGGAATTGTGTGTCCCTCAAGGGACCTAGAAGAATGCAAATAAAACAAACTTTAAAAAAAAATCCATAAATATTTTAGAACTGGAGATGTTGCAGACTTAAAAAACAAGCCCAAATAAAGCTAAAATAATCAAGATTTATTTCAAATAATAACACATGCTTAGTCAATGCAGTAGAAAATATATCCTGTTCACACAATATAGATTGACATAACGATATTTCAAAAACCACATTCTTAGCCAATGAACTAGAAAATGTGCATAGTTCACATGATATACACTGGTATAACGATGTTGCCCAGTTGTCAGCGAATTAAGCCAGGCACTGTACACACAATAACAGCCCATTTTCCAATGAACTCAGACAGCTGCAAAGCGGCCACGTTTTGGCAGCCCCCTGGAGCTGCTATCTTTCTCAGAAAGGAAGAAGCTCCCATGAGATGCTCAGGAACTTCTGGCTTTCTCATTTTACAGCCTCCCTAGTGGGGTGCTTTGAGGTCTAAATACATTTTGAGTATGCTGATGGGATTTTTTGGATTTGACTTATTGTACCTTATAAAATAGATATCCTCACTCTCTACAGAAAAGTGATGAGAATCTGGTATTTATTTAATATGCTGCATAAGAGCAATGCTCTCCTTTTGGTTTTTTACACACTTTTTAAGATTTCCATAAGGCATTATTTAAGATAAATAGTGAATTACAAGATCTTCCTAATGTCCTTTTAAAATAGGTATGAGTTAGAGAAAGAATTTGGCACTCTTTTTATCACATTGGAAAGGATCAAACATACTTGGTGAACTTTATTGTTGTCCCTAAATTGAAATTTAGGGAGCCATTTTGTTTCTATGTATCATAATAAGCAAAAGCATAGCAAGCAAGCAGTGCTCTTTCTGCAAATATTATATATGTTGCGTATTTCTGCCTTTATAGAGTTGTTGTGCTTGCCTAATGCTTCATTAACTCCAATCTGGAAGATCATGTCTTTTGTACTGGCATAGTGTCTTATGAACTAACATGGTTGACAACAGTGAGTTATAATACTGGAATAACACTGTGGTGTAATTCACAGCGATTCTAATAGGGTCTGACAGGGAGAGTGTGTGAAGGTTGTGCAGAAGGTGATTATCTAAAAACTGCTACTCCCCAGAACATTTGCAGGGATATTTGCACAGATCTGCTACTCATAGAGTGTTTCTTTCAAATAAAAGCTGTGATGCTGGAAAACAGTTGTGGACACAGGTAGAGCCTTGCCATGGAAAAAGAGATCTACCCCTTTTACAGCTGGTATAAACCGATGTTTCAAGGGTTGCATCCTTGTCCTTCCTTGTGAAAAAAGCCAGCACAGAAGAGATGGTCCAGATTCACCCTGGTGTTTTCTTCCAACATTTTACTGTGATGCTGAACTGGGAGAAGTCCTTTAGCTCAGGCTGCCTTACAGAGAGAGAGCAACTTTACGTCTACCTTAGCTCTAAGTTGCTACTGGAAGCATCTCTCTCCATCTCTTCGTGAAATCCAGAGTGGGATAAATAGATATCTATGCTGAGAGGCTGAGTGAAGTGCCCAATGTTAGGAAGGAAAACATCAGGTCTGAGAATCCACTGCTGCTGTTGTTCTCTAACCTCCCACTCTCTTCTCAGTGACACTGCTGCCTTTGGTCTCATGCTTCACTATCATCGGTTAGCTGTCAGAATCAGCACTCTCTCCTGTAGTTAAAAAACATAATTCAGAAACTTAAGTAACTTAATTCTTTATACAGAAGGAAATCCTATCTCTTGTGATGTGTATGTTGCCAAATGCTGGCAGAGAGAAAACAGACTAATAAAATCAGTGTAGAAATTTAGGAATATTTCCTAATTCTAAGATAGAAAGCAGTAACATCCCTTAAAAGCATCAGAAGTGAGAATGATGGGCACACTTGCAGTGTGAATGCCGTTTTGTCTTTGCTGTCAGTAGGGCCAGCTGCGTGCCTCAGGTTGGTGGCAGCAGCCCCGGTGCTTGGGGTGTCACTATGCCCGGGGTGTCCCGGTGCCCAGGGTGTCCCGGTGCTCAGGACATCCCTGTGCTCAGGGTATCCCTGTGCTCAGGGTATCCCGGTGCTCAGGGCATCCCGGTGCTCAGGACATCCCTGTGCTCAGGGTATCCCTGTGCTCAGGGTATCCCGGTGCCCAGGGTGTGCCGGTGCCCAGGGTATCCCGGTGCTCAGGACATCCCTGTGCTCAGGATATCGCGGTGCTCAGGACATCCCGGAGCGCAGGGTATCCCGGAATTCCGCGGGCTGACAGCAGCGCCTCCGAAACTTGCAGACAGCGGTGATAAAGTGACACCTTCCGGCCGAAGGGAAGATTCGCACTACCCCAAACACTGCTGTGACTCTCGTCGTGCAGACATGACGAGAGATTAACTGTTGTCTCTCTTGCAGATTCTGTTTGCTTTTAAAATGTTGATAGTTAATTGCTTTTTACCGATACCATTGCACCGCCTAATGCCGACAATCATAATGGTCTACTGCTGGTATTTGGCCAGTGGTGTTTTCGAATTGGGCTGAACTAAATAAATCAACTCCAACAATTTTTAATTCCTAGTGATTATTCATTTAAAACTTAAGGAATATTGATCAACTAAGGAAGCGGAGAAGGTGAAGCTCTCTGGAGATGTGTGGTAATGGTATCATCATTACTTTATCCTAGTGCTGTGGAAGGCAGAGAAGTTCTGCATGTGACACAAACTGAACTTCTCGTGAAACATGGGGTTCCACGGATTGTGACACAGGTGCCAAACTCCAGCACCCATTTTCTTTCACAGTCTGAAAATGGATGGTTATGCTGCTGAGTGTCTGAAGCATTCCAGGATTATCTAGTTAATATGAACTTTATATTATTCTTTCTATGTACTGAATTTGCTAGGAGTCTTTTGAAAGCCACTGTAAGATATCCTTGACTGAAATGTTGCCTGTCAGCACAGGCACTGACGGTGGTGAGAGCAGGGGGAATAGAGAAAGACGAGGTTATGGTTGGTTGACTCAGCTGTGTCAATTCTGTACCTCTACACCGACTGAGAGTTTATGAACTTCTGTAATGGAAAAATACTACTCTTTTAAACATCACCTGGAACTTAATAACTCAGGCAAATGGCTTTAATTTGACTTGATGTAATAACAAAAAGGGGCAAAATTAAATATACTAGAAGCTCACTTTTTCGTAAGTTGAGTGGTTGGGCATGTCAGTGGTTAAAAATATTCCCCAAAATAAAAAGTAAGGCAATCAATTAATGTTAGTAGCATATTGATAACTGAATAACAGACCATGATCAAGCTTCTAGTTCAATACGTCGGTGCTTTGCCATTGCCCTTAATTTTAGCCAGGTGTACCTTATAGATCTATACCCTTGGGGATCTCCAATTATTTACCAAACAACTGTATGGAAATCTCACTTCCACTTACAGGATTCTTTTCAAAAGCTATGTTAATATTATCTGCTTCCAGAAATCTCTTCTGCTATATTCTTTTCAGCAGTAATCTCTGTCTGCTCTCTTTCAGTAAAACCACTGCACTACATCTCATCCTATGCTGCATTTTTTTCTTTTAACCATGTTTCTATGATACTTCCATTCAGTGATAATAACGAATAACTCTTTAGAATTAAGTGATGCTGGATGATTTCAGGAAGAAATTGAGTGATAGCATGTACTGTCAGCTATTTCTTCACCATTGTTAGTACCACAGTGGTGTTAAGGAAGCAGTATTTTTACTTCAGTTAACAAGTTTTGATAAACAGGATGTAGGATTTCCTTCACTGGTGCTTTTTGTTCAATTGCCCGGTAGTTTAAATAAATAATTTTCTGACAAATTCACATCAAGTGTCATTTAATGTTTCCTGACTGGCTTCCCCCTTTTAAAACAACTTCCCTGCTGCCTCCCTTGCTCTCTGCATTTTGGGGTGCAGAGTGAACCATGCACCCTTTTGTAGCTTTCAGCATTGTTCTACAGGGATTTCCTTTTCAGAGGTTGGGAGTCACCTGTCACTCAGGCCTACAGCGAGCAGGAGCAGGTGAATTTTCGTACCTTTACACTATTGCCTAAATATTTCTTCCATTTCTTCAGAAGAACAACATCAAGATATATTTTTCTAGATAGATTAATTTAAATATGGGCTACATTGGTAAGTGAAATCATTGGACTGATAAGTGAGTCAATAGAGTTACATCACCAGATCCAAGCCTGAATCTGTTTTTTGATGTCCAAGTCCCGGTAAGCAATGGGTGACCAAACATGTTGCACTACTGCCTTAGGTGCCTTTACTCTGATCTAACTCTAATCAGAGTATAAATATATACCTACTTACAAGCTATGTACTCTAAGCAGTGTGCAACATGAGGTAATTTTCCTTTATGAATAATTTTATTAAAGGGAATTATAATCTTCAATTCCCATGTGTGGAGCACAAAATTATTAGAAGTTTATTTTGCTTGATTTCCTCCCACATATATAGATAATTCAGCTCTTTTTTTTTTGCAGACTGATTGACAGAGAGGTAGTAATGAAATTTTCTAGTACATGATGGACCAAGGATCACTCTCCCAGCTAGACCTTATAGCAGAAGGTTAGATTTAATCTTCTGCTAAGATCTGTGGAAGAGAGATGAAAAAGCAGAAAAACAGCCCTAAATCTGGCTATATTGCTGCTTCACCTTGTATGAAAAGTGTTTACTTCTAGAATCACCTCAAATCTTGAAAATTACCAGTGGCAAATACAGATTAATCAACAAACTGTAAAATCTCAAAGGAAATACATTTGCCTTAGCTGTTGCCAACTATTGCTTTAAAAATTATTTTTAAAGCATATTGCCAACTACATGCTTTAAAAATTATATATTTTACATTGCATTTTAAGTGAAAGGGGGAGAAATTGTATTGCTTAAATAATTGTTCTCATTACTTAGGCCTCTGGATTTTTGGCTCACTAGACATGTATTATCAATTAAGTCAGTGGGCAAGAAGCTTGATAAGTTTATGACAGTTGTATAGGAAAAAAGGAGATTTTGTGGTTTGTTTCAGGGCCAGTGTTGGAAAGGAGAGTCAGCCTTGTAAAACATTGGTGCTTTGGGTCTGGCTGGGATGAGTCAGTGTCCTTCACTGCAGCCCACACAGTGCTTGCTTCAAAATTGTGGCTGAAACACTGTTGATAACACAGAAGTCTTTTGGCCACAGCTGAACAAAACTTGCACAGAATCGAGGTTTCTCTTTCCTGCTCTGAATCCCCAGAGAGTAAACTCTAGATGGGCATGACATTAGAAGGCCACCCAGCCAGGACAACTGTCTCCGACTGACCAAAGAAATATTCCATCCCGCAGAGCATCCTTCTCTCCAATAAAACCTCAGAGAAAGGATATGAGATATGACAGAGGACGTGACATTTGCCTTCTCAAGCAGCTGTTACACATGCTGAGGCCCTGGTTCCCAGAAGCATTTGGACATCTGCCCACCAATGGAAGGTAGTGAATAAGTCCCTGTTTTTGCTTTGCTTGCATGCACAGCCTTTGCTTTCCCCTATTAAAGTGTCACTGTCTTGATGCCAGAATGGTTATTGCCTGCCTTCCATTTCCTCCATGTCTCACAGGGAAGCAGAGGGATTGAGCAGATGTGGGGGCTTTTGGTCGTTGGCCACAGTCAAACCACTCCCACAGCCAGCTACCCAACAAGAGGAAAAGCATAGACTTTTGGAGTAAGTACCCCTATTACAGCTCTTCCAACATAAAAAAAATATAACTTCAGAAAAGAAAATCAATAGCATTTTGTCTCTTCTGAAATATTTATTATTTCTCATGTGAAAACCCCCAAAGTACAAAGTGATATGGGTAAAGAGTCACACTAGTAAGACCATTTGTGCCTTATTAAGTTATGTAATTGCTTCTAGATGGTATTTTAAATGGAAAAATTAAAAAATGGGTGAAGTGTACCTTAGCTTTTCTTGATCTAAAGTCTTTTAGCCTGGTGTGGTGACAAACACATTCTGAAAAAAAGAAATTGGTATTATGCACTTTTTCTGTAATTATTGCAGCATTAACCATGAAGTAATGGAACAACTAAAATTCATCATATTTCAGCCCTTAGCATGTCACCAGAAAGGGTATGAGAGTATGACAGGCACACAGTGATAAGCTCCAGGGGTATCTGTCACAATTTGATCCATCCTTGGATTAGACTGTCCTTGAGACAAAGGCTCTACTCAGTACTTAATACTGGCAGAGTTTTCTAAAATGAATTTCTATAATTACTTTTTAAGCTTGTCTAAGCTTTGATATTCATAATATGCTGTACCAGTTAGCTCTCAGTTTAATGATATCTACAGCCTAACAATCCACACATAAACTAGCTATTGTTTTGGTTTTATCAATTCTGTTATCTGCCACTTAATCTTGCTTAAAATGTTTTTCTTCTACAATTCCGAGAACTCATTTTCAAATTCATAGTTAACTATCAGTGTTCTATCAGCTCACTAAGCATCCTTCTTGCTTTTATTACTATGTTGAACATCATGGATTTGGCGTTGATCCCTGCCCATTATTCATGGTTTTCTGTCTCTTGTTAAACCAACTGTTGTACTTTATAGCTCTGATGCTTTTCCCCCTAAACTTTTCTAGTTATATTGCTAGTATAGGGACCCTGTAAAAAGCTTTTCGGAAGTCCAAATCCTTCCATGAGTTTATGATTTCCTTACAATAACTCCTACACATTTGTGTGGTGACACTGCTCCTATACTGACTCTTCCTCGGTGTACCATCAATACTCATGTCTGCTGATTTTACTTTTTACTGATGTATCAATGAATCTAAGCATGACAACCTGTCTATTCACCTGAAAAATTTCTTTCCAGATGGTTTCCAAACTTTAATTAGTAATGAAGAGGGCAGGGTCTGACCTGGAGGAAAGGATTTCCCAGATGTCTTTAATGTCTTATCTGGTTTATTGGATCTTGCATTTCTGAGCTTCTTTGGTAACAGGAAGATGCTTTTTGAAAAGAACTTTTTTAAAGTGTGCTTGAATTCACCACCAATGTCAGCTTTTGCTATTCATCTCCCTTGAAATCTATCAAACACCTTCCATTTCTTTGGCACATATCTTTGCCCACGCCTGTTCTCAGTGCCTCTCCTTTTTGAAATCCTGTCACTTCTGCCTCTCTGCTTACTTCTGATGTTCTAAGAGTGACACTAATTTTCCTCTCTTTTCCTTCAGGTTATGCTCCCTTGCTTGCCCTGCCTAGCTGCTGAAACAATGGCCAGCCACATAGTTTGCTTGTAGTGGGGTTTGTCCATGCTGTGATGGATCAGTATCACAGAGTATTTTAACTTACACACCTTTTTTTGGTAGAGGTAATTAGGAGGACAAGATCAAAGGCACATCATCCAGCTTTTGTAAAGGATATCTGTGACCTTGCAAAAGCATACATAAAAACTCTCTAGATTCAAAGGAAAAGTCAAATTTTACAAAGTTGTTTTGTTTGGTTTTCTGTCACTCAACATCCATGTAATGATCATTATCTTAGAAAAGGCCAATAGATTATGCAAAGATAGCTTTTCCTAGTGTACTCTTGTAATTGTCACCTAATGTATATTGTTACTGTATATGTAAGATGTGGCAGAAAAAATACATCTTGTTCTTAAAATTTGGTATCTGTTTCATCAAGTAAACTGTCATGTCTTCTGCATTAAAATTTTGCACAGGGGTGACTATTGCACAGCACTTGAGAGCAAATTCTCCCTTCTCTGTAAGGCCACAATTCTTCCCCTTATTCCACTACTTACCAGGACATTTTCCTTTGATGCAGTAAGGTAACAGTGCCCTAAAGTAGCCCACAGGTAACTTGACACCACCTGTGCTCCTGTTGAATGAAGTGAGCATGTAATCCTTCAGATCTAGGATCCTATGTACTCCATTATCATTACAAACTGAAATAAGCATTCTTTCCAAAATGTGTTAGGACAAAGCCTGCTCTTCCCTTCTTCGCACACATATCTTACCAGCAATGCCAGAAGGAAGGTAAAATTCTTCCAAAGGTAGAAGAACAGAGGAAGTCTGAAGGGTTATAGGAAACAGCATTCAGATTATTCATTAGTTCTTATGTGTGCGCTCTCAAAAACTGAGGCTGGGTAGAAGTGAAAATCACCTGAACTACTTTTAAGTATTGTATCTTATTTCCTGATGATAGCATCTCGGAGGATACAGGCACGTGTAGATCCTTCTGCCTAGCCTGATGTAACAAACTGACCAGACAGCTCATTTTCCCAGGTTAACTGATCTGACAGAAATGCCTTTACTTACTTCTCCAAAAGCAGGCTGTGTCACATTGCACTGTGTTTCCTAGGTAGTGCCTATACATACATGGATAGAAAAAGCCCAGTAGGAACTTTTACATACACTCAATGGGCAGGTTAGAAGAGTAAAATCCAGATTTGGTGAGGGAGAAGGAATAGTTTTGCTCAATGACCTTGAAGTTGGGAATGCTAAAATTGCCAGTGGGGGAAACTGCCATTTCCTGTGCCTACCGTTGCTCATCCTTTGAGAAGCAGCAATCACATGGGGAGGTAAGACACTCAGACATGAGGAAAGCCTTTTGTTATATGGGGGACGGCAGTGAGGCCCCACCACAAGGACGAGTTGAACCTTACAGAGCCTGTGTGTCTCTGCCAGCCAGCCTTGTTAGCAAGGGAATGAAATAAATCTACTCTCTGCTTCTTGTCTATGGCTTAATCATTGCCCCTGAGTACTTGTATTTGTTGATTCACACACTCAACTTTTCAGAATTGGTTTTATCTCCTGGCATTTGGATATCTTTCTTATTTCTTTCCTTTATTTCTGTGTCATAAGAGTCAGCAGTCACAGTGATTTGCATGAACTCTTGCTGAGCAGAACCACTGCACCTGAACCGAGTCCTGACTGAAAAACTGCATGCAATGGCTCAGCTATGTGGCGGAGATCAGCTCGCCAAGAGAAACATGTACAAAAAATGCCCTAATGCCCAAGTTCCAAAGGGTAACTGCACGACCTTAATTTGTCTGACAGACTTAGAGGGAGCTGTAAGTAATATAGAGGTTAATGCATTTTAAAATGTCCGCCATGATTACCAGCTCTTTATCCACAGAAACAGAATTAAAGTAAGTAAACAACGGTTATTATGCAATAAGGAAAGGCTATTGCTATTTTTTTTGCACTATGGATATGCCTTCTTTCCAATCTATGGTATGTGTTTGAGTCATCAAATGCTTTGGAGTTTTCAAACAATACTGTTCTACATGCTTTCCTTTATGGTTTTTGGAAATATTCAGGCATTTAGAAGACTCATGACCCTTAACAGCAAAGGACATAATTCTCTTATTCCTCTCTTTTGGAAGAACTCCAAACTTTGTCTCCCTCTGCTATTATTCTCTATTTTCCTTTCCTTACATACTGCCTTTTAAATAGCATATTTTTTTAAAAGACTATAGAGAAGTATTTGATATTACCAACACTTTTTACTCTATCGCAATAACTTGTCCACCAAGTGGTCTGGGCTCCACATCCTACATCTACTTACGATGCCACCATTTGTTGGTAGCAGTTGGCTTTAGTCTTTCCTATTTTTGTGCAGACTCATTCTTCTGTACAACAAACTTCAAGTGGCAGAAATACAGAAAATAGTACTCTACCCTCTTCCAAAGGCCTGCCTGCCTGCTAACTGTCCTGCGCTACGAGGAAACATATTCACAAACATTCAAAATAACTGCCGAGAGGGACCAAATATACACCTGCTGCTCTGCATTTATTAATCTCAGAGTTCTTCTTGCCAAAGAGGGCAATCAGCAAAAGTATGTTACTTAACAGAAACAGTGTAGGTAGTAACAAAATGTCCTATGATGCCTTTGATCATAGAAGGTGACAACCTAAGGAAATGCCCTTAGGTTTTCCTTCAAATGGTAATTGTGAGGAAAAAAACAGAGTATACTGCAATTTCCAAGTCAAGTGCAGAGATATCTTCATCGGAAGACAAATACCATGTAAATGTGTTTTGGTATCTTGTGCTTTATAAAAAAATTCAGACTTATACAGGCTGGTATTTACCCTGCTTAATCCAGATTCTATTTACGCTATTTTCTACTGGAAATAGTGTAAATAGTGGTGCTAACACTTAGCACCACCTCCCATTAACAGTGAAACACTGGATGCAAATTCATAACTTACACATCCAAAATAGAAAGGATGAATCTATGCCAGATGCAGTATGTGCATTTAAAAAGGAATTACTCAGATTTTACTTCATCTTTGGGAATTTTCATCTAGAAGGCTACAGATCTAAGTAAAGATAGCTGGGTAATCAAGTAAATGAGAAGTTTGGGTATACAGATCTGAGGGTATGGATAAATAATTTTTTTTTTTTAAAAACAGAGGAGTCTAACATTGTTTCTCTAAGACACCAGGCATAAGATCACAATCACTTTATGGTTAAATTTATTGAAATTATTTCTAAGTACATGTATCAATTCACACTACTCATAACTACAATCCTCATTAACTGATATACAACAAACAGGGTATTTCCATTTGCTTAAGCAATACAATGAAACAGTTGAGTGAGCACAGAACATAAAATTAGAATGTAAAATAAAGCAAGCGTGAAAAAAGCATTAGGCTTAAATCTTTCACTAGAAAAACAGATTTTGCTGTCAAGTTTCACAGGAAAACTTTTAACAAACATATTGCAAAAGAGAAAAACAAAATTAACTATGGTAAACAAATTTCTTCCTTCAAGGCACTGTTAACTTTTAATGTCAATCTGAAAATAATTCAGCAAGTCATTTAATAGAAATATTACCATAAGCAATAAAAAAACCAAAAATCTTTCTTTGGTTAAATATAAAGCTGAATGCAAAAACAAAGCAGATGAAGTTTCTGTAAGGAAGTAATTTTGGATACGACAGAACAAACATTATCGAACTACAACAATGAACTCAATTGCCAACAGTAAACTTTTACAAATCAAGACTTTCAGTTAGAAGTTGTAAAGTTTGGAACTTGGTTTATTTTTTCACCATTAAGTATGTATGCACATTTTAGTATAATGAAGTAACAAGACTGCAAAACTGTTGAACTAGCAGAGAATTATTTTCTAAGCATGTAAATTCTAGTTCTGTTATGACATGTCTCATTTGGCTTTGTGTTTTCGTCTGTCCAAGTGTTCAGCAACGGCAGATTGTTTTCAGCTGCTGTATACCACGTCCCACACACTCTGAGTGGTACAACTGAAAAGACAATCTCCTAGAGATTTGCATTCAGTCTTCCCTGTACATGTCTAATTGCAAGTCATCTCAGCTTCTGCTGTCTGTCCCTCAGGACCCCTACAGAATACCAGTATGCAGCTCCTCATGTCCCTACACAATTCTCAGCTGGTTGCTTCCTCATTATCTCCACCTTCCTATTTTGGGGGAGCTTCCAGCTAGAACTGAATCACCATGTGACTAACTGTGGTCAGACTACATGTGCTGGACAGCTCAACACTTAAGGGACTACTCATCTCAAAAACCTCCCCTACCCTTAAGGTACCAATCAGTCTCTTCAGTTTTCATTGCTCAGGAGTGACCACTCAAAAGTTCTAAGGCACAATTTCAAGGCAGAATATAAACCTCACTTTCTTTGGCTGAAAAAAGCGTTAGAGGCACATGGATGCTGACTCTAGTAGCAAGATCAGAACTGGTGGGTTTTCCTGCTCTTCCCCAGGATTCTGTGCATCAAAGCACCTATAGCCTATTAATTATGTTGATCCACTGCAGGTTAATGTGTAGGTCTCCATACCAGAGAAATATTAATACAGTACTATCTGAACTCCCAGTTGGGAAGCTCTGCTAATATTTGTCCATCTTCACTACCAGTATGGTCTTGAAGCTTCTTGTGGACCTTACGGCAGGAAGAATTTGCAGTGAAGCAGCTTAGGAAACATTAGCATTAGGAAACAACCCTTCAGCATTCTTCTGCAGAATTTAACCTTTTCCTCTGAGAAACGGGTAAGGCTTTCGCTGGTTTAAAACCCAGTAAAAATATCCCCTCTTGCAAGAAAAGGTTTTGATCTTGGAAGACAAGATTTGTCAAACAGCTTTAATTGCTCAGTCTACCCATGTAAATTAATTATTACAGATTAAAATTATGTTATTAAAACTGATTTTGTGGATCCTTACACTTGGCCGCAACTGCTGTTTAAAGGAAATATCTTCATAATTATTTTGGATCTTATTTGGTATCTCCTGGCTTGAATGAAGTAAAAAAAAGAAATAAAAAAAGCCCTGCCTAGAGTTCTGGGGTTTTTTTTAAAGTTACCAAGTTTTTGTTCCATTCAAGGCTAACACCGTAAAGCAACTGTAATAGGAACATTTTGAACATACCCAATACATACTTCATACAACACAACACATACTTCTCAAAGGATAAATTTCAAGAGTTCCAGATCTCCTTGTAGCACCTGGACCAAAAATGGCAGGATTTATGTCTTTGAAGTTGACCATTAATAATAATGTCAATTATTTTTCATTTAATATTATTTGTTATTCCCCTCTGTAGGGCAGCCCAAAACAGTTTAAACCTGCAAGAACATGCATAGAATAAAACCCTTTACAAAGATGAAAAACTACTCACCAACCAAAAAATAAACACCAAACCCCTTACAGACAAAGCAAGTACAACATGCCAGAGATAAGTCAGGGCAAAGCTACAGTTTCAGCAGCCAATCTGACCAAGCTAATAAGACTCCTGATAGATCTATGATGTGTTGCTTCTAAAATCCATGCTTAATTCCGGTTCTCCCTTGTTAATGCGAAAAAAAAAAAAATCTATTTGTATGACTTGCCTACATTAGCCAAGGCTTCATACCCCAACTGCAAGACCAAGTAGGAATGTTAAGGGAAGGCAGAAAGACGTTACCATTTCTGATTATTGGGTAAGGTTTTTTCCAGACAGTATCTAGTGTCATTTTCACTGCAAAATATATTAAATGCTGCTTTATTCAGAATATAATTCTTAGATTTCCAAGTAAGATTACCTTTTTTTACAACTCAACTACCTACAAGGAACAAATTACTACAAACTCTAAAATGTGCCAAACTATACAGAAGTAAACTTTTTAAAACTGCCAACATTTACTTGCTACAATAAAAACACTGCTTTAACAATGAGAAATTCATATAAAAAAATAAATGCATTCTGCTTTTGATAGTGCATAGAAACTCCACAGCGAAATATAGTAATCACAGTATCTAAGCAAGGGAAATCTTTATCAGTGTTCACTCCTCACAGTCAATCACCTAATGCTTATATACTTCTCATTGTGTCTTACTCGAACCTTAACTTGTAGTTCTTAAAACTGGAAAATGAATTATGAAAAACAAAAGCATACATCTGACTGGATTTTGTCTCACATCTGTAAGAAAACAGCCAATGGATTCCTGGTATTTTCCAAACCCGTAAGACCAGTCAAATAGATGAAATAAAGGAAGGTAATGAAATCTGTTTCATCTATTTGTTTTTGCCTGAATTCCTTTATATTCAAAGAAAAACAACTGGTACAAATAAATTCTGTTTATATGTTTTTAGTTGTTTTTTTTTCTTTCACTTTCTTCTGAAGTCTGCAAATGCTGCCTTTTTCCTTACATTTTCATTGAGAAAAGACATTTTTTGAAGACTTTATTTCTTCCTCTCAAAATTGAAGTTTTAATTATTTCAAACAAAGGCAACTGATGCAAACAGCTGTCTTCTTGTTAGCTGAACATTTCTCAATTGCTGAATGCATAATGTAACTAAATAGTATTATGGCAACTCACTCTTCTAAAGCAGTACCATAGGTCATTAACAGCTGTGTTACAATTCTTGTGTAAAAGAAGTGGTCATATTCATGCTGTTTTATCCTATTATCTGGAGAATTTTAGCTGCTCTAGACCCACTCTGTGCTTTGCAAGGAGTGTAAGAACAACCATTTGCTGAAAGAAGTACCAACTAGGCAGTACATATGATCAGAAGCAGATACAGGTACGATCCCGAAAATTCAGAATTCAGTATAAATTATAGTAACTAAACTGGTTTTGCAGCCACAGAGAGTGCAGTAATTTGTTCAAGCATAAGGAATTATTGCAGCTATAGTCTGAGAAGGTACTGTATCCCCATTACTTCTTTCATCTACTCTGAAATATCTGAGCTCTACAGGACTTAAGTGTTTAGCTTACTAAGGACTACAGTATAGCAGAACTCAGCATGAAGCTAAAGAACAGTCAGAATGAAGGCATTTTACTATTCAGAGTAAATTGCAACTGTCTTAATGCATCATTTAAATCCTGATAAAGATTCCCCTTTCACCATTTCTTTGGTAAAAACGGCTGTGTCACATTTGCTTCATCACCTAGTAAAAGGCATTTTCTTTGGTATAAGTACTTTTCTGATCTTACACGTCCAGTTTTGTAACACTCAGATAATATGCCCCTCTCTATATCAACCATTTATTCAGTGAATACAACACTAGTTCCAGTTTAGGAGATAAAAATCAAATGGACCAATCATAAACCAACAGTAAATCTAATAATGTAAAAAACCACCTATTAGTAGTAAAATGACAAACAATGTTACAGATAAAGGTCTAAATACAGTGTGTCTTATCATCTGTATAAAATGAGCAGTTCCAGAGCTATTTTAAAAGCATCTTATTTCTCAAATGTAGAGGACTTTACTTCAAAATACAGTGAATGTTTAAAATGCATAGCTGCATATATCTTCTGTATCTTTGTCATTATTTCCACTTCTGTTGGCTTAAATCTCCTGCAATAAAAAAGAATAAACAGATTTCATTATAATATGATTTCTTTTATCTTGCTGCTTAGTATTTTCCCATATTTTTTTGAAAGTAAACTTCTTTCTTCATTAATACGCCAGTTTTTTTAATGGTCTAATCTGCAAACCAAGTCATAGAATCATTTAGGTTAGAAAAGACTTCTAAAACCATCAAGTTCAACTGTTAACTCAGCACCACCACATTTAGAAGGAAACCATACCCCTAAGTACCACATCCACACACCTTCTGAGCATGCTCAGGCTTGAGGATTCCACCACTTCCCTGGGCAGCCTGTTACAATGCCTGATCACCCTGACAGTGAAGAAAAGTTTTCCTAATATCCAATCTAAACCTCCTCTGATGCAACTTGAGGCCACTTCCTCCTGTTCTGTTACCTTGAAGAAGATACTGACCCCCACCTTAATACAACCTCCTTTCAGGGAGTCATAACAGAGCAACCAACATTTATCATGTTTAGACATTAAAACCTTGATACGGTCAATGGAGACAAAGGAGGTGATTCTGACTCAGAGAAGAATCCTTATTTATTGACTGAGTGCTATGCGTCAAAAGAACTTTAAAAGAACAGAACCTCATATCAAATATGAGATAAATCCTTGTGTGCTGGTTTTGAATAGGATAAAGTTAATTTTTTTCACAGCAGCTGGTATAGGGCTAGGCTTGGATTTGCGCTGAGAACAGTGTTGATAGGACAGGAATGTTTTAGGTATTGCTGATCAGTGCTCACACAGTCACAAGACCTTTTCCTCTCCTCATCAGCAAGGAGGCTGGGGGGATACAAGGAGTTGGGAGGTGACTCAGTCAGAGCACCTGCCCCCAGCTGATCACAGGGATATTCCATCCCATAGGACATCATACTCAGCATGTAAAGGTTGGGGAAGAAGAACTGGGGAAGGGACACACATTCAGTGTCATAGCTTTTTCTTCCAATTAACCCAAGCAGTGACTACATGATGGAGCATGATGAAGCCTTTCTTTCCTGGAGATGGCTGAACACCTGCCCGCCCATGAGAAATAGTGAATGAATCCTTTGTTTTGCCACTGTGTTCAGCTTTTGCTTTCTTCTGTTAAGCTGTCTGTATCTCACCCCCTGAGCTCAGCCATGTTTACCATCTGATTCCCCTTATCCACCAGAGAGAGCAAGCAAGTGGCTGCATGGGGCTCAGTCACCAGCTGGGGTTAAACCTAAGAGAAACAGAGAAAATAAAATCTTGGGAAGTATTTGTTCTGGATCATTTTCTGAGTTGTTGCTCTCTTAATGTGAACTCCTGTTCTTTAAAACAAAGGGCATAGCAACGATCTTTACTCAGGTGGGTGGCTTGCAGTGAGAATGAACCAGCAGTGGCCTGAATACAAAGTCATTTACACCTCTCATCTATGTATCAGAGGTTGAAGCGCCAGATGCAGAATGCAAACAAGTGTGTGTAGGATTGGTCCTCTGCCATCCTCTGACAAGCATTTCCAGATGGACTGAGCAGAAACAGCCTATAATCAGACTGTAAAGATTATCAGGAAGTTCATTATATAGCCTTCATGGGGCTACACACTGTCTGCTTCTTTATTCTACAACTAGTGCTTTCAAGCACCATCTATTGAACTCAAGTCTTCTTCTCCCAACTCCTCCAATCCCTTGCTTCACCTCTTCAGTACTGTCATATTCCCCACTTGCTATTACACGGGGATCCCTCCTCCATCATTTCACTTGACACTCAAAACACAGCCAGAAAGAGCAGATTTTGAACACAGCAGCATTTCTTGTGCATCTCAGCACCTACCTGGTATTCACTGGATTCTTTCATGATCAGAACTCAAGCAGATTAACTTGAATCACATTTTAAAGACTGCATGGGTTAACAGAAACAGTAAACCACAATGTCAACAGAACTGTGTTAAAACGATTTTTGGACCTGCTTACTTGTTCGACTGTATCTTACTTTATATGAACAATGGTTTAACTACTATGTTACTCCTACATAACAAAAAGACTGGGATGGCACAGTGGATTTTTTTGTCCTAGTATTAAGCTGCTCAAGAGAAAAGTTAACTCTGGTCTCTGTTTCATCTCTTACGTACCTTTCAAGGAACCAGACTGCCTAGAACTACTGTTCCCCAGAAACTTCTTCTGTTTTACTGTAAGAAAAAGAGGTTAAATTTCAAAACTCAAATTGTAAGATAGCACCATCATTTCAGTCCCACAATCCAGTCACTGAGTACATACCAAACGCATTTGGTTTTGTCTTTTGGTATGTGAAGTCAAGAAAACAGATTAAAATAAACTAAGCAATCAAAATACTGACTCTTGAAGCTCATCAACTCAGTAGTAAAGACTCAACTCAGTCTCTCCCAAACATCCCACAAAATTCTGCACCGAAATTAGAACAGTAACAGCATTCCCAAATGACTGCTGTGTTATTATTTCATTCAATATATACATAATTTGCACATAAAATGAATACTGAAATAATACGCAAGCAATAAACATACAGCTCAACATCCTTGAAACATGGATGAACCAGTTCTATGATTGCTCCTTCTGGAAAAACTGCAACTAGCTATTATGCTGTGGATCACAATAAAGACTTGAATTAAAAGTTCTCTTGCTAAAAAAAGAGTTTGTGATTCAGTAGGCTCCCACCTAAATACACTGTTGGATGTGACATTTAATTATAGCCTCATCAACCAATACAGCTGTATTAGTCATCCCTTGATATAACAGACCGGATGCATTCCCTTGGAACCACTGGTACACAAATCCATCTTCTAAACAGTCAATAGTAGAAATAACTTTCAGTTCTTGAAATCAGGGAAGTACACAGTTAAATAAATTTTCCTCATATGGGTTTATCTAAGATTCCACAGTAAAAATTAAGCAGCTGAACAGAACCACATCCCACAAGCATAAAAACGTTATTTTAGTGCACTATTCTGTTACCATCCTTGTATTTTCTGCATGTTTATGAGAAGCAGGGCTGTGCAATAAAGACAATTATTCAACTTTCAACCCAAGACATATCCCCAAACAGTCAGCAGTATAATAGCATACTATATTCCCAAGACATACTCCCACTTCATACTGTAATTGAATTAGAGTTTTAAGTCTGTTCAGGTAAGTGGAAAAGCACCAGAATGTATTTTCAGCTAGCACTGAAAAAAGGAATGACAAAGTTAATACAACATGGGGAAACACAGAACATCACTGCAGCAAAAAAAATTTAAGGAAGGGAATACAGCTAATCAGAAAAAAAAAAGACAGACAAACACAGGAGGAGAGAAGGGACTGAGGGGACAAAAACTAGATCAGACTGGACACATCTAAAATGAGGAACTGCTAGGCAACTTTCCTCTCGTTTTAAGAGGTAAACAGGCTAGATAAGGGAACCAGGCATTAGAGGACAGGCACAGTTACAGCTAAGTATAGCATATTTTAGCAAGCAAGCCTATAGAAATACACAATCCTAAGCACAGGGGAGCCGGCATAGGAGCACAGACCCTTGAACAGCAGAGCAGCAAGACAAGTGCCTACACCTGCTCCTTTGGCTCCAGCAGCGCAGCCCAGGGACACCAAGCTACCAGCACCGTGTGAAACCTTCTGAGAGGCTGGAGTTATCCCTGAAAACAGCCAACAGTGCCAGCTCCCAACACCCCTGCAACTACAGGCTTACCTATGAGTTAGGGCTTTCACCACATGTGAAGGAGAGAAATGTATGATAACATGGACAAATACATTTTGAAAAAAATTCAAAGCCTCTTCTGTCACATTTTCACCTGGAAGTTATTTCCTTGCAGTTATACTCTTCTAGAATGAGCTTATAATGAGGACACATGGTGTTTTCACCAAAAAAAAAAAAAAACCCCCAAAAAAAACCCACTAAAAAAAAAAAATTAAAAAAATCTTAAAATCAAGTGCCAAACAGAAAATAGTGTTCTGCTCACTCTGGAATTAGGAAGTCTTTAATAAAAGAATTAACTGTACTTTCACATTCACCATCATTCCCCTTACCAATGGGATCAACAAGTATAATTTTGTACAACACCAATACACCTGAGAACAAATATTGAACTACAGTACAGAAATTTTTTACTTACATTTGTTCAATTTGGTGAAACTCTCTTTCTCCTTCTATAGAACAGAAGATGTATTTATACAAGGTCTCAATAAACAATCAAAAATTTCTTGTTTAGTACATTTATTTACTGTTTAATCAGAACAAAATCATACTTTATTTTATTAGTTTTCTTAAATTTCTATTTCAAATTACCTTTTTTAGCTATTCAAGGGAATTACATCCAAATTTGTGAAAAAGCCTATTTTGATTAAGTTTTATTATTCTGATTTCAATACAAATCATTTTTTTTAATATATATATAGGTTTATACATTTCTGTATTTTAAAATACAGATAACATGCATGTATATAAATATTAAATACATGTATTTTTCCTTTGTACTTTAAAAGAAATTTCTCCCATCAAGGCTACTAAGAACTGCTCCCATTCCTAAGCATACCCCCCCAAAATTATAGCTTCTAAATCCCCTTGTATTGTAAGGAAAAAAGAGTCGGGACTATATCAAACCCTTTATGGATAAGTATTCCTCATTGAAAACTCTTTGCATTTGACTCAAGATTCATGGAAAAGATTTAAAGATCTAAAATAATGCAGTGTTTTAGAAGAAAGGATTTTATTGGAAATACAGACGTGAAAATGACATGGAACTTCATACATGAAGTGTTATGGGTTATACCTTTGGCTATAATTTCAACAGAAAGCTGGAAATTAATCGAAAAAGCTGCAAATCAACCAACCAACCAACAACCAACAAAACCCAACAAAGCTTACCTGCACCACGTCCATTCTTTTTCGAATAGGCCTCATAAAGGAAAATAGTAGTTACGAGAATAACAACTTCAGCCACAGCTGCTAGAAAGGGTTTGAGAGGTTCCATGATGGACAGAACTCTAAGTTCAAACCTCACTTTCCTGTTCCCTAATGGAAAAGAAGCTTCACACCAATATACACCACTATCTCCCTTAGTGACCGTGGATATGCTCAGACGGGTTGCATGGGGAGGTTGTTTCTGAATTTGAAACTTCTCTTTCCCCGAAGATGCAACAACGGGAACCTGAAAAAAACATATTGCAAGTCTTATTAATGTAATGAAAATGTGTTTAATCAAATAGTATCATCAACATACAGTTCTGTATAGATATGCACAATGAATTAGGAACAAAAGGCAGTCGTGAAGCATGATCAGCCCACCTTAAAGGGAAGGATTTACTTCAGCTGGACACCCTAGTGCCCTCTAGACTCATTGGAAGAAAATACAAACTTTCATGGGCAAACTGTCTGACCTGTTTTAGTTTATTTGAGAGCAAATAAAAGGTACCTTGGGCTCTACTGACTCTCCAACGATAAAGGCATCCTCAGCTGCCAGATCTAATGTACAGGTTTCACCACAGCACAAAACATGCACTTTCAAGGAAGTGGAAGACAGAACTCTGCTTCACTGGGAATACACTGATACTCTTACACGTCAGTGCTCATCTCCGCTAGCATAAGGGAGCCAGATCTATTTACCTCCTCTCAGCTGACAGTGCTTACCTCGGAAGAGGGCTAAAACAAAGTGTTTTAGGAAGCTATGCTTCCTAGATAGGTCATAAGGCTAGGAAATAGAATTACTTGTACGTGGAGGAAATAAAGGGTCATGAAACATCTTACAGGTGAAAACATGTCCTGCTGTAAGATTATTTTTGTATACAATGGCAAGATTTGAGATGTACAACCAGTATAAATACAGCAAAAACAAGCCTCCCAAGAGTCACCTGATTTGTTTATGTACGAGTATGGCAGGGCCTTTTTGAAAAAGAAACATCATACAACCCAGAACCGAAAACTACATCCCTGTAACAATGAATACATGTTAAGTGTCACAGATTTTTTTTTTCCATTTCCATACAGAGATTTATGTTACAGTTAATGGAAATGCAGTTTGTAGAGCTTGCAGTAAAGAATCATTATACTTTACAAAGTATCTGTACGTATTTTTTGTCACACTGTTTTGCTTGGCCAACAGATGGAGACCTTACCAGCTCAGTTCCATTGGTCCTATACCACTTCCATTCCGTGGTAGTAAATTCAGTCTTACAAACCATTACAGCTTTATCTGCTTCATACACAATCACAGGTTTGTTTTTTTCTTTTCCTTCAACATTTGGTACTAAGAACAAGGAGAAAAAAGTTCATCAAGTGAGAGATACAGGTTTTGATTAGTGTTACAAAAGAATATATTTAAGTATTCATTTATGGTACTCCATTCACTTTTTCAACTTAAAACCCTCATGGATTCTATCATACAAGACACGATGTAAATGAGGAGTCATTTCGGGCTGATTGTTTCAGATAATCTATGCAGAAGACTGGAGGAATCCTGTTCTTAGTTGCTGTGTGATCTTGAAAGTTGCCAATTAATACTAAACACCAAAAAAATCAGATCGTGATTTCCACCCTTGCACATTTCCTCTTTCCCTTCCTTGGCAGTTGCAAGCTACATACTTCAGTTCTAGTACACTAGAAATAAACATAATTTTCCTGCAATTTCACTTCATCTGCAGATACTGTTAGAAGTCTATTCCAGCTACAGTATGACTACATAATGGTATTTTTTTAATAATGGTATTTACATGATCAAAAGGTGTAGTTCGTAAAAGTGTACCTAGCCAAACAAAACCCTCCAAAAACGATGCGTCTGTCCAGACCCCATCCTGTAAGGAGTGTTTGAGCTTGTCAGCAGTACCAGGGGATGCTGTAAAAGACAACTGTCTGAAGTATGAATAGGTGAACGTTCTCCTTTCTCTGGTGGCCAAGCTTCAGAAGGAAGTAGAAAGATCAAAGTGCATTAGAGAAAGTGAAAGGGAAATAGACTGGTGGAGTTTCAACCTTCCATTCTTAAAAGAAACTCCCCAGGAGACAGAGGACTCCCATGCCTCCTACCGTCAGGCAACAGGAGGACAGCTGGTGGATGAAGGAGAGTGGGAATGGCTCCTGTTCAGAGAGGTAATATAAATTCCTCCTGACCCCCACTGCCTACCCAGCAGCCACCTCAGAATAGATATGAAGCCCTGGATGAGGAGGGTCAGACAGACGATACAGAAGAAAATAATCTGCCCAGTGAGCCTCCCAATTTTAATTCTACTTTGTCTGTTGGAGGGATCATTACCTCCAGTATTATAAAGAAAAGAAGGGTAGCCGTGGTAGGCAACTCTCTTCTGAGGGGAATAGAGGGCCTTGTGGGTAGACCAGACCCATCCCACCTTGTTGCCTACCTTGGGCCCGGCTACAGGATATTACTGAGAGACTTCCTGGGCTGATTCAGCCCTCTCATCCATTGTTAATACTCCATTGTTAATACTCCAGGCTGGTAGTGATGAGATTTGAAAAGAAGAGCACTAGGGCAATTAAAAGGGACTTTAGGGCACTGAGTCAAGTGGTTCATAGGGCAGGAGCACAAATGGTGTTTTGCTCAGTCCCTTTAGTGGTACAGACAAATGACGAAAGGAACAGGAGAGCCCGCATTATCAACAAGTGGCTCAAGGGCTGTTGTCATCGACAGAATTTTGTGGTTTTTGATTATGGGGCAATTTTCATGGCACCAGGCCTGGTGGAGCCAGAAGGGCGCCATCTATCTGTTAAGGGCAAAAGGATTTTAGCCCATGAACTGGCAGAATTCATCAAGAGGGCTTTAAAATAGGCTTGAAGGGGGGAAAGGGTGCAACTGGGCTCTCCAGAAGCAAGCCCCAAGGTGGTAAGCCAGAGTCAGGGGTGAAAGTAGCAGCCCAGTGGAAGTGCCTGTATACTAATGCATGCAGCATGGGTAACAAACAAGAGGAGCTGGAAGCCATGGTGCAGCAGCAGAGCTATGATGTAATCACCATCACAGAAATGTGGTGGGATGACTCACATAGCTGGAGTGCTGCAATGGATGGCTACAAGCTCTTTAGAAGAGACAGAAGAGGTAGAAGAGGTGGAGGGGTGGCCCTTTATATTAGGGAGGCTTTTGATGCTGTGGAAATTGAAACTAATGATGGTGAAGTTGAATGCCTATGGGTAAGGATTAAGGGGAAGGCCAATAAGGCAAACATCCTAGTGGGAATCTGTTATTGAACACCCAATCAGAAAGAAGAGGTAGATGATTTATTCTACAAACAGCTGGAAGATGTTTCAGGACCACCACTCCTTGTTCTTGTAGGTGACTTTAACCAACCAGACGTCTGCTGGGAACTTACCACAGCAGAGAAGAAGCAGTCTAGGAGGTTCTTAGAGTGTGTGGAGAACAACTTCTCGTCACAGCTGGTGAGTGAGCTGACCAGAGGAGGGACTACAATAGATCTACTGTTTACTAATACAGATGGACTGGTGGGAGATGTGGTGGTTAGAAGTCATCTAGGGCATAGTGACCATGAAATTATGGAGTTTTCAATATTTGGTGAAATCAGGAGGGGCACCAATAAAACTTTCACACTAGACTACCAGAGAGCAGATTTTGGCCTATTCATGAGAATTACTCAGAGGGTTCCTTGGGAAGCAGCCCTTAAAAACAACAGAGCTCAGGAAGGGTGGGCATGCTTCAAAACAGAGTTCTTCAGGGCATGGGAACAGACTGTTCCTGTGTGCCAAAAGATGAGTTAACAAGGTAAATGTCCAGCCTGAATGGGCAAAGAGCTTAAGAAAGAACTAAGGAATAAAAAGAGGATGGATCATCTTTAAAGGAGGGTCAGGTACCTCAGGAAATTTTTTAAGGGAATCATTAGGATGAGTAGGAAAAAAATTACAGAGGCCAAAGCCCAGTTAGAACTTAATATGGCAACTTTTGTGAAGGATAATAAAAAATGTTTTTACAACTGTATTAATGGCAAAAGGAAAGGTAAAAACCATCTCAGTTCTCTACTGGATGAAGAAGGGAATTTAGCGACTACAGATGCGGAGAAGACTGGAAGCTGGCCCATGTCACCATTTACAGGAAGGGTAGGAAGGAGGATCCTGAACATTATAGGCTGGTCAGTCAAACCTCGGTACCCGGTAAGGTCATGGAACAGTTTGAGTGCCATCACACAGCACTTACAGGATGGCTGGGGGATTAGACCCAGCCAGCATAGTTTTAGGAGGGGTAGGTCACGTTTGACCAACCTGATCTCCTTTTATGGCCAGGTGACCCACCTGGTAGATGCAGGAAAGGCTGTGGATGTTGTCTATTTGGACTTCAGCAAGGCCTTTGACACTGCTTCCCACAGTAAACTCCTGGCAAAGCTGGCTGCTCACAGCTTGGACAGGTGCACTCTTTGCTGGGCTAAGACCTGGCTGGATGGCTGAGCCCAGAGAGTGGTGGTGAACGGTGCTGCACCCAGTTGGTGGCCAGGCACTAGTGGTGTCCCTCAGCGATCTGTGCTGGGGCCAGTTTTGTTTCATATTATTATTGACAACATAGATGAAGGTATGGAGTCTACTATTAGTAAATTTGCAGATGGCACCAAGCTGGGCACATGTGTCAATCTGTTGGAAGGTAGGAGGACTCTGCAAAGAGACTTGGAACGATTGGATAGATAGGCAGAGTCCAGTAAGATGAAGTTCAACAAGTCCAAGTGCCAAGTCCCACATTTTGGCCACAACAATCCCCTGCAACACTATAGGCTGGGGACAGTGTGGCTGGACAGTGCCCAGGCAGAAAGGGACCTGGGGGTACTGGTTGACAGCCGATTGAGTATGAGCCAGCAGTGTGCCCTGGTGGCCAAGAAGGCCAACAGCATACTGACCTGTACGAGAAACAGTGTGGCCAGCAGGACCAGGGAAGTCCTTCTTCCCCTATAATCAACACTAATGAGGCTGCACCTCATGTACTGTGCGCAGTTCTGGGCTCCTCAGTTCAGGAAGGACATTGAGACACTTGAACATGTCCAAAGGAGGGCGACAAGGCTGGTGAAGGGTTTGGAACACAAGCCCTATGAGGAACGACTGAGGGAGCTGGGGTTGTTTAGCCTGGAGGAAAGAAGACTCAGAGGAGACTTTATCACTCTGTACAATTAACTGCAGGGTGGTTGTAGGCAGGTGGGGGTTGGTCTCTTTTTCCAGGCAGCAACTGACAGAACAAGAGGACACAGTCTCAGGCTGCACCAAGGGAAATTTAAGTTTGATGTTATGAAGAAATTTTTTACTGAAAGAGTGATGAAGTTCTGGAATCATGTGCCCAGAGAGGTTGTGGCGTCACCATCCCTGGATGTGTTTAAAAGATCTGAAGTGGCACTCAGTGCCATGGTTTAATTGAAGTGGTTTTAGGGCATGGGTTGGACTCTGATCTTGAAGGTCTCTTCCAACCCAGTGATTCTGTATCTGGCAAGTTGCATATACAGAGAACTTTACAGTAACTAAGAAAAAACTGCAGATTGATATGGGATTTGTAGTTACAAACATTTTCTGAGCTGAAGCAATGACTTCTGGGTGCATGCCAACAAAAAGGACTTTTGCTCCTATCTTACTGAGGAGAATAGAGCCAACAAGAAACAAGACATCAGTAACTTCAGAGCTTGTCCTAGCCATTGTAACAGCAGGTGCTCCACAAGCTTCCTTTCCATGTGCCCAGAAAGGCTACTGAATGCATTGGGACTATCCCACAGTCGCTGTCAGATCTTAGCAAATACATTATGATGACTTATGTATTTCCCCTTCCCCCTCCTTTCCCTCTATTAGAATGTTTACCAATATTTTTTCCTCAGATCCATTTATTTTAAATTTTACTTCAAGTTTCATTGCTCTACTTTTTAAGTACGGATCCAGGACATACTTTAGATTCTACTGTTCCCACTAGACTAAACAGACCAAGTACTTGCTTTCAGCAGTTACGATGAACAACTTGTTACACGCTAAACTTGTTCTTGCCCTCTCCCCTTCTTGACTTGCTAAGCACAAATTGTTTTTTTCCCCCCAAAAGAGTCCACTTCTCATGTGTATTCAAACTTAAGTTTCCTGTCGAGGAACACATATGAAACCAATTTGTTAATAAGAACATTGTTTCCAGTCTCAGAATTTGCTGCACCATACATCAAGACTTTACTAGTGAAGTTCTCTCACTCCATGTGTATGTTTTCATCATCAAACACTATCTTTCTGAAGAGTACTGGCAGAGTATCTTCTTTGCTGTCATTAAAAGTGATGACCTGACTAATTACTGCTGCAATCTCCCCTGCAATTTAGAGAAGAGGAAACGAGCAGGCTGGGACAAAAAACCTGATATACTCAGCACAACAAGCTTATGTGGCAGTCAAAGAGATTCATCCATGCTGATCAGTGGCAAAGCAAAGCTACAGGCATGCCAGCAATACACATTACCCATGATTAAGGATATGAATATCCACTTTGAGTGCTGGGATCTGGCTCTGTAACAGTTGTTAATACTTGAACACAGGCAAGGATTGTCACAGGTATTTCTGCAAGTAGATCACACCAAATTTGGTGACAAAATACTTCTGCTGCACAAACAAAGCTGAAGCCAACTTTTGATGAGACAAACGGACAGGTGTTAGCACCCGCATGTATACCGGTCAGATTTCCACACTGCTTTAAAAACTAGAGCTATTTCACAGTGCACATACCTCAGAAGCTGTTTAAGGTTCCCTGAACAAAGGACAAAAAAATTAATCTATTCTACCCTTTTAGAACCTAGCAGCACTTCACAGCATTTCATAATACCCATGAACATCCTTTGTATTCACTAACTTGAGCTTCCTACAAGTATTTCATTGTTTTCTGCAAACCTGAGTAAAAACAAACCTCCTCAAAATCTGAGGGGTTATGCCAGGCCAGGAACGGGGGGGAAGGAGAGGAGACGTAACATATCCAATAATCTCAAACTGCCTAATGGAAAAGCTATTGCAGTTAGTTACAGCAGTGATGACTTCAGCCACTAAGTCTATACCAACACATTACTCATCTTTCAGCCTGAGAATCGTTCTCCCTGCATTACTGACTGGAAGATTCAAGGACTTCTCTTTCCTTTACTCTTGCATTAATCTTAAAAAGCATCAAGCCAGTACTTTTTATGGCAGCAGAAGTGGCAGCATTCAACCATCGTGAAGCAATTCTCCCATCTTCTTATAATAAATCAACCCGTCCTATGCACTGTTCTGGAAAAGATGACTTTCCAATTGAGTCATTGCTGCCCTCACTGTAATAGTTATTGTGTACTTACAAAGAAAAAAAAAAAAGGTCTCCTTGGACTTCTTTTCATCTACACAGACTTGGTTAGCCATTCAACTAAACCTTACCCACATGCTGACAAGAAAAATACGTAATTATTTTCTAGAGATTAAAAGGCCTGAATAAACTACATTTTTGTCTTTATTCAGTACTGTAAGCTAGTCTCTCCTGGCTGAAGGTCTGAAAGCAGGTATCAACATTTGATATTTGAACCCACGCAAGTCTCTGCAAGTCCTATTACCAGATATCCCACTGAACAAAGGCATCTTGCAGCTGCAGAATTAGGGAGCCCCACTGGTTAATTTAGGTGAGGTTAAGGTAATGATTTGAAGAGTTAGGGTTTCTCAGAGCCTGTGTTCAGGGAGAATGTCTCATGCATCAGCCTTCACAGATGAAATGCTTGCCTTTCTCTTCGCAAAATTTGGATGGTGAGGCCAGAGAAGGTAGTAACTCCCATTAGAGTTATTCATCAGATCAGCAGCTTGATTAAGTTTCATTTCCATACATCTTCCATGCAACTGGATGTCACCTACTACTTTCCAGGGTAACAAAATTGGAGAAGACAACACAAAACAGAAGGAAGGGTACTCATACTGCCCAGTGAAGCATACTAATTGTTCATCTAAGTGCTATTCTTATACTATTACAGAATAAAAGACGCCCCAAAAGAATAATATAGTGTTTCAGAAAAACAAATGAAGTTTTAAAAATCCTGCCTCCATTTCAACCATCCTTACTTCACTTTTAACACTAAACCTCACACCAAACTTTCAAATTTTTGGCTCTGCTTTTTGAAGAAATTTATCTGAGACACCATCCTTAATTCTCATGCCCCAGAAAGTGAAAAGGATTCACATCTGCTGTAGAGATGGAAGGGGAAATCAGTCTGTCAATAAGGGTAAAAAAGTAGACCTGTACACTCTTTTGGTTATTAGAAATTTTTTTTAAAAGGCTTTTAGCTTTTGGTTCAAAATTCTTCCCTCCATGCTACAGAAATTACTTTGACAGTTACTCTCACTTAGCCTGACTATATTAGCCATTATTTATCAAATTAAGTTGCAATTTCCATACTATCCAGAAACAATACTAACACAGCTTTGCAGTGGTCAGCTGAAACAAAAATTTAAAATAAAGACAAATTAATTAAATTACCTTCTAAATGAAACGTAGCAGTGACTTCTACATCACCTTTCAGAATACAAATGTAATCTCCCAGCTGACTGCTATCTGAGACTGTCACTCTTAAAAAGAAAAGGAAAAAAAAAAATCACCAATTTGGTTTTTTGTGTATATTTTCTTTGTGTACTACTACAAATGACTCCTAACCAGCATTCTAAAGAAAACAGTAAGGATTAGTAACGGAGCAGAGAACATACCATCACTGAAACACTATGATTCAGGTATAGTGCAATGCAGAAAGGGCATAACATTTTTAAGAAAACAGAAGAGCACAAGCATACCTCAGAAAATAAATACCATTTTCACCCTTTGTGCTAATGTAAGGCCACCTTTAAGCAGCATTACCTACAAGTTACCAAATCAGACATGGGTTCACCCTGTGAACTAAGAAGCAAATCCTATGCAGGGCTTTAGGAACAACAAACCATTTAAGTAACCTCTTCCAACACAAAAAATAGTTTTAAAGAGTTTTTATCTAACCAAGTCCAGCATCCTCTCCCCTAGCAAACTATACATTTTACTGGCACTTTGAAAAAAATTTACATGGCTGTGTATATGGACTTTCTGTGTATATCAGGGAAGTGACAGTTATATTCTCATCATGTTTTATACAACAGAAATTTTATATAAGTATTACTGCTGTTAAAGCTATACAGAAATCAACTGGAGACCAACCAGTTAAAATGTGTAAATGGCCTAATTCTAAAGAACAATAATAAACTGTATCAATTGCAGAACAGTTTCTACGTTTTGAGTTTCTGTAGAGGTTTGAAATACTTAAGAAAACCTTCAAAGTATCTTTACTGTAAATCACTTCTCTCTTTTGTTAATTATGAAAGGCAGAAAAAGGCCATTGATGCCTTCCAGACTTCTGCAAAGCAGCAATGTTTCCACCAAAGAGGTGGAAAAAACCACGTGGAAAATGGGGACATTGAAAGAGAAATTGCTAAATTATTTTAATCTCAGACTGATTATTATTTTACATACTGAACAAAATTACTGGACTTCAAGGAACTGTTTCCTTATTCTATGTTCATTAAAAAAAAAAAAAAAAAAACAACTTTGTCTTTCAAGCACTAGCGGAAGAATAGGAGCTGCTCCTCCAGGCTTGAGGTACCTGCAACCTTTCTCCTTTTCTGCACCTTCAGTATGTTGATTAATCTTTCCATCTGACCCTTTTCCAATATATACATTACTAGTATTGGGCAGTGTATATAAACATGGTAACTCATTAGAATCTGCACATCACAGTGTAAAGAATGTTACTTACTCGATACTCCAGCTGTTTGAAGTTTTGGTGGTGTGACTGATTGTTTCTCTTCCTTTTTTCCAACTCACTTGAGGATTTTTCAAATGAGAATGCTCATCTAATTTGCATATAAGTTCAACTTTAGTTGCACTGGGCAAAAAGACACTTCTTTCCAGCTGAGTCTGGGACACATCTGTAAGAAGTTTAAAGCATTTAATGAAAAAACAAATTTCCTCATTCTGGGCAAAAAAAAATTCAAAGGTTGTGTTTCACATATAGAGGATTACAGGCAGATACAGGTGCTCTTTATACTCTCCAAGGCAAAAAAAGCCCCTGCAAAACCGGAGTTTCACAGTAGTTTTAATAAGTCATTAGTGAGTTAAAATAGATATCCTTTACAAAAATAACACACTCCACTTTGTATGTAAATTTCCTAGAGGGCTCTAATATAGAAGCATAAATATTCATTTCACTGAAAGCAATACAGATTTAAGAGAGACATTTAAACTTTCACATGATGTAATCCAAATGAAACATGTTAAGCACTTAGCATGTATATAGAAGGTTATAATATTAATTTCAAGTAAAGTTAAGACATAAATATCTATAACCATCTGAATTTTAGCCAGTTGCTGATTTTTGTGATACTGTAAGATCACAGGTATGTCTTATTGTAAGGGAATCTGTTGACAAAATCCACAACCTTAACGTTGTTGGATTAGGCCTTTCATGTTAGTTACTCAAGCTGACATCAAATTATCTTAAACCCATTTAGGGCTGCCTCTGCCTTCCTGGAAAGTTAGCAGAATTACAATGGGAGAATATTCCAATACAGTAGAAAAACCTGTCAGTTTTTTGCTTTTCATGACCAAAGGTTCATGAGCAGAAAATAAACATATTCAAAAAGTAGATATCAACAGCAAGTATCTTGTCTGACCCATAGAAACAGCCTTTTATAAGAAAACACTTCAGATATTGTACCTGTTAGCACTGGCATTTTATTTCATAACTGGCCTTTTCTGTCATGCCTTCCAGACAGAAGTGTGGTTATTCATCTGAATACTCCACCAAAATTTATTCATCCCTCACTTCAATCCTAGACCTACCTGGTAGTACTTGGTGGTCAAAAAACTGCAGTTGTATTGCACAACTGACACTCTTTCCAAGAGGAGATAATGTTTTAAGGCACAGCTCACTGACATAGTAATGAAGTCATACCTAAGCAGCAGCAAAGTCTCGCTGAAGTGAAAGCACCAGATACAGAATAAGTGGACTATACTGGGTTTGGCAGAGACATTTAAAACCTGAAGAACAGCATGTCCAGAACTGCAAGTCCCAGCCAAAATACTTCGTATCTGTTAAACTGGAGATAAACTTAGAAGTACAACACCTCAGTCTTCCATTGCAGAGCAAAGTCAGTGACTGAAACTCATTTATTAGAGATATTAGGCCAATAAATGAGCAAAGCATAACTCAGCTTGTTGAGGTTGTTTATGGTCACAGTAGCTTAACAAATGGAATTGGTTCCACAGCAGCAAAGGTTTTATAGTCAGACTAACTACACCAACTAAAAGTACTATCTGTCCTTTTTGGAATTATCTTAAAATTAAATCCATCCTTTAAATGAACGGAACATAAAACCTGATGATGTTGAAGATTAACCAATAGCAAGACTGATGGCTGGGGCATCTCTGTACCAAGGGTGCATGTACCACAACAGAAAACGGATAGTACATTAAGTTTCCTGCTAGAAGAAAATGCAGCATAAATGCTGCAAAATTGTATCATTAAAATATCACACCAGTACTTTGCAAATCTTCCAGAGATACTTCAGTTAGATGACTTTTTCCAGCTATTCAAGAAATTGATTCCAGAATATTATTTGGCAACTGGAAACTTAACATGTACTGTACAAAGTTTTGTTTTTCCTGTTCTCCATGTTTTAACTCCTGCAATGTTGCTAAACTAATGCCTGCTATTTAGCATGTACCCTAGCTTACATGGTTTCTCTAAGTGGATTCACTAGTGCCAAAAAACTATTCATTTCGATTGATTTGGATGAAGAGAGTTATGAATTGGTTTTAGCTACAGTTTTCCTAAAAATAGGAATCTAATTTTCCACTGCAGAATAGTTATTATTAGAACACAATCGTTAATAATAGCATAAATGTACTTATCTTTTATTGAGATCATCACATGCTCACTGTGAACATCTTCACTTTATCAAGAACTTGCCATTCTAGATGCTTCTACAACTCATATGAATGACTGCATGTACTCACATTCAATACAAAATAATTGGAAGACAGAAAGATAACACACTCACGAGATATGACTATCTCATACTGTGAGACAGCATCCTGTTTG
Organism: Grantiella picta; assembly: GCA_013397955.1. Classification (NCBI taxonomy): domain Eukaryota; kingdom Metazoa; phylum Chordata; class Aves; order Passeriformes; family Meliphagidae; genus Grantiella; species Grantiella picta. The sequence goes on from VZRM01004627.1 coordinate 853,175, forward strand.
CTTGCTGGCTTGAGCCCTTCTGTGGCAATACCAGGACCTAACAGGGTTTGGAGGAAAACAAAGTTACGTTACCATATATAAGTAATCGCACAGCAGTATCAATATGGTATTGCAATTACTAATGATAACAATCTTATAGAAAACAGACCTTTCCAAATGCTGACTACTGTGGAGATCCTTTTAGAGAGCTGTGCTAGCAGCCATAATCACAAAGCAGCAGTGTTGTGGAGTTGCTGGTACAGCAATTCTGCTCTTACACAGTGGTTTCTAGCTTTATTGTAATGTTGCCATTGTGAATGTCAATAACCTAAAAGTGTCATAGTTATTTCACAGCCCAATTCGAAAAGTCACCTACAGCTTACATACAGGACTACATCAATGTTTAATAGTTGAGGAAAAAGTAGTAAGTTTTACAAAAACTTTTTAAAAACCCAAACACCAAAACAAGCAAACAAAAAACCAACCAAAAAAGACCCCCAAAAATCCCAGAACAAAACCAAAAAACAAACAAAAAAAACCCCCATCAAACAAAAATATTAAAAAACCAAACAAAAAACCAACCAACCAAAAAAACCCCACTGAAAACCAAAACAAATCACCACACCAAAAAAACCCAAACCAAACAAACCCAAAAAGCACCACCCACACCAAAAAACTTACTAAAAAAACCCCAGAACAACAGAATGCTGCCATTCCCAAAGCCACTACAAACTAACAACACAGCGAGAAAATCAGAGGTAGACTATCTAATCTAGGTACTACTTCAATAAAAGCAGAGGCAAGAACTCTTCATGATCCACTACAAAATGGTTAAAGACCCTCACTGTTCCTTAAAATTCTTGATATATAGCAGGTAATTCCCTTAAACAAAGAAAGGTTATCAACAGTAACCATCATATGCCTGACTAAAAAATATTCTTTTCCTTTTGTGAGCAAAACATACATTTACAAGGTGTAATATGGCCACCAAAATTCCTTTTTGGTAGGGCTGTGGATCATATACTCTTCAGCAAGTATGAGATCTTTTATAAAGCTCTACAAAGCTTGATACAGCAACTCTAAGCACAGTCTGTTCCCATCACTTGTTCTCATGCATTTCAAGAGCAGAGAAAGCAAGCAAATTAATAAGCTACAGCTCTAACAGATGTAGCCCAGCTACAACAATCTTCTTTTAGTTAAGATGAACCAAAAGAAATAGGTTTCACAACCACGATCCCGATGGATAGACTAAATGTTTTAAGCCACATGTGCTTTTACATGCTTGGAAAGTAATTTTATTGTCATATTTCATAAAGCATTGCAGAAATACATGAACAGTAATTAGAGACTGATTCTGCCTAGTTGCACAACTAGAGAAAATAAGAACAAAAAGAGAAAATTATTCTAGTTTTTGTAGAAGGAAAGGGGCTTGATTATCTCTCCTGTTCATGAATTGCCAAGATTCCCAATCACAATTGCGAGGATAGAGGAATTGGTCTACAGCTTGAGTCTTCTCACTGAGAGATGCACTAGGCAGCCAAATTGATCACCGTGCAGTAGAAACGGCATCCCTGAAAGCCTAGATCTCATCTAAATTACTTCTTCTCTTCCCTTGCATAAAATACTTAACTCTCAGGTAAAGCTCTTAAACACATGCCTCTGAGCTACAGATGACAAGACATAGCCGTGATGAAGGAGGCCCCTGCTAGGGGTGTGCATCTAGAGGCATAAGCAGAGTTACCACAAGCCTTTCAAGTTGCTGGCCAGTTTCAGAAAACATCCTGTCAAGCTCACAGCATAAGGAATTCTGTGCCACAGGCAATCAAGCTTCTGCCTGGCTTGCTCCATCTGCATTTTCATACTTTCCCTCAAGCTTCAACCAGTTTAAGTAAAAATAAACGTGTATATTAACATGGTTGGTATCGAAGAACAGAGCTTCAGGCTATTCCATTTGGTGCTGTTGACAGACTGTTGTGGTAGTATAAAATGGCTTTTTAAGCAGAGATATCAAACTGTCTCTAAGCAGTAGAGAGTATGTCCTATTGCTCTAGACAAGAACACAAAAGGCCTTGATCTCTGTCCCCCTGGAGAAGCAAACTAGTCCAAGTGTTTACCCAGGAAATATTATGTCAAGGCTGAAAAGTTCTGGCAGATTTTAGCCTGCCTATGTGCACAAACACTCAGACAGCATGCCACGGCTGTCACGGATCACCTGAATTTATGTCAGCCTAGTACATGCATCACCTACTTTTTCACTGAAATCCCTCACTTTGATACATTCAGAAGGCACCAGTGCCAGTTCATATGATAGATCCAGACACAAAAAAACTAGACAGCTTTTGAAGTGTCTTGCACACAAACAGGATTTTCACACTCAATTTCCTCCTCAATTCACATATCAAGTGAAGATAAATATTCAGGTGAGGTCATATTACATGACACACCTCCTACCTTTCATGTATGTCTGCATGTGCTTATGTACGTAGAAAGTTATTGCATCTATTAGCTATTGCACTCCTAGTTCTCACATTGCGTTAAAAAGCTCTCAAGATGAACACCAGATAAATACCATTACCTTAAAAAAAACCCCAACTTGTAGATGAAATAACTTGCTAGAACATGATTAAGTTCATATATAAATATAACTTAGCTCATGTCTGACTTGCACTAATCAACATGAGCTTTGGGACAGTGCTGAAATTATGATTTTCTAATCTTTATGGAGAAAGTATTAGCAGAATAAACAATCATTGGTTTCTTGTCCTGCCTGGAACTTATTCTCTGCTCCCTGTCAAAACTACAATTAAGGTATAAACGACAACAGACAGTTTTGACACAGCCATAATTAAGAAAACAGACAGATGAAGCAAGCAGGCACAGCAATACAAGGGTATTATACCTTTCACTAACACACAGGCACATGGAGCTCTCATAATAAAAATCATCAGGTCTAAAGACTAAAACACAACCTTCCTGCAGTGGTTACTAGTTTGGGTGCTGCCCAGTCTTCAGGGTCACTGCCCGGTTTTATGGCATATATCCCTAAGGACAACAGGTCATACAACTGGCAGTTGCATAGCTTTTTCCAGTCCTGGAGAGAATTATGATGCTCAAGCTCTTGCAGTGGCATTAAAATGCCTAGATGGTATATCTACTTCTATTTCTTCAAAGAAGTCAAAAGCTTGTTTCAAGAGACTTGAGTCTGAAAATGTAAACTATGTATCATAAACAAATAACACGAAAAAGTATTATAGGTGTACTGAAATAAAAAAATTACCAGGTGATTCAGTAAACCGAGCTTGCATCGTAGTCAAGGAATTCACCTGAGTCTGAGTGGAATCTTGTGTTGTCATAGCTGGAGGTAAAAAGAAAAAAAAAGTTTAAAGAAATTTTGAGTTAGAAAAAGCTAGTTCATGAAAATAATTCCAGCTGAATGTCCTCACCTCAGTCTTTCTCCTCCATTTTTTCCCCAAGTTCTGAGCACACACATTAAAAAATGAGCAAGAACTGTTTTTCATCAATTCTTTAGCTCACTTTAGGCAACAAGATATTGAAGAACAGAGGCAGTATTTATTTGATCTGCAATTTCTGTATATAGTTCTTCTCCGGCAGTTAGCCTACAGCCAGGCAAAGCCATTCTTCAGAAAGTTCCAGCAACTTTATAAACTGCACTCAAATCCTGTCTTGTTCATGGCCTTAAAACATCCCTTATGCCACTGACAGTAGTCAATTATTTATAACAAAGATTAGCAGATTTTTTCCAATAAAAAAAGGACTTCATTACAACCTTACAAATCTAGTGCAATGCAACAAACAAACCTCCTTTCCCTCCATTAGCACCCTAAGTAAGCAACACAAAAGACATCTGTATCAAACATTAACATCAACATCTAATATTAATAATTACTTCCATTTTCCTTAGTATCACTGCAAATTTGATCCTCTTCCTATAATGCAGTTTTTACAAGAAAAAGTTAAGACTGTGGTTTGCTTTATGTTCCTGACTGACAAAAGAACAGCTAAGGAAGAGGCAGAAGACTTGCTCAGTAGTTGTTTTCTACTAAGAACTCAAGATACCTAGATATTTTAGAAGAATGGAAATATTTCCTCATTCCTTTCTATTTCCACATTTTGGTGACAGAACTAGTGTTTATTTTGTACTATCTTCAATGACAAAGGTATTCCAGGACATATTCTACTGCCATAGCACTCAGAGAAAGTGATTCAGCTATTAGTCACATGAAGAAAAAATGACATGTGTTTTGCATTTGTAATTAAAGTCTTGGCGTGGGGGGGAATTGGGATGATGAACTCTTCTGGACATCCAAGACAGCAAACATGCACAGATGACAGAATATTCTGAATTGGAAGGGACCCACAGGGATCCCGTCCAACTCTTAAGTGAACAGTCAAAAGTATTTTAAGTGCATTCAAACTTGAGAAGGGCATGCCTTCAGCAGAAGGTGAAGCACTGTCATTTCCTATACATAAACACTACTAATACTCCTATCCCATTTCAGCACCTATAGGCATAGACAACCTATAGATTCTCCCACAGGCACCTCCAGCACAGTTACTCCATCACAGTCATGCCTGGCTTGCACCATCTGCTGTCTCAGTCTGCCCATCATACTTCAACCAGTCTGTATCAAGAGTAAAACAAGGTAATCAAAAGATACAATTTAAAAAATTAAGCATTAGTGATTCTAAACAACAACCCTTTTATTTTTCCATACTTTTTCCTATCAGTCCACTGGTCCCATGGCCAGCTCTTCCCTCAAGAAAAAAAAACTTAAGAAATCTGCAATGAGGATGTGCTGGCTTATGACCCAGACAGTCCTTAAGTCTTATTCCTTGCTTGACAGAGGTATTGAGCAGGAAGACCTATTATTTTTCTGATATTCACAGTAAAACTGAAGATAGGTCCATGAATTTTTGTATCTGCAGCATCTTGAGGCATTCTAAGTATGTCATGGATCACCTGCATATTAATTAAAATCCCCAAAGATGATAAATTTAGAAGGTGCCAGTGCCAAGCTGTACAGCAGCTCTGTTATCTCTCTGCAATGAAGGCAGATAACCTGCAATGTGGTTTGCATACTAACAGGGTTCTCATCTTGGCTTTCTTCCTTGATTCATGTATCAAGTGAAAGCAGTCAAGTAGCGCTATTTTTTGCCGCCACTGCTTCCAGATCTTTCATCTTACCTGTCCACACGTCTACATAGAACACAGATAACATTGCACCACTCTCTTCTTCTCATATATACCTGGTGAACAGCATTGGAGATCAAGATGAGCCAGTACTGCATGATTAGCGTCATCTACCCAGGCAATGATGTAAGCACATCATGTGGAGTAACTTCTCAAACTATTGAGTCATGGCTGCATGCCTTAGCCTATAATTGTTTTGCATCAGATTTAATCAATAGTGTGGTAGCTTGTACAGTTCTCATTTCCGTGATTTCCAAGCAGGCAGGTTTAGACAAGAGCATTATGTCATTAATTTAGCTTCGTACCTCTGCTTCATATGGCAGCCACTATTTTGGGGGGAGAAAGTATGGATGTAGCATGCTTGTTATCAGCAGAACAATTTCAAGCTTAAAAAAAATCTATCTGCCCTCTTTCAGCTGAAAAAGCAGCCAAGTAAGTAAAAGTTGAAATACATTTTAACATCTTTATTTTACTGTTTAATTTAATATAAATCTAATAATCTATTAATTTAATATTAATCTTTTTAAGTTCACAAGCTACTGAAGTAGCATCCAAAACCAGCCAGCAGAACCTCCTAATGCCCCAGAAACACCACAGGATCAACAGTAACACTGTTCAAGTGCCCTGATTAAAGGCCTTCCCTAAGGTCAGACTAGAAAAACTCAACCCAGAAGCAAAGGAAGGAAGGAGGTGTGTTCTACACTCATAGCTCCTTCATTTCTTCAGGATCAGAAGCTGAGAGATGAGATGTGGTGGGATTGCTTTTCCTAAATCAATCTGGCAGTGCTTGCTGCAACTAAATTAGACAACCACAAAGGTGACCAAACAAAGCAGCAAGCTCTGAACAACAATGCTGTGACATATAGTTAGAAATTACCTTTAATTCAATGCAAAGTAACAGCAATAGTTTAGATTTTTGCAAAACAATTAACTAAACAGTGACATGACTAAGATAAGAAAAATAAAATAAATATATTCTTCAAGATATTACCTCAAAATAAAGATCTAATAGGACTTTTGGAGCATCTGCCTGATCAGCTGCAGACTATGTAACCCATCTTTCTGCAACTCAGTGCTAGTGTAGTGCTCCCTCTGCTTACTTTTACTGCAAACATTTTCTCTTGGTTGAAGAACCCTCACATCTCTAAAACACACACAGTTCCTGGACTTCACTGGGAAACAGCTTTTAGTTCTTCTCCCTCCAGGTGACATGAAATTCCCTTTGCTGCAGCTGTGTACATAGTTCCTGTGCTCAACTACCTTTATACAAAAAGGTATATACAGTGGAACAGTAAACTACTTTTTTTTCATTTGAATAATCATGGAAATCACAGTATGACGCCTCCCTATCTGGTTTATACAGCTACAAAAACATTTACTAGCAGCCTGGAAAGCAACAGCTTCACTCAATACAGATGGAAAGTACTAGAACTAGTGGCTTATTTCTGATATCTGCTCAAAATGACAGATGATAGCTATCACTTCAGGAAGCTGGTAGATTTGTCAAAGTTTTGGATGCACAAATAGGGTTTTGCTGTTTGATTCATTTGGGGTTTTTTTCATGAGAGGCTTTCATTTCACCAATGGCTTTACATAAAATTGCTTCAGCAACCATCAGCCATGGTTTCTGGTTGTAACAGCCATCAAAAATAAATACCAATTAGCCACATGCTGACTCTCACATTCCTACAAATATCAGAGCATTTACACTCAAAAAACTTCTCAATTAAGTAAACTGTTAGAAAGGACTTCAAGTTTTATGTGTACATAAATATATATGTATTTTAAAGAAGAATCAACTACAAAGTAGATTTTTCTCTGTGTGCTTACATAAATATGCATTTTAAGCAACACTTGAGAAGGGCAATGTTTCCTTTCTCATTGTGTGAAACTACTAGAAATTTTACAGAAGTTACCATCACCTAGGGAGCAGCACTGCTCCTCTCGGTACTACGTAGTGCAACAGAAGCAGAAGAAAATACAACTGCTTACATTTCACACACTGAAAATGCAGCTAAACCACAGTGAATTGAAGTCACAGCACTGATGTTCACAGACGAGTATGTGTTCTCATGCGAGTATGTGTATGCACACGTATACTGGACACAACTGAGCCTCGGCAAGACATGCTCCAAAAAATCTCACCCTACACAGCAAGCATCAGCAATCTAGTAATTCCTTCTATCACCATTCTCTACTCCCTTCTATCACCACTCTCTACTATCCCACAATGCCTCAAATGAAAAAAATAAAAAACAAAAACCCCAATCAACCAAAAAAACCAACAAAGGATTAACAAGAATCCACTAGTTTTAGAAATAGGATCGTATTTCCTGAGAAGCAGCTGGCTGCCCCTGAACTGCTGAAAGCCACCAGAGGAGGAACGGGACCCAGAAGGCTCAAGTCGCTCTTTCTCCATGGATTTTAAATGCTACATTTAAAAACAAAATATAAAATCCCAACGAGAACCCTCACAACCCACCAGGAGCACTGATATTTTAGTAATGTAATATATCAGTGTGCCTTCCCCCCCCCCTCCCCCCCAGGATTTAAACGCTTTACTCACTAAGGACAGGACAGCAATAAGACACAACACCTCATTTTCCCAGTCCTGCACCTGTGAGCTAACAAACCCTCCCGTGGGCGAGGGAGAGAGTACGGAGGCCACGGGACGGCTCCCGGCCGATGCGGCTCAGCCCTTGTGCCGCCGCCCGCCAGCCCGGTGCCGGGGGACGGCAGAGCGGCTTCCCGCTGCCCCACGACAACCCCGAACGCTGAGGGACACGGGGCGCCGGCGACGGTGGGGTCCGCCGAGAAGAGTCGCCTCAGCCGCTCCCACCAGCAGGGCCGAAATGCAGCCGCTGTGCGGGGCAGCGCTACATCCCCCCGAGAGCCGGGGGGATGCTGCGCAGCAGGGAGGACCTTTGCTCCCAGGCGGTGCTCTGGTCCACCTCGCTCCGGCCCGCCCGGCAAGGAGGGCGGAGGGGGACCGGCTCGGGGAGAGTTTACATTTACCTGCAGGGCTCCCTCCCGAGAGGCTGGTGCAGAGCAGGAGCAGCAGCCGCCCCGCGAAGGCGGCAGGCATGGTGCCCCACCGCGCTCGCTCCCCTGGCTCGGCCCGGCTCCGCACCCCGCGGGCTGCACCGCCTGAGGAAGCCTCAAGCGGGGCGGAGCGGCTCTGCAGGCGAGCCGGCTGCTCCAGCAACGACGGGGGCCAAGAGCAAAGCAAACCTGCCCCAAATTCACTGACAGGAAAAAAGAGGCCAAAAAACCGCCGAGAAGGCTCTGATGCCGTGACTGTTCCCCTCAGCGTGAGGATGTGACCTGCGGTGGGCCCGCCGCGCTTTATGTGGCGGAGGAAGGGCGGGGGCGCGCACCGGTGGCTAATTGGACCGAGGCCCTGGCGCCTGAGCCTCCCGGGAGACCCCCAGGGCAGCGGGAGGCTGGCGGGGCAGGTCGGGACACTGGGTCGGGACCTGTTTTAGGCCCAAAGGGGCAGCGGCTGCAGGACCGCCTGGGCTGGAGCAACCGTCGGCGGCAAACGGCTGTGGCAGGGCTTGCCTGGAGCAGATTGCTTGAGGCAGAGCCAGGCTGTCCCTGCCCTTTGGCTGCCGATCTGCCGGAGAGCCCAGCTTCGAGGGTCATCGGCTCCGGGGCAGCTGGGTTATACTGTATATGAGCTGCGGCTCCTTTGCATCCCTTTTTCTAAATGTGTTCATGCTTCCAGCCATGTTTTCCAGTACCACTACAGCGTCCTTCAGAATAAAATTTTCTTTCATAACACTCTCAGTAAATACATGAAATAGCGAAAGACTGGGAGCAGGACTTTCGTCAGGGCCTTTCTGTGTGTGTTCCAGGAGTACTCAGGATACAATGTGCTATAAAGGAGAGATTGAGCCCCCCATGTTTGTTAATCTGCCAGCCTGCTAAAACTGCACAGAGCAATGGGATTCAGGGAGAGAATCCAATTCAGATAAAGCTGTTTAGGAATGGTAGATGATCTTCAGCTTTGAATAGGAAAAAAATTGGCTGGCACTTGAAAGCTGTTTTATCTGAACCAGTTAGGCTTGAAGAGACTTATCTCTTGGGGGTGGGGGAGGGTGAGGGAAAGGAGAGGAAAAAGAAGGGCAGGAGAAGGATAGGCAGAGGAGAGAGGAGTGTCAACTGCCTGAAGGTACGAAGGGATTGGTTTATAGTTACAGTTAGCTCTCCCTGGAATGGGTGAAGGGAAAACTTTATATTTATTTTTGTTTTAGTGGTTGGGTATGCTGCACCTTTTGATGAGATGGCTTTTATCCACCTGGAATCCGTGTGGATTGCTTAGTGTATGGCAAGTCTGTGTAGAAATCTATGACTATACACTGCCAGCTGCCACAAATGGATCTGCTAGAGCAGTCCCATCTAGGACCTAGCTGTAGCTTTGTCAGTTCTTGCTCAGTGGAAACCGTAGAAGTTCTGATGGAGACGATTTGTTTTGTGACTTGATGTTTAGTGCTGTATAGGACTGGCTTCTGTCTTTTCCACCAAGTTAACTTCAGCGAGCAGTTGGAAGACATGATGAACACCTTTGCAGGATTCCGTCTCAGCTCTTCTGCAGGCCTTGCCATCTGCTAATAGTACATCCCACACTTAATGCTGAAGTGGAGTTAAACAATTATTAGACTACTCCTGAGGGAACTGTTTTTTCCTATACTTGTAGTATGACATAGAGAAGCCACAGAGCAATGGAACAGTAAAGAGAAAGACAAAGGCAGAGGAATGATGGCAGAAGGAAGGCAAAGAGGAAGCAGAATTTAGAGGAAGTGGTCAAGCAAACCAAACAGCCCTTTAAGGGTTTCCATGCTTCAGAGTTTGCATCAGCATGACAATGTGTTTGTATTAGATTACTCCCTAAGAACTACAACTGGATTTGGTAGGTCATTGAAAGGGTAAGAGTGAGAGGTTTCAGAAATTACAAAGTTCATGGTAACAATCATAAAGTAGAAAAATTCGGTTGTTAAAAGAAAATCAGCTAGTGTATTAGCTTGCATTTGGAAACAATTGTCTGGCGACTAATAAGATATTTCATGAAAAGTTTATTTAAATTTTACATACCAAGTCTATTCTACCCCACTTACTAACATACAGCATATTTTCCTCTTCTCTCTTGAGCTAACATTTTTCTCTCACTTCCATTGAGAAACTTTGACTTATTCTCACATGGTGATTACTTGGCAAATGTGACAGTTGTTTTGGAACAAGAATTCATATGTTGAGCTGTAGTCTGGCTTATTTAAAAAACCCTTATATTTAAAAAAACCTCTGATATAGGGAAATTGTTGGTTTATTCAGCTGGAAGATCTTTGCTGATTTTTTTTTATGGTAAAAGGAAAGTAAATGAAACTCTGAAAATTGGTATCATATGTTGATTAATGTCTGAATAAAAATGTGGGTAGTAATTTGTACTTTTATAGCTCCTTTTCATTAACAACCAAATTGTGTGTTTTCAAAGCCCAGTCTTTGGCATTCATTTATTTCTGTTAATAACTAAAACAGTAAAATAACCAAAGACCATATGTGATCAAGCAGTTTTCTTGGCTGGAGGTTTGCTTTTTATAAAATCCACTCAGATTGTGAAAAGGTAACTAACATGTATGTGAGAAGAACTCTGAGAAAGGAGGAAACAGTCAAAATGAACTGAAAACCACTTGAGGTGGAAGTTTCTTTGAGGGATGGTGCTTTCAATATCTGAAGCTGAATCAAGACCTTTCTAGATTCTAGCTGGATTTTAATTTTTTATGGGTATGAAATTTTTGATTGCAAAAACATGAAAATAAACAGTGATAAATAGGAGGCGCAATTTAGAACTACTTTAGAAATAAATCCTGCAAGCTGTCCAGGAAATAATTTTGCAAGGCCAAGAGATAATGTGTTTCTAATCTGTGGACCACTATCAGAAGGATGTGTTGAAATAGATGTTATGCAACACCTGCACTGGTGAATGAGTTCCCTATTCTGTGGTAACAGTCAGGTTATAATAACATTTTAAAAAACAATGCAAAATGTGCATGTTTCTGAGAGCCAGAGTAATATACTGAGTGCTAGAATAAGACTACAAACCAGAATTTTATTGTCTCCTCCAAACATTTATCTTTTGCTTGCTCTCTTTTAAGGCTTTAACGAAACAGAAGTCATGTCTGGATTTAAAATTACAGGCCAGATTATGCAATCTGCATATTCTGCAATTGCCATCTCTATGCGCTCTGCATCCTGCTCAGTGGCTGCAAATCCAAGCATCTCCTGCTACCTCTACAAAGGCAATTTGCAAGGTTAAGTATGCAGTCTCTATTGACAATTCTGCCATTTATCAAATGTTTGTTGTTGTGTTCTGAGATAAGAACTTTATATGAAACAAAAATTGAGGTTATGATGCTTTAGGAACATATTTTTTTGAAAATCTTAGGTTGCTGCCGGTACCAATAATTGAGATTGTCGATACTGATCATAAAAAATTGTCAGTTGTTACTGTGCACAGTTGCAGATTATGCAGTAAGGGCTTTGTTCACATGGCAAACACACCATCATAAGGAACTGGCATCCAAAAATTCTACCAAGCAAGATTTTTGGCAAAGAATTCTGTCTGCCCACCAGTCCCCTGCTTTCTGATATCTAAACAAAAATTACGTTTTTAAAATGGAAAATATAATGAAAAAGCAGTGTTTTGTTGAAAATACAAACAAAATTTCAATCTTATGTACCGACAAGTAAAGAATCATCTACAGTCTGTTAGTTTAATGTAGAATTAAAGTTCACTGTGATACAAATGCTTGCCACCTCATCATGGGGTTTGCTTTGCAAGCTGTGCTTCACAATTTGCACAAGATACCATAAATGTCTCAAACAGGACCAGACTTCAAGGGAGGCAGTATTCTTCATTACTGTAATGTACCTGCAAAAAGTAAGGCAGCCTCTGATCTGAATACAATTTGAGAATAATTACTCTGAATACAAATTGAGAATGGTTAGTCTAACTGAGGTTATGCTGAAGGCACACAGGTGAGTCTCACCTACTGCTTTAATATCACTATGAAGATCACCTTTGGTAAATCTTTCTTTTTCATGAATTTCCCATTTTCCAACCTTTCAGACTTTTAAAAATAGCTTCTCTTTTGTGGCAACAATAGAAAAATAATTAGAAGTTTATGTATAATATAAACTATATATGAAGGTATCCTCCATTCTGCTGCAGTACTTGTTCAATTATCACCAATAAGCAGGAGCACTAAGTTGTCTGAAGAACCAGGCCTAACTTACGTAATTGAATTTAAGCTACTTGGGGCTCATTCTCTGGGGTAATCAACATGTGAATGCTTTCTCTTTCTTGTGGGTATGGTGACAGAGGGTAGGCTTTTTCCCATCCAAATTACCTGTTTTATGGTTTTCCTGGGCTGGGGGGTTTTGTAGTTTGTTTGGGGTTTTTTTTGGAAATAGGTTTGTAATTCTGAAGATAAAACCTGAAGATAAGGCAGCATAATACAAGTAACAAGTCAAGTGACCTCAGTTTTATTTTTATATTTCTGATAGAGGGAAGTCAAACACTACTCCCTTTATTTATTAGCCAAGTACAGTAAACTTTAGAAACTCTGACAGCATCCTTTTACTTTGAACATTTTTTTCCTTTAGTCTTTATGTATTATTTTAGAAAGAGAAAAGAGGACTTCATTGAAAAAAAAAAACCATGGAGAAAGCTATGTAACTAAAAGTGTTATTTGTAATTCCAAAATCCGGAGATTTTAAACAGTTTTTATTAGCCTTTTGCAATTTAATTCTTTTGTCTCTTAAATGAAAGCTAAGGATTTTGTTTTCTCCTCTAATGACAGGACTTCTGCTTCCAGTGAGGGGCCAGAAATAAGAAAGATGAGAAAGGATTGCAAAAGCAATAAGACAATCTTCAGCATTTTTACTGACTGCAGAGACATCATAGCCGAAAACAACTGAAGTGGAAGGAACTATGCTGTCATTTGATCACATTAAAACTTTGCAGAAGGCAGGTAAGATACACCTCTGTCCTCATCAGCACAGAGGCAGAGATTTCAGTCTGTGTGCATTAGACATACCTAGCAGTAGAGAATCTGAATGCATGTGCATATTCACTCTCCTAAATTTTAAGACTGCATATACATTTTGGCAGAACAACACCATCTAAGACAGCGCAAGCAAATGTTCCCTGGAATTTCCACACTACAGGAATATATCCATGCTAATTGTACCATACTCCCCCTGTTAAAGAGAAAATTAAGTTTCAAGGCTTACCAGAGTGATAATTCAGCTAGTTTTTAATTCATCCAAATTCAACATTTATGTAACAGATACAGAACTATTTAAGCACTCTGAAATGATACATACTTAGAACTGAATAGCTTAGTACTTTAATTTAAAAATGCATGTTGGTTCAGAGCGAGGTGGTCTTGGATAATTGTCTTCATGTGTGAAGTAAAGCACTATTTTAACACAAAACAGTCTGCAGACATTTCTATTTCTTTGCAAACATTTCTAGTTCTTTGCATGTGGAAGGGCTGTTTTCCAGCCTGCAAACATTTTTGTTTGGAGAAGTGGAAAAATGTCAGGCAGCAGAGTTTAGACAAAGGAAGGAAAGCCATCAGAGCCTTAATATTAAGAAAATTACTTGCCTGCTGCCATAAGAATGATTATCAGGACTTAGGGTTTGCGTGCCAAGAATTTGTGGAATACTTATTTTTCCCTTGTTTGCTTTTTCAGGCTGAATATGCATCATAATCCTACAGTTTTGCTGGTGCCGCAAGTGATATTCACTCTTTGCTTCTGCATGGGAATCATTTTCATCCAGAGCTTCAAACCCCTTCATTAGATGTGCCCAGTGGGATCAATGAGAGGAGTTCCTAAGCTATGAGTCATCTCATGTATCTTTTTAGTCCTGTAGGTACATAAATTTTGTTTGACACTGGTAATAAGAGAGTTAAAATGGCTTTTTCAGATGATACTATGTCACGCCAGGAGGGTTCAAAGATGAACTTCTGAGTGTGACTTTTTAACAGCAGATTTGTTCTGCAAGGCATTTCCACAAAGGATTCATCGGGGTTATATTACAACTTGGATAACATTTCCAGAGGCAAAACACATACATAAATATATTTAGAAGTGAAAGTATCCTAAAATATATTGGTGTATAGAATGTGAATTTCAAAGTGAAAAAGAATAATCATAAATAGTTTTTAATTTTCGGTATGATTCAGCAATTGTTCATATATTTCCAAATACTTCTGTTCTTGGTAAGCTGTGGGAGGATTATACAAAAATAACTTATTCTAATTGAGTTTTACCTTTCAATATAAAAGTTCATTAAAAAATTATTAATGAAGAATGTGCACAGTATATCAACAGTGAAAAATCTACAGAGCTAATGTAAAATTTTTCCAAAAATAACTGATACCAACATATCCTGGCTGATCTATGAATTTTATTTCAGGTTTTTTAAACCTCAGAAAAGCCGGGGGGAAAAAAGTAATCTTTTCATTTTCCATTGTTCCATCTTCCTCTGTAGTGTGTTTTGCCTTCTTTTGGTTATGAGAGTTACTGGAACCAATAGTTTGACTGTATTGTAGCATTTCAATTTCTAGTGCAAGAATTAGTTTACTGTAATTAATAGATTTTGATTAATTCGGCCACAAATTAGAATTAGTACCACTAGGACAGCTTTTTAGAAGAAAAGAATTTTTTTTTAAATAACTCATATAAGAAGAACAATAAATTGTATCTGACAGTGGTAGGTCTTTAGAAAACATACTGCTAATGTTTGCTTAGTTATTTACTGTAAAATTACGTTTCAGATAAAAATGTTAAACAGTCTGCTTTGAAGATGTTGGGTCATTCTGACTATTAAGTTTGCTTATATTCCTCAGTTTTACTCACAGAGTTTGAAACAAGTCTGTCAGAGGGAAATGTGATCTCTCCATGCGGACCCTATTCCCATGTTTGACAACATTTAGTGAGTTTGTCCTTACATCAGCCTTGTGGGTAATGTTAAGTCCAGTGAAACACAAAGTGGCTCACCCAAGATAACCCAGGAAAAGGGTTACACTTGACTATTCTTTTCTAGTTTTTTCTGCCCTGTGCCAGGTTCTTTTTGATTCCCAGGTTAAAGCTGAGTAGGTAGAAAGGGCTACTTAGTGTGCACTGAAAAAGTCAGAGGCATTCCCTGCTGACCTTTATTACTCTTCTTTCTTTTAGGAGAGAGCACACCATGCCCTTTGTACAGACAGCTTGTTTGGACTTGGCTTGGGAAGAATGTGAGTTGCAGTCTGTGTCACACAGCACAGATTGCAGGTGAGCATCTGAGGCAGCAGACAGCTCTGTGAACATAGTCATTTTGATGAAAACAAATGTTTGAGCACTTTTATACATTGGCATTGTTGGAAATTAGATTCCAGCTATGAGTGACCTGAAAAGCTGCTGTTCAAGTTTTATTATACTCTAGGACTTCTGCAAAGGATTTGATTGTTTGTAGATTTCTAGGGGTTTCATGGTTACAGATCTCCTTGATTTGCAGCTAGTGTATCAGCTATAAAAACTGCTTTTCTTTCAAGGTGAAGCTTCTTACAGGGATGTTTTTTCTAGGTTTATGAAAAATACTGTCCAGCTTTACCATAAAAAAAAGTAGTGTGCTCACTTCTGCATTTGAACTGTCCTGGGATTTTCAAACCAGAAATAAAATTGCATTTATTGTTTCTTATTGATACACACTTCTTTTAAACATGCTTGAAAGTTTCATAAAATTATTTCAAGCTTCTCATAAAGTTGTAAAGACAAAGTTTATTAACTTTAAATTACATTGAGGCTTTTTCTTCTCTCAGTTATGCACTCTTGAGAATGGTGGTATTTCACTAGTATAATGCATCAAGCCAGGGGCAGTGCAGGTGTTAATTACATTTTTTAAAGTAATAATTAAATAGTTTTTACTTCACACAGAGACCATGAACTCTATCCAGTAAGTTAATTGAACTAAGTAGTAGGAAAATAAGAGAATAAATCCGCATTGCAGAAGGCACTGCCAGAAATTTGTGACTTTCTGGTTGGAAAAGAAATGATACTCTTTTCACACACCTTTCTTAGTCACTGTTTCATTTAATCTTGATAAGGGAGGTTGGACTAGATGTCCTTTTAAAGTTCTCTTCCAACCCAGCCCATTCTATGATGATTCTACATGACATGGACAAGCCTCCTGCATCATCTAGTACATATCAGTTTTATCAGTGCAGTATAATTCATCACTATTTCTACAGCTCCTCTGCAGTCTCATCCTTAACTGTGAAAGAGAAAACAGTTCTTGGGCAGTTCTCATGACAGTGCACTAATTTTTCCAGCTGATGTGTACTGCAGAAGTTGCTCTCCCCACTGAAACTCTGTGAATCATGTATTTCCTTTCTCATAGAAAAATATTGCGCATGCATTACCCATGAAAAACCTTTGCACTGTTAAACAGACCCTCAAAGCATGTTCTGTGATGTCTCAGGTAGAAGCAGTACAGGTGTTACTACTGAAGAAGCAGAACCTTGCAAGGAAAGAGCATCTCTATATGGAATTGTAACAAGGAATATAATGTGGTCCATAAAACAATTGTATCTCATTGGCAGACTGAGTAATGAACGTGCTGCTTTTGACTGGGATGAAGTTAAATTTTTTCACATTAGCCATTACTAGACTGTGTTTCAGATTTGCTGAAAACAGTACTGATAATACAGGATGACCAATAACTGAACTGATGTTTTGGTTATTTCTGAGCAGTGCTTATAGAGTATCAAGATGTTTTCTGCACCTCACCCCATCCCACCAGCCATCCTAGGGATGCCTGAACATCTGCCTGCCCATGTAAACTGGTGAGTGAATCCTTGTTTTGCTTTGCTTCTGTGTGTTGCTTTTGCTGTCCCTATTGCACTGCTTTTATCTTGAACCACGAGTTTTCTCACTTGTATTCCTCTAAGTCACACCCCCATTCTGCTGTTGGGGAGGAACGAGTGAGCTGCTGTGGAGCTGAGGTGCCAGCTGGGGTTAGACCATGATATGACCTTTCAGCTACCTTATTTCACTTTTTTTTTTTGGTAGTATCTTTTCAGGTACTTTTTGGTGTTGCTAAATTGATACCAGAAGAAAGGGGGACATTTTTACTATCTACATTTTCCTAAAACACATGCCTTGTAACATTGTGAACACTCAAAAAAATCCACACTTGGGGATTGTTCAGAAGAGAAACTTTCAAAAGAGACAGGATCTTGTAATGTCCACCTGAAGTCAACTGAAGCCAGAAGCATCACACTTTCCAATTCTTGGTCTGCCAAGTGTGAAGCTTATCTGATTCACAGTATGACTGTCCACATTTAGTCCTAAACAGAAATCCTCTGTAGTTCAAAAAATTAAAATTCTGGGCTTTTAAAAAAGGAAGGAAAGTACAAAAGGAAGATCTCTTGCAAAAGGACTGAATTTCTCCAGGAGCTGAGCAAGCATTTCTCCAGAAGATTTCTACTGAGAACAGCAGGGCTATCAAGTAGCACTTTCATGTCTCTTATTCAGATAAGGCCTTTGTGCAGTGTTTGCTACATTTCCCCTCTTACAACAGAAGCTAGAGAATGTTTCTTGACTGCACATTTGTTTCTTTCTCTCTTGGTGTTACCTATCTGCAGCTGCTTTTGCCATTTTTAATGTGCGTGCATGTGAATAATATTATCTGAATGAACAAGTACAGTCATCAGTTGTTCTTATTGGAAAATATGAGATAGGAAATGTGAATATCATCCCTAATGCTAGATTTATACCGTGGTTTTTTTTTTTCCTTTATCACTCCTTTTCCTTCATAGACCTAGAGGGAAAATGCTGTCTGTAGAATACATTTAGAATGTGAACTACAGGCACAAAAAACTGCCTTGTTAGAAACATGCACTGTTTTTCACAGTTGTCTCTGAAGTAGCAGTTTTACTGTCAGTAGGCACTGATTAGAGAGCAGGCAGGAATGTGCTTGGGGTCATACTAAACATGGTGTGTGATATGCTGTCCTATTAGCAATGGTTGAATCTTGCCCAAAGTCCGTGTACTTCTGGCATGGATGGACTTCGACTTGAGTGCAGGTTTGGGTCTGTATCCGGAAAACAGTGTGGACATATCTCAACTAGTCATGTTTATATAAACCCAGCTAGTGATGAATATGCAAATCAGGCTTAAATTGAAACAAAAATCCTTTCTCCAATGCAAGATTAACTTTTTGAATGATAATGACAAGTCATTATTTTTCTTTCACAGATACCAGTAACTGCCCTGGGGCACAACTCTGCAGGAAAAAAACCCCTCCTTTTTGCATGTTCTGCCTCATTATCCCTAAGTAACTGCTGATAGGGATATACTGACATGCAAGCATGCAGGTCTCAGTGACAGTAGAGAGTAGATGGGTGGTGGCAGCTACTTTATTTTGGGAAGGCAGGTGATCTCTGCTCAGCTGGAAGATAAATTGACTTTTATCACAGTCTGTCTTCCAGTAAACATATTTTAAATCAGTCTCTCTTTTTCAATTCAGTAAGCTCTGTTAAGCTAACAAGAAGTGCACATATCTGCAGTGAATCAGTGGTGGGTTAAGTTTGTGTATAACAGAAATCACAGATACATACTTTCTTACATACTTTTACATACTTAAAAGAGAAAAAGCTTTCTCTTTTAAAGACAACCAAGAATAACATATATCTTGAAGTCATACTGAATCTGCCCTTCTCTGAGTTCTCACCAAATCTTGTTACAAATGTTTATCATTAGAAAATAATAAATTGGAAAATAAAATTGGATTTGTTTTGACTTTTTTCTTCCACTTTGTGCTGCACTTTATGTAGGGTGCAGTTATGCTTTCTGGGTAGGCAAGTGCATTTCTGAACCTCAGCTCCTTCTAATGAGCTAGCAGAATATCCTATTCATAGAATAACAAAATCCTTTAGGTTGGAAAAGACCTCTGAGATCATCAAGTCCAATTCTTGACTGATCACTACATTGCCAACTAGGCAAGGGCACTAAGTGACCCTTCCAGGCATTTGTTGAACATCTGCGGGGATGGTCACTCCACCATCTCCCTGATCAGTCTACTCCAATGTTTAACAACCCTCTCCATGAAGAAATTTCTTCTGATGTCTCAATTTCTCTTGTCCAAAACTGGTACACCATCTTGTTTCTTCTATTTATTTACACAAATCCTTATTGGAAGAGAGTCAGCCCTCTTGGGATAATTTGATCTCCCCCTGGTACTCACTGTGTATCTCCTGAATTCCAGCTCCAAACAGCAGCACAGTGCCTGGCTGCACTACAGCCAGGCTGTGTTTGGACACCATATAACAGCAGGTTAGGATCCAGGGCACTCATAGCTGGTCCATACTTAGTAGGCACTGGAAACACACTTTTAAATTTGTTTGTATTTGAAACTGCAGAGAAATTCCAGGGACTACAATGTAAGATCCTATTTTAAACAGATGAGAATCAGATGGCATTACAATAAATACTGTACTTTTTTTGTGTGTAATTTTCCATCAGTTTTAGATTCCTAGTGTGTTTTGTTATTACACTGGACAGTCACACATTTACTCACTGCATCCTTTAATTTTAAAACTATCTTCTTTCAAAAACAGATTTTAAAGGCATCTTCTTTCAAAAAGAGTTCAGCAGCTCACGCTAGCTTTATTTTTTCCGAGCTTACTATTTCTTCTTCTAGGTGGGACATGTCTAAAAGTAAGTATTCCAGTTGTTTTTAAAAGTTCTAAAATTATCCCTATGGAGTGCAATGTGCTTGCCGTCCACATACTGCAATAAAGTTTTGGCATAAAAAGTTCAGAATGCTATTTTATATAGTGCACTTCATAATGCACTATATAAAGCACTAAATGCTTTCATGAAGGTAACAGCATTCATTCATTAATTAGACAAGGTCGTTTTGACTGCTGACCTGTAAGACTAAAGGAGAAGTCGTCATTCTCTGGAGACACCTAAAGAACTGTGTAGTTTCAAATGTAAAAAAAAATGTTATTGATCCTTGCTGGAAGACACTGTATGTTTGGGTGTTTTGAAGATCTTGGTTTCCTGAGTGGAGATGAGTAGAATCAGGTGGCACCGGTTGTGCTAAATCTTGTTGATATATATATATATATATATATATATTAAAAAAAAAAAAATTTATATAAAAAAAATATTTTTTAACAATA